>SJXQ01001722.1:610411-633536 GCA_006408695.1 Aepyceros melampus
ATAAGAGACAAGAGCATGTAAGTTCATAAACCTTCCCCTTCTTTTCCTAGATGCCCTCTCCCCAGCCTCGAGCCCCTCATCTGTCTCCTGCCCTGCGGCCCCTGGCTGCACCGAGGAGCCATCCAGCATCGCCCTGAACATCGAGTGCAGAATCTGCGGGGACAGAGCCTCTGGCTACCACTATGGCGTCCACGCGTGTGAGGGCTGCAAGGTACGGGGACCCTGGGTGCGGAGAAAAGTGACCTTTCAGGGACCACGTGTGCTTCCCTTTATTTTATACACAAATGTTTGTTGTTAGTAAGAAAGATCTGCTAAAGGGAGTCCCTGGTGGCTCAGTGGTAAAGAATCCGCCTGCAATGCAGGAGCCGCAGGAGACTCGGGGTAATTCCCTGGGTGGGGAAGATCCCCTGGAGAAGGAAATGGCAACCCACTCCAGTATTGTTGCCTAGAAAATCCCATGGACAAGAAGAGCCTGGCAGGCTACAGTCCATGGGGTGGCACAGAGTCAGACACAACGGAAGTGACTTAGTACAAGCATGTTAAAGCTGTTGATCAGAAGCTGACCCCATTAACACGTTCATTTCTCTCTTTGGAAAGCCTGTGGCATATTGCTGGACTGCTCTTTATACGTGATATAGCAAGTGTGCTGTTTGAAGAATGAACCACGTTAAGGCTGCTCCCTTCATGCAGATGTGAGGTCAGAGAGCTTCCACGCACATTCTCTCTCCATCGTCCTCAGAAGGACGCGGAGGGCAGTGCTCCTCGCGAGCATCAGCAGCGTCAGAGCCCGCAGCGTGTGCCGGCCAACGGCCAGGCCCTGGGCCGAGTCCTCCCCGGCCTCGGCGGCACGCCCCAGTGTGTCCTTCGTGCCAGGGGCCCATCCACCCGAACCGCGGGCCCTGCAGCGAGTACCTTGCTCCTTGCAAAGCTGTCTTTCCACTGGGCCATGATTGAGTCACCTTTGTTTACTTTGGGGTTTTTTTTTAAAGTTGTTTCTCACTGGGTAAAGTTTGAGATGCTTTATAAAGCAAGAAAGTTATTTACAACCAGCTGCTGCTGCTAAGTCGCTTCAGTCGTGTCCAACTCTGTGCAAGCCCATAGACAGCAGCCCACCAGACTCCCCGGTCCCTGGGATTCCCCAGGCAAGAACACTGGAGTGGGTTGCCATTTCCTTCTCCAATGCATGACAGTGAAAAGTGAAAGTGAAGTCGCTCAATCTTGATGGACTCCTAACGACTCTATGGACTGCAGCCCACCAGGCTCCTCCATCCGTGTGATTTTCCAGGCAAGAGTACTGGAGTGGGTTGTCATTGCCTTCTCCACTTATAACCAGCTAGCCTCCCTTTATTATATAATCTTTATCTTTTAGAGAGTTTATGTTCTCCCACAAAAATGCTTAGAATATTTTCATCACCCAAATGGACCTGTTCTCTAAGAAGAGAAAGTCACATTTGTAGAAATCTTAGCTGGGTGGAGTCACTCTTTGGGAGACTGTGTGTCTTCCCAGGTGAGGATGTATTGGTATTACTTTGAATTTTGCCTCATTTTCTTACTTTTCCATGTAAACCTGCTTCAATTATATCAGATTTTTTTTAAAAAAATTAAGAACTTTATTTATTTGCCTGGGCTGTGCTGCACGTGGGATCTAGTTCCCTAACAGGGATCAAGCCTGTGCCCCTGCACTGGGAGTGCAGTCTCAACCACGAGGCCGCCAGGGAAGCCCCTACATCGGACTTTGCGGATGAACCATTTCTCTACATTTAGTTCATCTTAAAAGAGACAATAAGTGAACAAGAAGAAGTGTGAATAAAGGATGGCATTGATTCATCAGTGGTCCTATTCTTTAACACCCTGTATGTTAACCCACAGGGTTTCTTTAGGAGAACGATTCGGCTGAAGCTGGTTTATGACAAATGTGACCGTAGTTGCAAGATTCAGAAAAAGAATCGGAATAAGTGCCAGTACTGTCGTTTCCACAAGTGCCTTTCCGTTGGGATGTCCCATAATGGTAGGTAAGGTTGTCTCTCAAATTTTACCCACCCATCCTCCATCTGCCTCTCTTGTGGGCTCGGAACATGCTGTACTTTGAATGAATGTGCTGCAGCATTTAATATTCAGGTCATTTTAACACGAGAGCCTAAAAAGGAAGTCTCAGAGAGCAGAAATCCAGTAGAGCCCTCGGAATTACGGTTAGAAACTTCAAATGATGAAACTTGGATGTAAGATTTTGCAGCCAATGGAAATCACAGAGATAATGTTCAGGTCATATATATGAAGTGTGTGCCATTTCAAACATTTTACCATATTATAAGTTTAATTATATTCAGTCATACTCTTATTTTAATTATTATTATTTTCTTGGCCAAGCCATGTGGTATGTGGGATCCTTTCCCAACCAGGGATCAAACCCACACCCCCTGCTTTGGAAGCGTGGAGTCCTAACCACTGGGCCACCAGGGAAGGCCTTCTACTTTTATTTCAAAACATGCCAATTACTACATGAAAATAAGTTTAAAATAATGTTCATTAAGAGTTGTAGGTCTACCTTCTGAAAAAAAAAAAGGTAATAGTTAACTCATTCCAAGGCTCACTTTCATCTCCTTGATTGAAAGGGTCAATTATATACTTAATAACACGAAGTGACCTTGAGCCAGTCCTATTGATGAAGTGAGTAATGTTGCTAATTTTTACTTTAACCTTTTGGTTTTAAAAGTCTAGGATGCACGGAGTGTGAGTAGTATGCTCACCGCCCCACAGGGAGAAAGCTGAGTTGTGACGTGTGTTCTAACTTCCTGCTAATGCTCGCCCACAGCTTGGCCCATAGTGTGAACTTTCCCTGCAGCTGTTAGTCACCACTCCCCATTATGTCCTTCATTTCTCTGTTTTCCATGATTCCGTGTCTCCCCTCCGACCCCCAGCAATTCGCTTTGGACGAATGCCAAGATCTGAAAAAGCAAAATTGAAGGCAGAAATCCTTACGTGTGAACATGACCTAGAAGATTCCGAAACTGCAGATCTCAAGTCTCTGGCCAAGAGGATTTATGAGGCCTACTTGAAGAACTTCAAATGAACAAGGTCAAGGCCCGGGTCATCCTTGCCGGGAAGACCAACAACAATCCGGTGGGTGGCTCTGCTCTGTTTGTTACAGTCTGACGGGCTCCCTGGGCAACGCGTCAGCTAGAGTCGTAGCAGAGGGTGGAGGAAGTATGTTTTGAATGTTGAGAAAATATTTATCCCCAAGGCAAACGACAGACAATGCAATGGAAACATTTTTGTTCAGAGACTATGAAACTCAGCCTGACAGCAATTCCCATCCATCTGACCCACCTCAAAGCTCCCAGCAACCAAGTTAGTATAATAACTGTGTAATTAATGTGCCCCAAATCTAGAACCAGATTCTAGAGCTGTATCAGTGATTTTTTTTTTAATCTCAGAAAATGAAACCATTCCCTTCCGACTCAAAATGTGCCCTTATATCCTTACTCCTAAAAAAATACTCTCTCCTCTCCAGTGTGCCCCTTTCCTACCAACCCCTCATCTTTTTCTCCAGTGAAAAGCAAATGACATCTCCGGGCTTAGAAGGGGTCCTTTTGTTTTCAGTAATTTTATTTTTACTGTGTTTTGGACAGTTCTGGACCTTCTTGGGAGCAACTGAGAATGCCCCTTGTAGGTGCCAACACTTGCCTGCCCAGCCTAGCACCACCCAGCCCCCACCCGGCTCCCACCCCACAGCGAGCCCAGCCTCTGTCTCCGTTACAGGACTGATCTTAGAGTGGCCTTCAAAGCGGGGCATGGCCCGAGGTTGGCAAATCAAGACGTTCTGCCTCTTCCCTATGAGCGTGGTGCAACAGGTTTAATTTGTACTAATGAGTAGCTTGAAGCCATCCCTATTGGGAATTACAAGCTGGAACTTTTAGTCACAGGAAAATAAAGCATTTCATAAGCTGCTTACTTTCATGAACACACCCAGCCTCTTTTTCTACTGAGTCTTTGCATTCTTTGGTGATTTCTCCAGTGGAACAGGCTGAGGTACTTTAGAAGGGTTTGAGTGAACTCTTGTTAAATTGGTAAAGCTGCACCCACGCTGGCCAGCACAGACTCAATCCTTTCCACATCATGGAGGTGAAAGCAAAGTAACCTTTCATCTTTGAATTTCTACCCTGGAAATGACTGGTATAGCCCCAAGGTGTTGTTGAGTCGCTGAATCATGTCCGACTCTTTGCGACCCCACGGACTGCAGCACACCAGGCTTCCCTGTCCTTCACCATCTCCCAGAGTTTGCTCACTCATGTCCATTGAGTCGGTGAAGCCATCCAACCATCTCATCCTCTGTCGTTCCCTTCTCCTCTTGCCTTCAATCTTTCCCAGCATCAGGGTCTTTTCCAATGAGTCAGCTCTTCCCATCAGGTGGCCAAAGGGTTATAACTTCAGCCTCAGCATCAGGTCCTTCAAGTGAATAGTCAGGGTTGATTTCCTTTAGAATTGACTGGTTTGATCTTGTAGTCCAAATTTTTTATCTCTTTGAATCTTTTGACATGTTGCTGAGATCTTCTACTTCTCCCTTGGGTTTTCAGAATGTAAAGCAACTTAAAAGTCATTTTTACTCTAAGCCAAACACTCTTCTTTAATACTAACTTGGTTTCCGCAGAATATCTTTCTTGTATCCCAGTGAGGTCCACGCACCCTGAGGAGGAGCCCATCACCCAAGGCCAGTGGGAACCTGGACAGTCGAGGACTGTCACACAGTGACTTGGGGAGAGGAATCTGTGTTTTGGCCTTAAGGAAATAAATAGTAGACAAGTAGTCTAGGATTAGATTTCACTGGATAGGAAAAATGGAGTTCAGGGTACAGCTTGATCTGTCGCTTGCTTCTGCACCCACCTCCAAACCACAGCATCAGGGTACCAGTTTGAAAGGGAGTGTCCAGGGGACAGTGACTGCCTTTGATGACCCTGTTTGCTCCCAGGCAGGCTCACTTCCCACCCCATGCCCCGCATACATGGAGACATGGCCCTTCCCCTGTCTTCCTGGCCTGCCCAGGGCACGCCAGAGCTTGAAGCATCCAGCTCGGGGCCACAGTCTCTCCTAGCCATCTGTGCTCAGACAGAGGAGAGCTGCCCAGGCATGGTGGATCTTGGGCTGACGCCCCCTCCCACCACACCCTGGGGTCTGGCCTGCTGTGCTACGTTGAAATATTATACCCATAACTTCAGTTGTCAGTAGGCTGAAAAACATACTGTTTTATATCGAGAAATGTGTAGTAAAACCTCATCAAGAGCTTATTAGATAACGTCATCCAAAGCAGTTCTACCAAATAACTCACAATTAAATTTCTCCTAAAAGATGGCGCTGCCTAAGTTTTCACAGAAAATGCTCTTTGAATGTGTTTCGGAAATGAACTCTTATAAGGAATATCATTAACACACATTGAACACTTCAGGTGGCAAAAAGAAAAAAAAGTATCAGTGAGGGGAGCCTTCTGGACTTGGCCCAGAGTGATTTGGGGTGGGTGCTTCCCAGGTGGCACTAGTGGAAGCCCCCTGCCCATGACAAGGGTTTGATCCCTGGGTCAGGAAGGTCTCCTGGAGGGCATGTCAACCCCTTTCAGTATTCTAGCCTGGAGGCTTCCTCGGACAGAGGAGCCTGGCGGGCTACATGCCATAGGGCCGCAGAGGCGGGCATGACTGACGGGACTTAGCATGCGCGCACACACAGCTCTGAGGGACAGTGGGCGCCTTCCGCCTTGCACTGTGTAAACTTATGCTGTGCTTCACTGATTTGAAACGACCACCTGTAACATCAGATATATTCATATTCAAGCTGGAGTAGAAAAGGCACATTCCAAAGTTAAATGAAAGCTCCCAGGACTTCTAAAATAGTCTAGTGGAGAATATTTCTCAATAAAGTTTGGCAAACTTTCAAGGGTCTTACTCTACAATTTCTCTTTGGCTGTATAAACATGTAATAAACATGATTTTAAATGTTCGCACTTGTTTTGAATCCAAATGGTTACTAATTTTGCCTGTTAATGAGGCCTCCCTTTAAAACCCAACTGATAATTTTACAAAAATGAAATATTCATTAGGATCGAAGTCTTCATTTATGAGAGAATGTTTCACGTAAACTAGTCCAGGCTGGCGTCCTGGGTGTGTGTCCTCTCACACCGCCCCCGCTTAGCGGGCCCTGCACTGTCGTTCCATGTTCTCTGTCACTGTCTTGAAGGCCTTAATCGCTTCTGAGTAAGTGCCTGGCATGTTGCGCTGGGCCCTGGAAATCATGTAGCCAGGCTGTGCTAGTCCTATGAAACGTCCTACCAATAATAATAACAGGCATTCTGCAGTCAAACAGTTCTTTTTTTTTTTTCTTAATAAATTTTTTTAGCAGGTGATTTCTGTTTTAAAAATATTTATTTGGCTGCATCAGGTCTTAGTTGAGGCGTGAGGTCTTTCGTTGTGGGTCACAGACTCTCTAGTTTGGGCTCAGTGGCGTGGGATGTGGGATCTTAGTTCCCCGACCAGGGATTGAACTGGCGTCCCCTGCATTGCAAGGCCTTAACCATTAGACAACCAGGGAAGTCCCTAACCCCATTCTTAAAAGATAGACGGTGTATACTCATTATGTTAAAGACGCTGGCAGGACCTAACTTCATTTAGCTCAGTGTTTTTCCAGTTGTTTTTTTTTTTTTAACACAGAATTCATTTTTTAAAAAATTCATTGAACATCTTTATTTCTGCTGAATGTGCTTTTAAAAAGTCAGTGATCTGCATAAAGTCAAGGTGGACTTATATTGTATTTTCTGCAATTTAGGTAACACTGCCATCTATTCTTTAAAAATATTTTTCTAGTCCACTTGAAATCTGAGCTCTAACTTCATAGAAACTGCCCCCAAACTTTCCCCCCGAAATGGTCAACCTGGCCTGCTTTTAAAGTCTTTGGGAAAAGATAGTTTTAGTCTTTCTCTATCAAACCTGAGATTGCTAGAAATTTGGCTTTAAGCTTTGTATTCAGGATGTTTGCAGTCCTTCACAGATAATTTAAAAAATACTTCCTTGCCTCAGATTCGAAATCAGATCTTTTTTTTTTTTGGTCCAGGACTATCTTGCAAATTCTAATTCTGTTTAGACATTTCAGACAGTAAGTCAGGTCACCCCAGCCCTCCGCCTCTGTGCCAGGTACACCCCACAGGTGCCCTGCAGGTGGCTCATCCCGGTGCTCATGAGCCCAGAAAGGGCGCCCATCATGCCGTGGGGCCCGGAGGCTCTGTCAGTGATGTGATCTGCCCACTTGCAGGGCGGTTCTTAAAATCAGCTGGCTGCTCATGCACTCAGTGTTTGTCCAGCAGGGATTGAACATAACGCCTCAGCCTGCTTCATCGCCGGCCTGTGGAAGAGTCAGCGAGCTCCCCCGGAGGCTGCCATTTCTCTTGCTCCGCAGAAAGATCTGGCTGCCTTTCAGCTGCGGTGTTTATCTATGCCCATTTTCCCTAGCCCCACCAGATACACCATCTCTTCTGAGCACACTGGCTCCAAATCCACGGCCCACTATCTCATCTATCCTCCACTGTGTTAGTTGCTCAGTCATGTCCGACTCTTTGTAAGCCCTTGGACTGTAGCCAGCCAGACTCCTCTGCCCATGGGATTTTCCAGGCAAGAACAGTGGAGTGGGTTGCCATTCCCTTTTCCAGGGGATCTTTCCAGCCCAGGGATTGAACCCGGGTGTCCTGCATTCAAGGCAGTTTCCTTACCATCTGAGCCACCAGGGAAGCCCACTAGGTCTTTATAAAATGATAGGATGGGTGGGTTTAGATGCACACAGTAAGGCCACGTTTAGGGAGCTGCCACAAGCATTTGGAGATTGTGGAGGCTGTCTCAGAATGCGGAGCAGTGGTAGGGAGATTTCAGTCTCCTGCACCAGGAAAGGGGGTCCTGTGAGGCTTTCTGGTTTATCCCAAGAGCAAGGGTTTAACAGTGTTTGTTCACTTACTTCTACACAGATGCCAACTTTCTAAGCTACATTTATTTACATGCAAAATTTATTCATTTGGTAGTGTTGGATAAGGATGGTTCTCTCTAACATCCATAAAATGGAAAAACTAAGAATTACTGTATGAATAATTTCCCTGGAGGAGGGCATGACAACCCACTCCAGTATTCTTGCCTGGAGAATCCCATGGACAGAGGAGCCTGGCGGGGCTATGGTCCTTGGGGTTGCAGAGTCGGATACGACTGAAGCAAATTAGCACGTGTGCACGTAATGAATAATTTACCAAGTGAAAGTGAAGTTGCTCAGTCGTGTCCAACTCTTTGCAACCCTATGGACTGCAGCCCGCCAAGTTCCTCCATCTGTGGGATTTTACAGCTAAGAATACTGGAGTAGGTTGCCATTTCCCTCTCCAGGGCATCTTCCTGACCCAGGGATCAAACCTGGGTTTCCTGCATTGCAGGCAGATTCTTTACTGTCTGAACCACCAGGAAATCCTAACTTACCAAAAGTTCATTGTTAAAATAGAACATATTCCCCAATGATCAGTGACTAAGATCATTTCATTTGTTTTATCACTTTTCATTGATTTAAATACGACTTTGCCAAAATAAATACTAGGATCTGTTTTTTTTTTAGAGTCTCTGAAATAAATGAACCATTATTATTTATAGCTCAGGGCTTGAAGCCCTTGTAGCTCAGGGCTTCCCTTGTAGCATAGTCGGTAAAGAATCTGCCTGCAACGTAGGAGACCCAGGTTCAATTCCTGGGTGGGAAGATCCCCTGGAGAAGGAAATGACTACCCACTCCAGTATTCTTGCCTGGAGAATCCCATGGACAGAGGAGCCTGGCGGGCTACAGTCCATGGGGTCGCAAGAGTCGGGCACAACTTAGCAACTAAACCCCCACCACCATTGTTTATAGAAAAAAAAAAAAGAATTATTGTAATGATTGGCTATTGCAGTTGTTTTGGGAATCCAGAGAAAATTATCAAATATTTAGAGTGGTTTGCTAATATTCTCTTTCTTGTGAGCTTTATTGCCAAAATCAGTACTTTACTTTGTTGCTGTTGGCCATGCTACAAGGCATGCAGGATTAGTTCCCTGACCAGGGATTGAACCTGGGCCCAAGGCTGTGGAATCACGGAATCCTAACCCCTGGACTGGCAGGGAAGTCCTTCACTTCCTTAGCAATAAAATCCCCCCCAGTGGCTACCCACAGTTTCATGATGATGAAGAAGATGGCTTGTCACCAGGCATCCAGCTCATTCCAGTGCCTTTGTCCCCAGCCTTTCGTCATCCACGACATGGAGACGCTGTGCATGGCCGAGAGGACCCTGGTGGCCAAGCTGGTGGCCGACGGCATCCAGAACAAGGAGGCGGAGGTCCGCATCTTCCACTGCTGCCAGTGCACGTCCGTGGAGACCGTCACCGAGCTCACGGAGTTCGCCAAGTCCATCCCGGGCTTTGCAAGCTTGGACTTGAATGACCAAGTCACCCTACTGAAGTATGGAGTTTACGAGGCCATCTTTGCAATGCTATCTTCTGTGATGAACAAAGACGGGATGTTGGTAGCCTATGGGAATGGCTTCATAACCCGTGAATTCCTTAAAAGCCTAAGAAAACCCTTCTGTGATATCATGGAGCCCAAGTTCGACTTTGCAATGAAGTTCAATGCACTGGAGCTGGACGACAGTGATATTTCCCTCTTTGTGGCTGCTATCATTTGCTGCGGAGGTAAGTCGCTGACTTTGCATCGGTGCCAGAGCACTTCCGGCCTCCTGTCTCGAGAGCCCAGCAGTGGTGAATCCGATGTGAGTGGCACGGGGCCACCGCTGGGGGCAGGTGGGGAGGGCGTCCGAGCTCCCACAGTGACACTGACCGGGATTCAGTGAGAATGAGATCCGTGTTGGATCATATTGTGGCAAAGGTAATTCTTCCTGTTTCAGAGCTTTAACTTTTTATTTTTAACAACTCTCCCTTTATACTGGAGTGTAGCTGGCTTACAGTGTTGCTAGATTCAGGCATAAGGTGAAGTGATTCAGGTACACACACACGTGTCTGTTCTTTTTTAGACTACTTTCCCATCTAGGTGGCTACAGACCAAGAGTCCTCTGTGCTGTACAGGGGTTCTCTGTTGACTATTTTATGTATGGCAGTGTCTTCATGTTACATTATATAAAACACATCATCCGCCTACCAAACAGGAGATGTGGGTTCAATCCGTGGGTCAGGAAGGTCCACAGAGAAGGAAACGGCAACCCAGAGGAGCTTCTTGGGCTACAGTTCATGGGGTCACAGGAGAGTTGGGCACACCCGATGGCTGAGTGACAGGACAGCAAGGCACCTGTAGAGCAGCCACACGCCCCATTTGTAACTGCATAAATACACATCTTATCTGCAACAGGGTTAGTATATCAGGGCTTCCCTGGTGGCTCAGACAGTAAGGAATCCGCCGGCAATGCAGGAGACCTGGGTTTGACCCCTGGGTCAGGAAGATCCCCTGGAGGAGGGAATGGCAGCCCACTCCAGTAATAAAATATATTAGGGGGCATCTTCCTCGTGGCTCAGCTGTAAAGAATCCATTTGTCAATGCAGGAGAGGCAGGTTTGATCCCTGGGTTGGGAAGATCCCCTGGAGAAGGAAATGGCAACCCACTCCAGTATTCTAGCCTGGGAAGTCCCATGGACAGAGGAGCCTGGTGGGCTGCAGTCCACGGGGCTGCAAAGAGTCGAGCATGACTGAGCAACTAAACAACAACAAAATATATTAGGTATCCTTAATAATTAATATTTAGTGATCTTATTATCATAGGCTTCCCTCAATGCTCGGCTGGTAAAGAATCTGCCTGCAATGTGGGAGGCCTGGGTTTTATCCCTGGGTTGGGAAGATCCCCTGGAGAAGGGAAAGGCTACCCACTCCAGTATCCCAGCCTGGAGAATTCCATGGGCTGTAGAGTCCATGGGGTCGTAAGGAGTTGGACACGACTAAGTAACTTTCACTTTCATTATTATCATCTCCACTATTATATATCAGATATAATCGTAGTAATATTACAATGTATATGTGTTATAATAACACTATCATATTCAGTCAGCCCTCCATACTCGTCAGTTCTGCACCTGCAGTCAACCGTGGATGGAAAACATGCAGAAAAAAAATTTCCAGAAGGTTCCCAAAAACAAAACTCCAACTCGCCACACATGGCAACTGTTCACACACTGTTTACACCACCTGAGGCATCACAGGTGGTCTAGAGGCGAGCAGTGTGTTTGGGAGGATGTGCACGGGTTAGGTGCAGTTTCATGTGAGGGGCTTGAGATTTCATGGACTTGGGTGTTCAGTTCAGTTCAGTTTGGTCTTTCAGTCGTGTCTGACTCTTTGTGACCCCATGACCCGCAGCATGCCAGGCCTCCCTGTCCATCACCATCTCCCGGAGGTTGCTCAAACTCATGTCCATTGAGTCAGTGATGCCATCCAACCATCTCATCCTGTCGTCCTCTTCTCCTCCCGCCTTCAATCTTTCCCAGCATCAGGGTCTTTTCAAATGAGTCAGCTCTTGGCCTCAGATGGCCAAAGTACTGGAGTTTCAGCCTCAGCATCAGTCCTTCCAATGAACACCCAGGACTGATCTCCTTTAGGATGGACTGGTTGGATCTCCTTGCAGTCCAGGGGACTCTCAAGGGGTCCTGGAACAATGCGCACAGGTCCCGTGGGACGACCGTATTGTGACTGTCCTTATAATCTTGTACCCACGTTGCAGTGTTCTGTGAAGTGCCCACGGGCCTTAGTGCACTTGCTGTCTGTGTTGGTGTACTTGTGCGATTTCATAATGAAAAGCATCAGTAGCTAGCTAACAGGCATGACTGCACAGCATGCTTTGCCAGAGGAAACGGATTCCAGTGAAGGAAAACCTGGGCCTCTGTGCGGGGAGCTGGCTCCGCAGAATTTTGGCTCAGCCTCATGTTCCTTTAAATAGCCGTCCTGGGTCTGAGAAGGTCATCCCTCTACTGTAAACTCAGCTGACCCAACCCAGCCATGAGGGAGAGCCATGGGGCCACTGCTGCCTGAAGCTGTAGTGCCCCTGTGAGTCCCTCGCTCGCGGAACTGAGGCTGGCCGCAGTGGCCCCAACTCTGGACACGGAGCTGGGTGAGGGTGGCCCAGTTCCGCGACGTCTGTCCGTCTGGCCATCCAGCTGGGCAGTCAGGTGGAGGTAAAAAGCAGAGTGGCAAGGCAGCCGTGTGAAATCTGCCACTGTCCTTGGTGCGCTCAAGATGCAGCGTGTGGGGAAAGTGAGGCATGACTGTCTATATAAGTAGTGACCACAGTTTTATAAAAGAAATTATAATCAGATCAGAAAAATATCTGGTGAGACATACATGAAATCTGTATGAAGGGGCTACAATTATGAAGTGGGATTCACTTATTACTTTTTAAAACTTCTCTCTTTAAAAACCTAGTATTTATTTTACAACCCACGCCCCCCCCCAAAAAAATGACAAGTCCACATTGTGAACAACACTTCTGAAAATCCTAGTGATATGTGGGATTCTAAAGAGTGCTGCCTGTTGAATACACATGGCAGGGGCTGATCTTTCTGGGTCAAGGGCAGGATATATGGTCTGAGCTGCCCCAGGTGCCTGGTGCCCGTATCTGAGCCACCCTGGGGAGGCCACCTGGTGTCCACCTCACTTTTCTTGGTCCAAGCCTCACATGTCCCCTCTCCAGGTGTCCTCAGCCCCCTCTCCAGCCTGTATCCATCCCCTCCTTCCTTTCTGGCTCCACCTACTTTTTGTCTGATTTATATGAGGTGGGCTTCCCAGATGGCACAGTGGTACAGAATTTGCCTGCCAATGCAAGAAACATAAGACATGGCTTCAAGCTCTGGGTCAGGAAATCCCATGGGCAGAGGAGCCTGGTGGGCTACAGTCCATGGGTCACAAAGAGTTGGATGCGACTAAGCGGCTGAGCGCATGTTAGAACGTACCTGTAATGGTACTTTACATCACATTAAACCTGTGTTGAACATAATCACTCTCCTTAAATATTGCTGAAACGGAGAACCTAAGATGTAGGAAGAAGGATATCATTTTCCATGTTAGGCACAAGTAGGTTGTATGTACAGCTGCTACTGTTAATGTTTTGGGAGTTTTCCCCTGACGGGTGGTCATCAGATGAACTCTGAATGAAGCAGCCACCCTGTAAGGTAGCTGTGGTTTTAAGGTCATAGAAGTACTAAGAGGGACCACCTTTGTGGTCCAGCAGCTAAGGCTCCTTGAGGCCAGTGGAGAGGGCCCAGTTTCGATCCTGATCAGGGAACTAGATCCCACACGCCCCAGTGAAGATGGAAGATCCCATGAGCTGCAGCCACGACCTGGTGCAATCACATAAATAAGATACATTTAAAAAAAGAAAAGAAATATTTAGGAACGAGTGTTCCTCCTGTCCGTCCCAGGCCTAGTGATTTGGGAAAACGTAGCTCTGTCTTCTAGGCAGGTGGCCTGTGTGTAAAGGCGGCTGAGCTTTGGGTGAGAAAGGCAGAGTCCAGTCAGGATGTTTGGTTTCTCAGGCTGGCAGACTGTTCTCGGCATTACCGTGCTGGTTACCGCACTCACCCCCTCCCTCCCCTCTCTCCTGACGGCAGATCGGCCCGGCCTCCTAAACGTAGGACACATTGAGAAAATGCAGGAGGGAATTGTGCACGTGCTCAAACTCCACCTCCAGAACAACCACCCCGACGACGCCTTCCTCTTCCCCAAACTCCTGCAAAAGATGGCAGACCTGCGGCAGCTGGTCACGGAGCACGCGCAGCTGGTGCAGGTGATCAAGAAGACGGAGTCGGACGCCGCCCTGCACCCGCTGCTGCAGGAGATCTACAGGGACATGTACTGACGTCCCGGACGCGCGTGGAGAGGGGGCTCTCGCGGGCTTCTGGAGGCGGCGGCACTACAGAGGAGAGACAGAGCAGCGCAGCTTTGCACAGAGGTCCCCCGTGGAAACCTTGGAACAACGGGAGGTTTACTGCCTAGGTAAACGGAAGGCTACTCCACGTTTCTTTTTTGTAACCACTTCTGAGAGCACTGCAGAGTCTTGAGATGCTGGTGAGAAGCAGCTACTAGTCAGGACTTGGGAAATGAGGGGAATGGTGTTCAGCGGTCTGATTGTTAATGTGCCTGATGTGAATCAATGCAGATTTCTTTATATCGTGTTAGGAATTTACCAGTGAATTAACCTCAAAACACATGGTCTGTCTTCCCTTTTTACCCCTTTTTGACTGTTGTGTTCTTTTTTAATTTTGAAAACTAATCAGCACTTTTTAATTTT
This sequence comes from Aepyceros melampus, assembly GCA_006408695.1. Lineage (NCBI taxonomy): Eukaryota > Metazoa > Chordata > Mammalia > Artiodactyla > Bovidae > Aepyceros > Aepyceros melampus. Next base: position 624,716 of record SJXQ01001722.1, read on the forward strand.
TATATCCTGTAAACATAGATGTCTCCAAAGGTTAAGTATTTTAAAAGCAGCGAAATATTTATTTGGAAGACTTCAGTTCTGTTTCCTGAGTTCGAAGAAAGACAACGTGCTATTTTTGATTCACAGGATTTAGAATGTCAAAGAATGATTTCAATAAGCTTATAGAAATGCATCGGTTGTTTTGTTTCAGTTTGCTGTTTCTGTGGTTGTAAGTAGTATGTGGAAAAGTCTGTTCCCAGGTGTGTGTAGAAGATTCCAGAAAGCCATGTCTCAAGGCCCCTCTAGACTTGATCCCCTCCCTGTTTTAAGCTAGCACCTGTGGTCAACAGGAACAAGGGGGACTGAAGTGTAGTCACTTCCCATTCCTCTCGGCTCGATTCCCCATCAAACCCAAATCCACCGAGCTGAGCTGTTTGGGGGCCAGGGTTGCGTCTCCAGGGGCAAACTGACAAGTTATTTGTAGATCTTGCTCCAAGACCCCTCTGTCAAGGCAGCTCCTTGGTCTTTTTCTGTGTTGCTTTTCTAAATATGCAGCTTTGTTTATTTTTAACCCCTGTTGGTGGCAGCTGCTCCCTGGGGTGGAGAGGACAAAGCCCCTGTGACTGTATAGCGCGGGGGTGGGGCTGGGGGTCTCGCCTGGAGAATGGGCCGGGGCGGGCCAGGGTCGGGGGATGAAATGGTTTCATTTGGTCTCAGGATTCACAACAGGCCGGTGGTTTTCGCAAGGATCTCAAGAGTTGTTTCCTTTTCCAGCTACATATATAAGGTGGTTTTACCAAAATCTAAAATGTCTGATTCAGCCTTCAAGGTCAAGTTTTCAACCTCAGTCCAGTCTGGAGGCAGTGTGGATTATGGTTTTTGTCTAGAGCACATGGTCCTGTCCACCATTTGGATTAACTGTTCCATCAGAGAGCTGTCAGAGTGACTCCCCACCCTCTAGCCGGTCCAGCCCCTGGACGCCTCCTGGGCCGGCAGCATTTTTGACCCTTGACGCCCCTCCCTCTCTGTCTTTAAGACATTTGGTTCATAAGGTCATTATTATCTGCTGTTAAAGAATGGCTAGGACTGAATTTGAAAGTCTCCAAGATCAGCATTATCATACAAAAAACGGAGACTTCACCTTAAAAAAAAGTAAGCCTCACAATTAGAACATCTTTGTACATTATTCGGTGATGCTTTTATCTTTTTTTTTTAAGATGCAATCAAAGGGCCTGCTGGAGACAAATGACAGCATTTCTGCTTTAGAACTGACGCCAGTCAGGGGTCACCCTAAGTCAGAAAGGAGGTAAGCTGAGTCACAGGTGCTCCCGTGTCCCCGCTCTTCCCTAAGATGGGAACTCCCTGGGCTGGCGAGCCTGGAGGCCTGTGGCTCGTGTGCGGCCTGGGGTCGCGGGCTGGATCCTGTGCATGCCGCCTCTCGCTCTAGTATTTCGGGACAGGTCTACTCACATAGACATGGCTTTGCAAAGTGAGGCTCAAGACTCAGGCTTTCGGAAGACGTGTTGGTCCTGTTTAGATTCTCGTAGGAACTATCTGAAACAGCTCCTAGCTCATGCTTGCCACTGAACAAGCTGACTGCCAGCCCAGGCTCTGCATCCACGGTGTCAGCGAGCATCTGGTCCTCTTGGGGTCTGGCCAGACCACCAGGGAAGTGCAGCCACAGAGGACCTTGGCCTTAAAGCAATCTGACATTGTTCACTTGTTAATAGGAAGAAATTCACTTGAAATAACAGAGCCACACATTGCCACTCAGAGTATCTGGGGTCACACAATCAAAGATTTCTCTGAGCACTGACAGTCAAATTATGGTTGAGTTATTCACCAGTTTAGTATATGGTAGTGTTTCAAACAGGAGCTATGGAAGGAGCACGCTTCTTGCTTGTGAGGTTTTAGCAGACATCAGTATAAGGTCCAGTGGAAGCAGGTTCCAGAAACTTCAGACAACGAGTGTAGAGCCAGCCACCCGCGGTACTGGGTGCAGGTCATGGCGAGACCCTCTTTTACCACCTTGATCCACTCTTAAGCCATCGTTTAAACCTGGTTCTTCGTCCCTCACTTACCACCAAGTGCCAAACTCCCCAGAGGCCACAGACTACTGGAGACCTTTGTCTGGACAGGCAGACTATGGGGCTCCTCCGGGCCACCTGGCTGCCCCCCAGTGGCCCTCCTCTCTGCCTCCTGGGCATTTCCGGTTGGGGGTCCCACGGGCTCACTTCTGCCCCTGCCACACTGCGAGAAGTCTGAGGGCCGCATGCGCGGATGCCGCCTCCCTGATGTCCAGTGTCAGAGGAGAAGTTTGACGACAGCCCTGCCCACTGCCCGCCTGGCCCCCCGGGAACCCTGTGACCTCTACACAGCTCTCTGGGGAGAGGGGCTCAAAGCATCTTCCCAAAGAGGATACACGCATAGGCGTCAACAGTGACTGTGAGTCGAAGGCAAAGAATTCCCGAATGCCTGAGAGCTGGCCCTGTTAAAGCAAGCCCTTCCTTCCAGTTTAAGAGCACAGAATGTGGCAGCCTACGATCTGAGCAGAAGCTCCAGGCACAGGTAGGGCCCTTAGTTAGATAATTGATGATGAAAAAGCTATTAATTGAGCAGCTACTGTTTCCCCAAATCTGCAGCTGGACAGCCACGTCGATAGGCCTTAAATCTAAGGTCCACGGAGCACTGGGGCCTTCGGTGTGTCCCTAGTCAGGCCGTCTGTGATCAGGGCTGAGACTGTGTGCCCACCTCTGCTGTGTGCACCGAGACACGGAAGCCTATGTGGATTTTTAAAGGAAATTTCATCGTTTAAAGGGAGCCTTGGAAATTCCCCGGTGGTCCAGGGGTTAGGACTCCGTGCCTTCGCTGCCGAGGGCCCAGGTGACTGGCCCACGCAGGGCCTCCCTCCTCTGCAGCTTCACCTGCTGGCCAAGGGGAAGCCTGCTCACAGGGAGATTCTGGCAGGCAAGGGCAGAGAGAGGCGTCTCTGTGCAAGCCTTCATCAGCGCGGCTCCCCACGGCCTCCGCCCCAGTCACTCCTGAGCCCCTGTGCCTGGCTCCTTTCAAGCCACTGTGACACCAGGCACATTTGATGGCTCGCGGCCGGATGCACCACAGAGGGCTTTTTTTGTCTTGACCCAATGACCACACTCGTCTCTGAAATGTCTTAAAAAGTCCTGTTTAAATATAAGTCCATTGTTTCAACCAGTGAGTCAAGTGCTTCCAGCTAAGACCAACTTGGCTACTGGCCTGGTCTTCAGTAGGGGCTTCCAGGAACCCTGGAAAACCAATCACCTGAAAGTGCCTCTTCAACCCGCACGGCTTCCAAAACACGGATCCTGCAAGGGAGACGTGCAGGTGCTCCCGGCTCCCCACCTGCACTGTCAGAGCAGGCTCTGGCATCACCTCCAGGCCTCAGACCCTCGAGGGGGTCGGACTTTGTCATCCCACCTTCGAGTGGAAACACCGGGCTCGGAAGGACTGCCTGGACGTGCGGATTGGGCCCCGGGGGTGGCTTGCTTCCACTCTCCCGCCCCTGCATCTAAGGTGCGTGAGGATGCTCCCAAGTGGTCCCTGTGGTTGAGTCTGGTCCCCTGGCTGTCCATGTTCCTGGAGGGGTCGCTCGCTCTTTAAGCTCACAGCAGCCGTGTCGATTCAAGAGAGGCAAGGAAACCGTACTGTCCCTGGGTGCCACAAAGACCGATGCCACCAACTGAGGGCTTAACTATCAAGAGGTGTCCAGGGAGGGTTTTCACAGCGCTGTTGCTGCAGGCACTGGACTGTATCTGTATTTGTTTTTAAGTCTTGGTCCAAGAAGGCTTATGGGGCTCCCCTGGGATGACAGATTCTCAGCAACAAAATCTCTGCCTGGAGTGGTCAGCTAAGGGGACTCCTGCCTTAGCTCTCCAGACGGCACGGCCTGCCTGCAGCAGGGAGGCTCTGCGGACAGCCCTGCTGGGAGGAGCGGACGAGGGCCATGGCGGGGAATGCCGACCAGCCGGCCTGCGTGCTGCCGACTGCGCGCCACCACCTGCGCGTGCTCCCCCTTCCCAGGGCTAGGGCTTTACTGGGGGCACGCTTTCCTCTGGGGAACTTCTCTCCAGGAAGATCAAGATTAGGCTCCAAAGGTTGAGGTCTGAGTGTTGGCTGACATTTACATCTATTTTTAGGCACCGTTTTTTAGCACTATTAGGAAAATGGTTCTCAACCCTCAGCCAGGGACACACACCAGAGTGAAAACAAGGGCAGCAACAAGGGAATATAGGAGGCCCTTCTGTTTCTCTGGGAACTGCCGACGAACTAAAATGTGGTACTGGAAGTGCTCTAAGGGAAAAAAAAAAGACCACGCGTCTTCACATTCATTTGAAGTTACACGACATTTCCCATGATGCTGTTTGTATGGGGTGTGGCAGGCTCCTGCTTTACTCCCACAGAGTGGGCTGCTGTGGGTGTGGCCCGCTAATTAGAACAGAGGCCCCTGTCCAAGGCTCACTTCCACACGCCTTTTCCTGGCTCGAGGCACCCAGACTCCTCAGATCTAGACTCTGTGTCTCAGAATTTCAGAGAGGCGGGAGAAGTATAACTCCCCTGGGGAAGAGGGGGCCACGTGATGTGGTTCGGCTGGAAGACACGCAGCCACATGCTTCTGAAATCCTCTGCACAGAACGGACCACGCTGCATCCACGCCAAAGTCACATCTCAACTGAGCAACTTGTAACATCGAGGACCTCAGGGGCCCTGTGGCTGTTAAATGCATTATTTGGGGAAAAAAAAAAAAAAGCGAAGAAATACCAGTTTTTTTACATCGCAAAACAGCAAACTGAGACCTGGGTCAGGTTTTTTAATCTGAAAATGTGTTTGCTAGTTTGGGTCAAATGTGAACAGCTTCCCTGTTTCTCCCAGAGAAGGTAGCACAGCAGCCGCCTCCTCTCTTGCCTCCCCCACCACTGCCACCCCCAGTGGTGTGGCCAGGACAGCGGGAGCGCAGACTAGACCCCACCACCAGCCCTGCCTCTTGGGACGGAAGGTAGGGACCACGGGCTGAGAGGCCCTGGAGATGAGTAGCTGATCTTTTCCAGGAAAAATCATTCACTTTGGGGAAGTTTCTTTTTAAAGGCACAGATGGTCTGGTCTTTTATCAGGCCTAAAAAACAACGTACCTCACAGGAGATGGACACCACTCACTGCCCTACAGTTAAGTATTTGTATTCCAGAATCACTTTCTTTCTTCTACACTGTATGGTGAAAGGAACTATGTTAATCGCTATATCTTAAATACTGTGATTTGAGGCTGTTTTTTTTTAAATCCTAATATTTTACTAACCTACAGTCACGCCTCTAACAACAAACAATAGGATTCTTCCGAGATCAGTGTGAACTGATGTATACTGTTTAGTAGCTTGGCTCTTGGACCTGCTGGAAACACACACAAAAGCTGAAATGTCACAACAGAAATACAACTGCATGCGCACACAGGCCCACCCCTCCCCAGACACCACACACACACGCACGCACGCACACACGTCTGAGCTCTCCTTCTCTCCTGAGCCATCTGGAATTTATTTTCCTGTAAATCTGTTCTCTTAGTCATCTCACATGTGAGCAGCACAGGCAAGCCTGTCTATCTATCAGCAAGGCAGACCCAGGTTAGAAGCCGACTTCACGCACGCAGGGTCGGTCCCGCTGGAGACCCGGGGCTTCTCCTATGTAGCAAGCAGCTGTCTGCTCTTCAGGGAATTACTACCTGGGGGTTGTTACCAAAGAGCTCCGCAATCTGAGAGATGCTGAGACAGAGACTCTCACTGGCTGCTCCTCTGGCAGCCTCCAGCGGAAGCCACAGAACCCGTGAACCTCCCAGACAACCTGTTCCAAACCCAGGCGGGCTTCCTGATGCGTGTCTGTGCCTGGGGCACACAGGCACAGAGGAAGCCTTTGCCAGACACGCGGCAGAGCCATGCAGTTTCCAAAGCTGGGACTGAGCGTGACTCTTTGGTGTGTGTTGGTCCGTTTCTGTTCTTGGTGCCTTAATGCTCTCAAAGCATTCAGGGGCTGACAGACCCCTTGTATTTCATACTAAACAGGAGTAATTCCAAAGAAGAGCTTTTCTGGGTAGGCTCCAAATGACCTCTGTGGCTCAGCCCCCTGGGTGTGATCGTTGGGAACCTGGGGTCAGGGAAGCCAGGGTATGCAGACGACAGCGAATGGGATCTCCTTGGTCACTTTCCTGGTGGTTGTGCCAGGCAATTAGAAAATCGCTATAAAATAACGTTAATTAAAAAAAAATTGGATCTTATTCATTTTCCCTTAAGGAGATTGAACTGATCAGGTATATTAATTTCTATCCTGAATTGATAGGAACTTATATGTTTGGAATGTCCTACTGTAAGACTGATGAATGTAAAGAGTTAATTTCAGGGTACAGTATTGCCTTAATGGTTTTAAAAAATAAACTATTTAAAAAAATTATTTGGGGAGTTTTGAGTGATGCTGTGAGATGAACTGCTTGTCTGAAAAAACAAGTACCAACTATAGGGTCTGCCCTGAACCCAAGCCTGAGGTTGTCTGTCAGGGTCCAGTAACAGAGTAGACCTGGGACAGTGCGGGCCCAGAAGACAAAACCCAGCACCAACATCAGTCAGTAAAAGCTCTTTATTCGTCCCCTCATCAGACATGTCTCTATCACCCCCAGGCAGTGTGTGCTGGCCCTGCAGAAATTACACAATCGGATGGAGCAGTTCTACCCTCTAAGGACTGGGGCCACATGGCGAGCCCATGTCAGCGTCTCACCAGCTGCTAAGGTGGGGGCTGCAGTCCCTAAGCGCGGGCATCTGGGGTGTGCCTGTGGGCGCTGTCTCTCCGGCTCCTGACCCTGGTGTTGCTGCAGGCAGACCCCAGCCCCCCTGGGCTGCAGACACGGCTCCCATGACTCAGAAAGAAGGCCGGCATAGTGGCTCCATCTCGGCCCCGTCTCTGACCATGGCCACGAGCTGTGGGTGGGCACCGCTGTGGACCTGGTTATGGTTGAGAACTGCGCTGGCTGGCAGGCCTCATGGAGGAGACTTTCCTTTTCTGCAAGTCTTGCTGAATTTCCTGAGGGAAAGCATCCATGTTGTCCTGGACACAGGGGAGGCAAAATCTCTTGGAGTAGAATAAACTGCATTCCTGAAAGAGGGAGGGAGTGCTGAGTGCCACAAGAAGCCCGGTGCAACGTCTCCCAGAGGGCAGCCCTTCACTGCAGGCAGGGCAAGGGGGCGAGGCCAGGCCCCCAGAGACTCAGCAGCAGAGAGGAGCTGGGGGGTGTGGCCAGAGCCGGACAGCAACAGGGAGAGGGGTCACAGGGGCCTGGCTGCCCAGCTCCAGGAGGGTGAGCCTCATCTAAGAGAAGAGCCGGTGGGCTTCCGGGAGGGCAGTGGGGGCGAAAGAGCCAGGGCCAGAGCCCACAGGCCGTGGGACTGGTTGGGTGAGACCCATGAAGGTGGCCAGGAGAGACGGTGCGGCCTGGCTTCTGCAGGGCAGGGCTCCGCTGCGGGCCGAGGCTGAGCACAAGCCAAGCCCAGCGGGCTGGAATTCTGAGGCCCCTCTCTCTCCTGTTCTACAGGGCAGGGCTCCGCTGCGGGCCGAGGCTGAGCACAAGCCAGGCCCAGCGGGCTGGAATCCCAAGGTCCCTCTCTCTCCTGGCTATCACAGCGGTGGGACAGGGGCTTGGTGACACCGGTGCTAGGAGCAGCCGGGGATGGGAGGGACGGCCCACAGAGCCGGAGGCCACAGCCGAGCGGCTGGTCCGGGCAGGAGGCCCACCGCGTACAGAGGCGGTCATGGCGCCCACTAGCGCTGCACTGACCTCCGCCAGGCGCAGGGCCCAGGCCTGCCTCCCAACTGCCCTGGAGCCAGGCGTGGCCACGTGGCTGAGTCTGCTCAGCGCCGTCACCACAGCTGTGTGCCACCTCCTGGTCAAGCTCTCTGAAGGAACAGGCGTGTGCGCTCCTGTCCCTTCCCGCCAACAGGGATGTAGATGTGATGGTGGGAGCTGCGACTTCTGCCGGGGGCCTGACGGGTCCTGTGCTGAGGACGGGTCCTGTGCTGAGGCCACAGCTGTGCCCCGCCAGACACCATCACCAGGGCCGGGCTCTGTTTGTCTCACCTGTCCCATGTATCGGGGGTCCCTTCCTTCCAGGAGCTCAGGCCGTGCCTCAACCAAGCAACCATGGAGACCGGACGCCACACGGGGCCCCATCCCCTGTCACCAGGTGCGGCTGGAACTCCCAGGGCGGCAGTCCTGGCTCTCCCCCGCCTGGCCCCTCTCCCGACTCCAGCTGCGTCCCGTCCACACAGGGCCTCCGCGGCGCCCGCTGCCCGTCTCCTCACATGGCCCCACAGCAGTGCGGCTCCCTCTGGGCCTTTGCCTGAGCTGGGGCTTCCTCCCACCTGCCAGTCTCATCACCTTGACTTCTGATGGATGGAGACTGGCTGTCTCAATCTGCTCTGTGACACAGCCCCCCAGCCCCTCCGCTGCTGGCGCTCAGCCCCAGGCAGAATACTCAGGGATGCTTGGGCTGCAGAGTCACTCAGGGTAAGGGTCTACACAGCTGCACTTCCATCCGTCCTCGGGCTTTCACACAACAGGTTCAGCTAGCCCAGTGAGCTGGGCCAACTCCACCTCTCCAAATCTCAGTCTCCTCACCTATAAAATGGGTGCAGCACTGCTCTGCCTAACTAGGGCTGGGATAGGACTGAAGAAGGCATTGCTGGCAACACACGTCCCAAGCACAGGGTCTGGCACACAACAAATGCTCCAGAAAGCACGCCCCTTCCTCTGGAGGGGCCCTGGAGGACGATTAGA
>SJXQ01001722.1:641689-677698 GCA_006408695.1 Aepyceros melampus
TGCGCGCGTGCGCGGCCCCGGCCCCGCGGCCGCCGTCTGCCCTGCGCGCGTGCGCGGCCCTGGCCCCTCGGCCGCCGTCTGCCCTGGGCGCCTGCGCAGCGGGGCGGGGCTCCGTGGCGGACTTCCTCTTCGCCTTCCGCTTGGCTTCCGCCGGGGCTCAGCAGGTGGAGACTCCGCCCGCGAGGTGGCAGACCCGGGTTCGATCCCTGGGTTGGGAAGATTGCCCTGGAGGAGGGCATGGCAACCCACTCCAGTAGTCTTGCCTGGAGAGTCCCCATGGACAGAGGAGCCTGGTGGGGCTGCAGTCCTTGGGGTCGCAAAGAGACACGACTGAATGCCTTTCATTTTCGCTTCCGCCTTGCGGCGGCGTCCTACACCCAAGATCTACTGTCGGGCAGGGCTGGGCAGCCCTTGGCGCGCCTTGACTCGTTCACGCCGACTTGGCCGGCCGTCCTGGCTGCTCGGAGTCTCAGCGTCCTTCTCGAGCTTCGGTGCTGCCAGTGCGCAGCCCCACAGACCGCCCATCCCCTGAGGTTTGTAGTCCCAGGCAGTTTCGCTCAGCCTGTGCTTCTGAGAGAAATGCGCTGGTCTTAGTTCTCCTGTTACCGGTCTCCTCGCTAGGACGGAAGCCCGGCTTCTAGGGCGAGCGCTGCACGCAGTGCTTACTGTGTCCTCTGAGACAATAGATAAAAGGGATTCAAAATCAGTCCTGTCCCTTCCTGCTGTCCTTAAAAGCTGCGTGCCCTGGGACTTGCCGCTGTGCTCCTCCAAAGCCTTGAAATGACCTAAGTGGCCTGCAATGCCCTTCGTCATCTGGGCAGATTCAAAAATAAAAACCAATGCTAATCTTTGAATTGACCCAAAGGATGCTCCTGTCCTGAGTCTCAGGAATTAGCAATCACTTTTATTATACGACTAGAACATGACCTAGATGTGTGCTTACAGCAATGGCATTTTTGGGGTCAATTCAACGATTATATACTGTTGGTTTTTATTTCTGAGTCTGGCCATAGATGGACCATTTGATGAAGTATTTCCAATTTGACCTAAATCCACTCTCAGATATATGACAGCTTATCTATCCCATGAATGCTGTTAAAACCATTAGTGTGGACAAGTTCCTAGCTGCACTGAAAGAGTTAAGTGAAATAATATTCAAAGAGCAAGTCATGTGGTCTTAGGCAGAAAATGTTAATTTTGATTTGAGCTGTCCACAGTTATTGATTGCACTCATTTCACATGCCAGCAGGTAATGCTTAAAATCCTTCAAGCTAGGCTTGAAGTACAGCAGTAGATGAACAGAGAATTTCCAGATGTTCAAGCTGGATTTAGAAAAGGCAGAAGAACCAGAGATCAAATTGCCAACATCCACTGGATCATAGAAAAAGCAAGGGAATTCCAGAGAAACATCTGCTTCATTAACTATGTTAAAACCTTTGACTGTGTGAACCACAACAAACTGTGGGAAATTCTTCAAGAGATGGGAGTAGCAGACTACCTTATTTGCCTCCTGAGAAGCCTGTATGCCCATCAAGAAGCATCAGATGGGACAATGGATTGGTTCCAAATTAGGAAAAGAGTATGTCAAGGCTGTATATTGTCACTCTGCTTATTTAACTTATATACAGAGTACATCATGCGAAATGCGAGGCTGGATGAAGCACAAAGTGGAATCAAGATTGCCGGGAGAAATATCAATAACCTCAGCTATGCAGATGACACCACCCTTATGGCAGAAAGCAAAGAGGAACTAAAAGAGCCTCTTGAGGAAAGTGAAAGGAGAGTAAAAACCTGGCTTAAAACTCAACATTCAAGAAACTAAGATCATGGCATCCGGTCCCATTACTTCATGGCAAATGGAGAAACAATGGAAACAGTGACACACTTTATTTTCTTGGGCTCCAAAATCACTGCAGATGGTGACTACAGCCATGAAATTAAAAGATGCTTGCTCCTTGGAAGAAAAGCTGTGACAAACTTAGTGTATTAAAAAGCAGAGACATCAGTTTGCTAACAAAGGTCCGTATAGTCCAAGCTATGGTTTTCCACAATCATGTATGGATGTGATAGCTGGATAGCTGGATGTGATAGCTGAGCACCAAAGAATTGATGCGTTCAAACTGTGGTGCTGGAGAAGACTATTGAGAGTCCGTTGGACAGCAAGGACATCAAACCATTCAATCCTAAAGGAAATTAACCCTGAATATTCATTGGAAGGACTGATGCTGAAGCTAAAGTGCCAATACTTTGGTCACCTGATGTGAACAGCCAACTTATTGGCAAAACCCCTGATGCTGAGAAAGACTGAGGGCAGGAGGAGAAGAGGGCAAACATGTATGGATGTGATAGCTGGATAGCTGGATGTGATAGCTGAGCACCAAAGAATTGATGCGTTCAAACTGTGGTGCTGGAGAAGACTATTGAGAGTCCGTTGGACAGCAAGGACATCAAACCATTCAATCCTAAAGGAAATCAACCCTGAATATTCATTGGAAGGACTGATGCTGAAGCTAAAGTGCCAATACTTTGGTCACCTGATGTGAACAGCCAACTTATTGGCAAAACCCCTGATGCTGAGAAAGACTGAGGGCAGGAGGAGAAGAGGGCAACAGAGAATTAGATGATCGGGTGGCATCATTGACTCAATGGTCATGAGTTTGAGCAATCTCCAGAAGATAGTGAAGGACAGGGAGGCCTGGTGTGCTGCAGTCCATGGAGTTGCAAAATGTCAGACCGAACAACAGTTACTGATAAAAAGCTTACAAAAAATCCAAAAGGATTTAAAATATCTAATAAAGCTCTAGAAAAAAATCGTTTCCCAAAAGAAACTGCATGAGAAACAGGCATTAAATCAAGAGAATGAAAAGACAAGCCATGTATGCACCCTGAGAAAACCGTATTTCAAAAGGACACACATGCCCTTTTCAACATTCATTGAAGCATCATTTACAACAGCTAGGACATTGAAGCAACCTAGATGTCCATCAATAGAAGAATGGATAAATAAGTTGTGGTACATATATACAATGGAATATTACTCAGGTATAAAAAGGAATGAATCTGACTCAGTTCTAGTGAGGTGGGTGAACTTAGAGCCTGTTACACAGAGTGAAGTAAGTCAGAAAGAGAAAAACAAATATTGTATATTAATGTATATACATGGAATCTAGAAAAATGGTACTGATGAACCTATTTGCAAGGCAGGAGCAGAGATGCAGACACAGAGAACAGACTTGTGGACCCAGTTGGCGAAGGAGAGGACGGGAGGAACTCAAGAGCACCACTGAAAGATATACGCTACCATATATAAAACAGCGAGTGGGAAGTTGCTATATAGGACAGGGAGCTCAACCCAGTGCACTCTGACAACCTAGAGGGGTGGTGAGGTGGAGGGTGGGAGGCAGGTTCAGTAGGGAGGGGACTTATGTATACTTAATGTTGTATGGCAGAAACCAATATGACATTGTAAAGCAATTAGCCTCCAATTTTAAAAAGGCAAGCCATAGAATGGGAGAAAGTATGTGCAAAAGACATATATGATAAAGGACTGTTATCCAAAATATACAAAGAACTCTTATTAAAGCTCAACAATAAAAACAACCCAGTGAAGGACGGGCCAAAGACTTTAAATAGATGCCTCACCAAAGAAGATACACAATGGCAAGTAAGCATATGAAAAGATGTCCCACATCCTATATCATCAGGGAAATGCAAATTAAAACAATAATAAGATACCACTGCACAGCTATTAGACTGGCCAAACTCTGGAACACTGACAACACCAAATGCTGCTGCGGATGTAGAGAGCAGGAACTCTCACTCATGGCTGGTGGGGACGCAGAATGGTGCTGCCACTTTGGAAGTCAGTTTTGCAGTTTCTTACAAAAATAAACAGACTCTTACCATATCATCCATCAGTTGTGCTCCTTGGTATTCAACAAAGGAATTGAACTTATGTCCATATAAAAACCTGCACACAGATGTTTATTACAGCTTTATTCATGTTCATAATTGCCAAAACGTGGAAGCAACCAACATGTCCTTCAGTAGGTCAATGGATAAATAAACTATGGACAAAGGAATATTATTCAGCACTAAAAAGAAATGAGCTATCAAGCCATGATAAGATATGGAGGACATGTAAGTGCATATAACTAACTGAAAGAATCCAATATGTAAAGGATACATAGTGCATGATTCCAATTCTATGACATTCCAGGAAAAGGTAGAACATTGTAAATACTATTGATATTACACATTTTTAGTTAAGTGAAGGCTGAGAAAGATTTGAACATTAAAAATAAGAAATTGACTGCAGATTAGAATCTAAAGCAAAGCATTGCTAGTAGCAACAAAAGGGGGTACTCTGGAGGATTCATTCCATATGCATTCCATCTCACTCATGTATAAGCTTGCTCATCCCTTTCTCCATTTCGTCCAGGAAAATTAAGCTCCAAAGACCAGCACCTTTGCTTTCAGTGCTGAATGAAATGCCAGAAGCAGGCTTTAGTTTTTTAAGTAAACTTAAAAGTGTAACCTACACACAGAAGACATGTGCTTCCTAAGTGTGCAGCGAGGGGAAATCTCACAAAGTAAACGCAACAGTGTGTCCCGCACCCCGGTGAAGTCTTCCACAATGCAACACACTAGAGGTTTCTTCTGGCTCAAAGGAAACGCTGACCCTCTGTAGGGTGGTGGAGGGAGGATGCATTTAGAGAACTGAATTTATGGCCAAGAGACAAAATGCCTTTAACTGTTGTATAGTTTTTAAGTAAATACACTTCATGGCAAATAGATGGGGAAACAATGGAAATAGTGACAGACTTTATTTTCCTGGGCTCCAGAATCACTATGGATGGTGACTGCAGCCATGAAATTAAAAGACACTTGCTCCTTGGAAGGACTGATGTTGAAGTGGCCAATACTTTGGCCACCTGATGTGAAGAGCTGACTCATTAAAAAAGACCCTGATGCTGGGAAAGATTGAGGGCAGGAGGACAAGGGGACGACAGAGGATGAGATGGTTGGATGGCATCAGCGACTCGACAGACATGAGCTTGAGCAAGCTCTGGGAGATGGTGAAGGATAAAGAAAGCCTGGCGTGCTACAGTCCATGGGGTTGAAAAGAGTTGGATCCAACTGAGAAACTGAGCAACAGCAACAAAATTTGCCATCTTCTCAGCAATACTGGCTCCTATTCCTACCAGGAGCACTACAGTATTTTTTTTCCCTGTTATGCCTCATATCTAGCTAGTGCCTAAGTCCTGGCAAATATTTTATTCATCTATCCTCAGAAGTTATGCATGATATGCACCAGTCACTTCCAATCCTGACATTATTTTCCTTGCCAATTCAAATTGGTTTCAAGGGAGCCTGGGCTACATTTAACATTTAGAGTTATTAAGCACAGCCCCATAATGATCCTACTAGCACCTCAGTTGTTTAGAAAATATCGGTCATTTCCTGTGGAATTATAGATACTCTGTCCACTATTTGTGTAGGACAAACAGTTTCATGTTAATGGGCAGCCATTAGTTTTGCCTTCAGGGAAGATTTTACTTTATTTATATAGGCTTCTAGGAGAAAAATGAGGTTACGCAGGGTGAGGATAATTGATGGTGGAGTTTCCAGGGCACAGTGATCCCCAGCTGAACAGTCCAGTTCTGCAAGGGTTTCGGTGTCCCAGTTTTCATCAGTTGTATCTTTTTATTTTTGTTGGTTGCTTGCCCCAGTAGGAGACACTCTGCTAGTTGCCTGGGCTTTGCTACCTGCCTTTGCCTTAATCAGGCTGCCCAGAGGAGGGGAAGGATGAGGCCTGAGATTCTGAGGCAGTGAGTTAACAACTCATTCCAGAGTTTCACCACAAGGGTAAAAGGTAGCAGGAACATGGAACCCGGTTCTAGACTCACCCCACCTACTAGTTATTCTTTAAAATATTTCCAAATGTCATTGAAATGTTGATGACTCTCCTGCATCAAACTTATTATTAAGAATCTTTTAAAATGTTCTCTTCTTAATTAAAATTATTTGTTCTCTTATAAATAACAGCCTAAAGAGTGATTTTGACCAATATAGGCTGATTCAGTTATTCTTTTCTGATTCATGTTGGGTTTAAAATTTCTAGTTTGGACATTTACAATAATTAAGTTAGTTATGAGATAGTTAAGACACGTTATTCCAATATTCTTGCCTGGAGAATCCCATAGACAGAGGAGCTTGGCAGACTACAGTTCATGGGGTCACAAAGAGTTGGACACGACTGAGCATGCAAGCAGATACAGAGGGTGTTTAACGGTTTCCCAGGTGGTTCAGTGGTAAAGAATCCACCTGCCAATTTGGGAGACACAGGTTCAATCCCTGGGTCAGGAAGATCATCTGGAAGAAGAAATGGTAACCCACTTCAGTATTCTTGCTGGAAAAATGCCATGGTCAGAGGAGCCTGGTGGGCTACAGTCCAGAGGGTCACAAGGAATCACACAACTAAGCGACTGAGCATGCACCCACACATGCAAAGGTGTTTAAAGCAGGGAAAGCAATGGAATAGAGTACAGAAAATAGTAAGAAGAGGGTAACTAGTCAAGATCACTGAATAGGTTAGTGGCGGAAAGTCCAAAGCCCATGCTGACAAGTAGCACTAAGAGGAGACGTAATAGGACAGGACCCAGTTGTCAGTGAACGGTGTATCAGATACCCAGGTAGACATATGGGTTGGGTCATACCACAGAGCAGGGGCAGGGATGGGATCGGGGGTGGTCGACAGGAATGTGAATCCAGAGGCAGGTCTGAGATAAACAAAAACACCTTGAGGAGGGGAGTAGATGTGCTAATTACCTTAGCCAAAGGACCTCGGGCCTCTATATAAGCAGGGACAAGCAGGCACTTTGTGACTCTAAGGATGCAAGAGCAAGGAGGCTCAAGCAGGCAGATCAGCAACTTGAACAAGTCAAACCGTAGATTCACCAAAAGTAGAGCTTTGTTTGCTGAGATGCTGGGCAGTCTCAGGCAACCAGGCAAATATGTGTTAGTAAAGAACTGAGCTTCCAGTTAGATACTGCCTTCTACTAGGTGATACTATCTTGTTTACTTTACTCTGCTGACACTGCTCTTTCTCAAGAGCAAGGCTGTGTCCTAATCCCCTTTGAGCCTCTACCTCTCAGGCACAGTTCTTAGCATACGTAGGTATTTAGGAAATTAAACTGATTCAATCAAGGATCAGTTTCAGGGTACAAACTAGGAGCTTGAAGAAGCAAAGGTCCTGAATGAGGGGAAGACCAGTGTTAAGTCTGAATTAATGCTGGCCATTTGTGTAACTATTCTAGGGCTTATGCTATCATTTAGGCTCAAAACTGGGCCTACAGCTTTCGGTAAGCTCTACTTACAGATTGGGGAAGAAACTCTTCATGTGGAGTTTGAAGAGTGATGGAAGTGGGAAACTGATCATTACTTATAATGCTTTTTTTTAAATGCTTTTTTTTTTATATCAGAGGATAAAAAACAGAAAAGATGGTTATCATTTGATGCATAACAATCCATCCCAAAACTTGAAAGTGAAAGTCGCTCAGTCGTGTCCGACTCTTTGTGACCCCATGGAGTCCATGGAATTCTTCAGGCCAGAATACTGGAGTAGGTAGCTTTTCCCTTCTCCAGAGGATCTTCTCAACCCAGGGATTGAACCCAGGTCTCCTGCATTGCAGGCGGATTCTTACCAGTTGAGCCCCAAGGGAAGCCTGAGAATACTGGAGTGGGTAGCCTATCCCTTCTCCAGGGGATCTTCCTGACCAAGGAGTTGAACCGGGGTCTCCTGCATTGCAGGTGGATTCTCTACCAACTGAACTATGAGGGAAGACCTCCCAAAACTTAGGGACTTAAAATAACATTTATTAATGAAGTTATCTTAAACTTGGCCAAAAGTACTATAGAGAAAGGAAAGAAACTAATGTTCATTATTTGCTTAAGATGCCAGGTATTTTACCCTAGTTGTTCCACTTAGTTTTTGCAATAATTCTGTGAATTATTGACCACTATAACAC
Organism: Aepyceros melampus; assembly: GCA_006408695.1. Taxonomy (NCBI): domain Eukaryota; kingdom Metazoa; phylum Chordata; class Mammalia; order Artiodactyla; family Bovidae; genus Aepyceros; species Aepyceros melampus. Next base: position 649,720 of record SJXQ01001722.1, read on the forward strand.
ATATAAGGAAACTAAACCTCAATTAGAGAAATGTACCAAGTTCACATAGCTGATAAGTGGAGGGGGTTGGTGTCAGAACTTCAGTTTCTCAGGTTCTGTAGCCCTATGTGGTGTCTGGGGGTTTCCCATCCTGAAGGAAATATTAATGGGTAAAAGCAAATAAATTTACAAGGTGACCTTGTTGGTTTGCAAACTGGCTTACATACATAGAGGGCAAGGAGAGAGGCAGATAACTCGAGGCTGGTAGGTGGTAGGTATAACAAGCAAAGGAACTTACACGTATGATATTTGTCTTGGGCAGCCACAAAACGAGGAGATCTCTACACTTTCCCACCAGAATCTTAAAGGTTTATAGAGGCCTTAATTGGGTTCAGTCATGTATTCAGTCCAGAAGGTGTCAACACACATTACTCTATCAAGGTTACATCCTTGAAACAGCTCCAGCCAGGAGTATCGTGGGCAGAACATATATTTCAAGCACAGTAGAGGGGATGAAGAGCCTCTGATTGCTGGCATCCAGCCTGTGGGTCAGCTGGTAGTTACATCTTCTCAATACTTCCAATAGATGTGAATTCTGTTAGGCTACTACAAATGCATAACCCAAGAAATCAGAAGCAAACCAGAGCATTTTGGAGGTCATCCTTCTCTAAGATAACCAAGCAGTTGGCTCTAGGTGGAGTCCTAATGTCTAGAACAGACATAAAGCACAGTGACCTCTCTCTCACTGGCAAGAGACAGCAAGCCAGCAATTCCTCACAAGTTACAAAAACAGAAAAGGCCACAGTTCACTCCAAACAGTGAACTCTATCAAATTTGTTAAAACTTTCCAAACTAACTCTATGTTTATTAGGGTTCTCCATGGAAAAGAACCCATAGGATATGTGTATCTATATTGTTTATTGTGGTTTTTCCAGTCGCTCAGTCAGGTCCTACTCTTTTTGTGACCCCATGGACCATAGCACACCAGGCTTTCCTATCCTTCACCATCTCCCAGATCTTGCCCAAACTCATGTCCACTGAGTTGGTGATGCCATCCAACCATCTCTTCCTCTGTCATCCCCTTCTCCTCCTGCTTTCAATCTTTCCCAACATCAAGGTCTTTTCTAATGAGTCATCTCTTCGCATCAAGTGGCCAAAGTATTTGGACTTCAGTTGTAGCATCAGTCCTTCCAATGAATATCCAGAGTTGATTTCTTTTAGTTTACTGGTTTGATTTCCTTGCAGTCCAAGAGACTCTCAAGAGTCTTCTCCAACCAAAGATGCTCCAACCAAAGCTCCAACCAAATTGGCTGAATGGATACAAAAGCAAGACCTGTATGTATGCCATCTACAAGAGACCCACTTCATACCCAGGGACACATATAGATTGAAAGTGAAGGAAGAGAAAAAGATACTCCATGCCAATGGAAATCAAAAGAGAACAATTAAAAGAGACAGGAAGGATACCACATAATGATCAAGGGATTTATATATATTTCTTATGATTTAATAAGGAATTAGCTCACATGATTATGAAAGCTAACAAGTCCCAAGAGCTACAGAGCAAGATAGAAAGCTGGAGACCCAGGAAAGTTGATGGTATACAATCTACTCCAAGCCCAAAAGCTTGAGAACTGGGAGTCAGTAGTGTAGTTTAAGACCAAAGGCTGGCAAAGAGACCAGGAATAGCTGAAGTTTCAGTTGAGGGAAAAAAACAATGACCAAGCTCAAAAACAATAGGTAGGAGGAATCTCCCCTTGTTTGGGAGATGTATTCACATCTTGACACAGACTATAGCCCACTAGGGCCCTCTGTCTGTGGGATTTCCCTGGCAAGAATACTGGAATGGATAGGGCCCACCTACCTAAGGGTGAGCAATTTACTTTAGTCATTTAAATACTAATAAACAAATGGGATCTAATTAAAATTAAAAGCTTCTGCACAACAAAGGAAACTATAAGCAAGGTGAAAAGACAGCCTTCTGAATGGGAGAAAATAACAGCAAATGAAGCAACTGACAAACAACTAATCTCAAAAATATACAAGCAGCTTATGCAGCTCAACTCCAGAAAAATAAATGACCCAATCAAAAAATGGGCCAAAGAACTAAATAGGCATTTCTCCAAAGAAGACATACGAATGGCTAACGAACACATGAAAAGATGCTCAACATCACTCATTATCAGAGAAATGCAAATCAAAACCACAATGAGGTACCATTTCACACCAGTCAGAATGGCTGCGATCCAAAAGTCAACAAGCAATAAATGCTGGAGAGGATGTGGAGAAAAGGGAACCCTCTTACACTGTTGGTGGGAATGCAAATTAGTACAGCCACTATGGAGAACAGTGTGGAGATTCCTTTAAAAATTGCAAATAGAACTGCCTTATGATCCAGCGATCCCACTGCTGGGCATACACACTGAGGAAACCAGAATTGAAAGAGACACGTGTACCCCAATGTTCATTGCGGCACTGTTTATAATAGCCAGGACATGGAAGCAACCTAGATGTCCATCAGCAGATGAATGGATAAGAAAGCTGTGGTACATATACACAATGGAGTATTACTCAGCTATTAAAAAGAATACATTTGAATCAGTTCTAATGAGGTGGATGACGCTGGAGCCGATTATACAGAGTGAAGTAAGCCAGAAAGAAAAACACCAATACAGTATACTTACACATATACAGAGAGAGGGTGTGGGGCGGGAGGGGGGAGGTGGGGGTCGGGATTGGGAGTTCGTGTACACTCGTGGCTGATCCATGTCGATGTGTAGCAAAACGAATACAGTATTGTAAAGCAAAACAAACTTAAAAAATAAAAATTAATTAAAAAATAAATAAATAAATACTAAATCCATCACAAAACACCCTCAAAGATACACTTAAGACACTGTCTGACCAATTATCTGAGTACCCAAAATCCCAATTAAATCAATACATAAAATTAACAATCATACCATGCATTTAAATTTGGGGCTTGAGAATTGTGTTACTGTCAGTTCTCTTTTTATGGCTGGTAGCATTTGCCTTATATATTGAGGTATTCCTATGTTGGGTGCATATCTATTTACAACTGCTATATCTCATTGGATTAATCCCTTGATCATTATGTGGTATCCTTCCTGTCTCTTTTAATTATTCTCTTTTGATTTCCATTGGCATGGAGTATCTTTTTCTCTTCCTTCACTTTCAGTCTATATGTGTCCCTAGGTATGAAGTGGGTCTCTTATAGATGGTATATATACAGGTCTTGCTTTTGTATCCATTCAGCCAATTTATGTCCTTTGGTTGGAGCATTTAACCTATTTACATTGAAAATATTTACAAATGAAGTGACCGACAAGGAATTATTCTCCAAAATATTAAACGACTCTTCAGCTCAATAACAAAAAAGCAAACAACACGATAAAAAATGGAGGCAGATCTAAGTAGACATCTATCCAAAGAAGACATACAGATGGCCCAAAAGCACATGAAAAGATGCTCAATACCAGAGAAATTCAAACCCAGACTACAAATGAGGTACCACTTCACACTGATCAGAAGGGCCATCATCAAAAAAACCTACAAACAATAAATGCTGGAGAGATGTGCAGGGTGTGTGGCAATGCAAATTGGTATAGCTACTGTGGATGACAGTATGGAGGTTCCTTAAAAAGCTGAAAATAGAACTACTATATGATTCAGCTATCCCACTCCTGGGTGTATGTCTGGAGAAAAACATAATTCAGAAGTATAGATTCACCCCAATGTTCACTGAAGTACTATTTACAACAGCCAGGACATAGAAGCAACCTAAATGTCCATCCACAGAAGAATGGATAAAGATGCAGTACATACATACAATGAAATATTACTCAGCTATAAAAAATAACAAAATAATAACATCTGCGGCAATATGGATGGACCTAGCGATTGTCTTGTTGTACTGAGTGAAGTAAGCCAGACAGAGAAAGACAAATATCATCTGATATCACTTATATGTGGAACCTAATTACAAAACAGAAACAGGGTTCCAGGTGTAGAAACAAACTTATGGTTTCTGGGGGTGAATGGGAGCAGGGAGGGATAAATTGGGAGACTGAGATTGACATATACACACTACTATACATAAGATAGACAGCCAACAAGGACCTACTATGTAGCATAAGGAACTTTTCCCAATACTGTATAATAATCTACATAGGAAAAGAATCTAAAAATGAGTGGATATATGACATAAATCCATAAATCCACTTTGCTGTACATCTGAAACTAACACAATATTGTAAATCAACTATACTCCAATAAAATTTTTAAAAAACATATAAATTTAGGTTGAGGAGAAGCAATATTAGACAGGGCACATGAAGGTCACATTTCAAGTTTTTTCCCACTGGTTACCATCATGGATTTTGGCCAATATATTTTCTAACGGGGCTCAGTGGTAAAGAATCCACCTGTCAATGCAGGAAACGCTGATTCAATCCCTGGGTGAGGAAGATCCTTTGGAGAAGGAAATGGCAACCCACCCCAGTATGCTTGCCTGGGAAACCCCATGGACAAAGGAGCCTGGTGGGCTACAGTCCATGGGATCACACATACACACACACACACACACACACACACACAAATATGACAGCGACTAAACAACAACAATTTTCTAATGAGGACATTACAGCATGAGTTTAAAATGTAATTATGTAGAGAAGTGATTTACTAAGCTATAAAACAATAAACAAAAAGAAAGATTCTGGCATTTTGATCAGGATGGTAGTAGTTTGGAAGCATGAACTTTTATTGAGACTGGACAGTTAGTAATTTGTAACCCTGGTTGTGATAACAGCCTCACTGTGGATGCTGAAGAAGCCCTTGTCTTGCAGAGGATATTAAATCACTTTCAGGGTCTCCCCTCAGGGCATCCCATGAGCATCACTGAAAGGAGAACAGCAGAGAAGAACAACTGCTTTGCACCTGTCAAGTCTTCCACATCTTCTTGAGTGATGAGCAGAGGTGGCACAGAAGCTGGGAATAAGAAGCCATCATTACTCTGAAACTCAGCCAGAGCAGTTGTTTTATATTGTCTCATAGGAAATTTCCTGGCCTCAAGATCATTTTAAGAGGCAGAGGAAATAGAAATTCTGTTCATCGTGTGGCACTATTGGATTTTGGAAATGAGCGGTCCAGCCAATAGTGGCTTTGCTGGCCAGAGAATTTTTCTTGTAGTTCTTGCATGTATCAAATAAGCTGAAGTTAAATGTGAACATAATTGCTTTTTGGTTATTGTCAGGATGTATGTATTTTGATATGTACTCATTTTTTTTTAGGTCTAATCTGAAATCAGATCTAATTTCAGCAGACATTCTCCCTTTGAAGGAAGAAGTTAAGGATGCTTATATCTAGCTTAAAAAAAAATCACTCAGGCTATAAAATACATGTTTTAAGAGTCAAGATAAGAGGTGGATGTTATTTGTTAAGTATAAATATATCTCACCAACTGTAAAAACTTAGGAATTCTTTTAGACACATTCAACATTCAACTTCGGTTTTATACTGAGGCCCCTGTGGAGAAGGCTGACTATAATCTCAGTAGATTTGGAGGGCTTGTGTTTTGACAGGGATAGGGTAGTTTTGGAGGTAGTGAAGAGGTGGGGTGAGGGGAGGAGGTGGATTTGGTCCTGTATTTGGTCCTGGCCAATCAAATGTCAGCTGGAATGATTATCTTCTTGTCTAAGATCTATGTCTCTTTCCATTGAGAATCTTCCTCTTCCTCTTCTCAGCCACTCCCAGGCACACAGAATGTATACTGAGTCTGTTTTCAAGAGAAATCACAGATATCTCCCAAATTAGCTACTTGTTCTTCCCTAGAAAGTCCATATGGCCATTTAATTTTACAATCTTGCCTGCTCCTCAGTTATAGCAGGGAAATGGACATAATTTGCCTCCTTCTTTGATCTGACAAATCTATATCAAAGATATTTTAAAAATCTTTTTACCTGGAAATAATTTAAAATTTCCAGAAAAAAATCAAGAGCAGTACAAAGTATCCTGTATATTCTTTATCCAATTTAGCTAATTTTAAATATGTTGCTGCATGTCTTTATACATACATATTTAAAATTAACAACACTGATGAATTGATGAAGGTGAAAAAACTGGCTTAAAACTCAACATTCAAAAAACTAAAATCATGGAATCTGGTCCCATCACTTCATGGCAAATAGATGGGGAAACAATAGAAACAGTGACAGACTTTATTTTCCTGGACTCCAAAATCACTGCAGATGGTGGCAGCAGCCATGAAATTAAAAGACTTTTTGCTCCTTGGAAGCAAAGCTATGACAAACCTAAACAGCATGTTAAAAAGCAGAGATAATATTTTGCTGACAAAGGTCTGTATAGTCAAAGCTATGGTTTTTCCACTAGTCATGTATGGAGGTGAGAGTTGGAAATAAAGAAGGTTGCATGCCAAAGAACTGATGCTTTTGATCTGTTGTGTTGGAGAGGAGAGGACTTCTTGAGGGTCTCTTGGCCTGCAAGGAGATCAAATCAATCCATTCTAAAGGAAATCAACCCTGAATTAGAAGAAGTGATACTGAAGCTCTAATACTTTGGTCACCTGATGCAAAGAGCTGACTCATTAGAAAAGACCCTAATACTAGGAAAGATTGTAGGCAGGAGAAGGGGATGACAGAGGATGAGATGGTTGGATGGCATCACTGACTCAGTGGGCATGAGTTTGAGCAGGCTCCAGGAGATGGAGAAGGACAGGCAGGCCTCACAGGAGAGTCAGACATGATTGAGTGACTGAACAACAAGTACTTCTTTATCATTCTCCCTCTCTTAATACACATTTTAATTCTCAACTCTTTGAGTTAAGTTGCATGAATCATTCCATTTTACCCCCTAGTATTTCAGTGTGTATTTCCTTAGAACAAGTAGTCTCCTACACAGCCATAGTTCAGCTAGTAAATTCAGGAAATTTAACCTGGTACAATATTTTAATGTCATCTACAGTCCATATTTCAACTTGTCAATGTTTCACTTCCATCAATTGTTCCAATTATGTCCTTTCTGTAGCCATTTTCCTAGTCTAGTTATATTGCATTTGGATGTCATTTTTGTTGAACATAATTTAATGTAGAAAAATTTATCAGTTTTTCTTTTTCTCTCATATTATGGGTATTGTGAAGAACTCCATAAAATAACATCTCTCCACTTCAGATTCTTCAAAGTTTCCTCAAGATCTGTGTTTCATTAGAACACAGCATGAGTGACATTTTGTCCTCCTCGGATTGCATAGGTTTCTGTGTGGCCCTTACTGGAGATGGTAACTTTGAGCATTTGGCTAAAGTTTTGTCCCATTTCTCTACTACATAATTTTTTCTGTCGATAATAAGTATATTATAAGGAAATGCTTTGAAATTTTATGATATTCTGTTTCTTATCAAAACTGGCCCCCCTCAACTATTATGATGCCTGCTTAAATTAGTTTTTACCATGACAGGATAAATAGCAACTTTATGATCCATCATTCTTTTATAAATTGATACATGAGGATAAAAAAGAGCCTTCTTTCCCTTTACATCTACCTATTACCTACCTACCTACCTATCATCTACATATTATCTACATATGTACCTACCCATCAATCATTTATTTATATATCATCTATCTAATCTATCATCTCTATTATCAGTATAAACTCATGGATCTTTACTGATATAATAAATTATAAGCTCTTAATATCCTTATTTATTTTGATGATAAAATTGCCATGCATTTGTCCAACAAGACTCCCAGGCTTGCTCCTATGTCTTTCTGATATGTTCCTTTTCCATTGGGAAACACCTTAGCTGTGACACCAGATGTTCTATGCTTATCTTATCCATTTGTGGCACCAGCCCCACAATCATTGATTTTTCCAAGGATGCTAATTCTTTTTCATTAGGAATGATATTTAGAAACCAATTTCTGGGCCCTAGAGGTACTCTTTGCTTCTGTGCTCTTTCAAAGGACAGAGTTAGAAACACACATGGAACTGTGAATCCCATAGTGTGTCTGCCTAACTCATTCCATAATTGTAGCTCCTTTTCTTCCACAGTGAGACCTTGACTGCCAACCACATCCATATATTTATTTACTCAATCTTACAATACATACAAAATAGTTTCAGATCATCATTTCTGTATTAACTCCACAATATAAACAAACAAATCAAGACTGGTTTGCAGCTCTTTATCTTTCTTTGAATCAGGGCAGACACAACCAAAATATAATATGCAATTTTACTTGGATCGGATTTATTGTTTTCCCCTCAGTGGACATACTCATTTGAAATAATGCATCAGTTCTAGGGCTCCACCGATTCTTGCTGATTTAGTGTTATTTTTTAATATGTTGAACATTAATATGAAAAAAGCAAAACTATATAAAAAACTAGACTCAGACAAAGGTCCTTCCCTTTTCCATACTTCATAATTCTTTTACTCTATTTCAAATCCCTTATAATTAGCCAGTTTAAATTACTTTCTGGTAGATTCCACCTGTATTTATTTTTGAAAAATTAAAAAGAACATGTATACCTTCTTGTTTCCCCTCTGATTTTAATATATATGTTACAGAAAGGGGGACCCCCTTCCAGGGCCTGAAACTGCGCTCTTGTCTAACACTTGGAAATGAATTGTCCAAGGAGACACATATGCTGACAAAGCAAGAGATTTTATTGGGAAAGGGCACCTGGGTGGCTAGCAGTAGGGTAAGGGAACCCAGGAGAACAGCTCTGCCACATGGCTTGCAGCCTCAGGCTTTATGGTGATGGGATTAGTCTTTAGCCAATCTTTCTGACTCAGAGTCCCTTCTGGTGGTGCACACCTTCTTCAGCCAAGATGGATGCCAGAGAGAAGGATTCTGGGAGGTGGTAGGACATGTGGTGTCTCCTTTTGACCTTTCCCGAACTCTTTCAGTTGGTAGAGGCTTATTAGTTCCACCTTACCAGGACCTCCTGTTGTAAAACAGCTCATGCAAATGGTTACTATGGTGCCTGTCCAGGGTGGGCTGTTTCAGTCAGTGGGCTTCCCCTACTGCTGCTGCTGCTAAGTCGCTTCAGTCGTGTCCGACTCTGTGCGACCCCATAAACAGCAGCCCACCAGGCTCTCCCGTCCATGGGATTCTCCAGGCAAGAACACTGGAGTGGGTTGCCATTTCCTTCTTCAATGCATGAAAGTGGAAAGTGAAAGTGAAGTCGCTCAGTCGTGTCCGACTCTTCGCGACCCCATGGACTGCAGCCCACCAGGCTCCTCCGTCCATGGGATTTTCCAGGCAAGAGTACTGGAGTGGGGTGCCATTGCCTTCTCCGGTGCTTCCCCTAACATATATATTAAAATTTTCAGGCTGTGAGTCATACTCAGTAAGAATCCCTAGCAAAAAGCACTTTGCTCTTGTCACTTCAATCATATCCTGGAAATCAGTCATCATTTCATAGAGATATTTTTATTCCTTTTTACAGATGCAGTTTCTAACATTTCTCTTATGCTTGCCCATTTAGATAGCTTCCAGTATTTTATAATTATAAATAATGCTGCAAGAAATGACCTTCTGTGGAGGTATTTTTGTATTGTTGGAGGTATAATCTCAGAGCAAATTCTTAGAGGAAGAGCCAGATCTCCTTGGGAAAATGCCTGACTCTGGGCTTGAAACAGGGAACGTGTGAAATAATTTGAATATATTCTGACAGAAAGTAAGATAGTGCTCTGAAAGTGGGAAGGATTTGATGGAAGCAAATAACAAAGACCCAAGGGCAAGTTTGAATGAGTTCTCGACAAATTTGGTACAACTTGAGCATCAAGATAAGTGAGTGTTCTAGGGTAAATGTCAATGTAGCTTTTGGAACAAATTGTTGACAAATTCCCCTCTATAGAGGTCATGTGTTTTGGTAGTCCCCCTTCAGCAGTACATGGAGTGTCTCATTCTTCATTCTAATAACAGAGAGGAATGGTCAAGACCTTGAATTTTTGTCAATCTGATGATGAGAAATGATATATCATATGGCTTTAATTTGTCTTCTCTTACTATGAATGAGATGGAACAGCTTTTCATGTTTGTGTTATTTTTGCATTGTTGTTTAATCAGCAAGTCGTGTCCAACTCTTTACAACCCTATGGACTGCAGCCCACCAGGCTCCTCTGTCTGTGGGATTTCCCAGGCAAGTATATTGAAGTGGGTTGCATTCCCTTCTCCAAGGGATCTTCCTGACCGAGGGATCAAACCCATGTCTCCTGCACTGGCAGGCAGATTCTTTCTCTGTTCTAGTCTGTTTCCTATGTTTTCTCTAGAATTTGTGGGTTTTGTTTTCTTAATTTTTAAATGCTCTTATTTGTGTAGTAGGGATATTAGGCTGTCATATATGTTCCAAATATTTGCTTCTAATTTGTCTTTTTACTTTGTTTATGTTGTTTTTCAATTCAAAATAAAGTATTTAAAAACTTTTTCTATAGTCAATTTCTCAACCTTTTCTCTGTGTGTATGTGTGTGTGCATTGTATGAACCTTCTTTTTGTTATAATTAGAAAACCTTCCCTCACTCTGAGGTTACAGTGAAATTCATCTATGTTTTCTTCTAACACTTAAGTAATTGCATTTATCACACTTAGATTGCTGAGTCACTGGGACTTAGACTTCTTTTTTCTCTATGGTGTTTCACTGGTTTGATTTACATTTCCCTCCCATTTTGCTTCCTAACATTTTGAATCTTGGTGAATGTAAGATGTTAGTCTTCATCTCCCTTTTACCCTGGCATGCTTTTAGTTTCCATTTTGTGCTGAGGATGGGCCTGGTTTAAAGAAAGAGCTTTAAACAATCCTTATCATTTTGCTGTTTAGGATCTAGAACACTGCAGTTGGAAGAAACCAACAGAAATATAAATGTAAGTCATACATGGATTTTTACTTTTTTTACGAGCCATATTAAAATAGTCAATATAACAGGAGAAATTAATTTTAACAATATATTTGTTATTCAACCAAAAATAACCATTTCAGCAAGTAATTAATGTAAAATATTTTATAAATTTTTCCCTATTAAATCTTCAAAATCTGCTGTGTATTTTACACTCAAAACCACCTAATTAGAACTAGCCATATTCAAGTGCCCAAAAGCCACATTGTAGCCGACTGCTACCATACTGCATGACAAAGAGCTCGATAATTCCGCTTATTCTCATGGAGAATACTCTGGCTCAGATCAGTAGGTCTAGCATCAAAAAATTGGGAGACCTGATCCAGAGGAGGATTTTAAATGGTTTTGTGAACTTTTGCAAATCCCTGGATGAAAATTCTGATGATACAATCCTCCCAACAGGGGACAAGGATCCCTGTTCGTAGGTTCCCTTTTCTGGCTTTTTCACATGTGTTCTTAAGAGTCTGAACAGGCAGTGGGGAGCACGCACAACAAGATACCTGTGCTGGCAGGCTGCATTACAAGCCTGAGGGTACAAAGCTTTCTTTCTTTTTTTTTTTTGTCCTGACCTATGGCAACTTCATTGGTAAAGTATCAAGACTCAAAAACCTGATTGGTTTTTGGTACCTTGATGACTTCAGGGACGTTATGGCTATTAGATAGGCATTCTAATGTTGGGGAAACGTAGAGTTATGTTTAAAGCAATCCCTATGAATTCAGAGAGGTGACTGGGGACCATTTTCTGTAGGTCAATATTAGATCATCTGTTTCTTAAGAAATGGTGACCAATCATTCTGAAATGGAATAACAAGCTCTAAACGGAAGATTATTTGGCTGGCACTGAGCAATGTTCATTGTATGATCACTCTGTTTCCAAGACACATTTGAAAAATGGATCATGGGTTATAAAACTGCCACAGTACAGGATATCACAAATCAGAGGGAAGAAGAAACACTGTAAAGACTTGACAAAAATCTCAAAAAAAATGTTCTGAGGCTAGAAGAGTATTCTTAATTCTCTATTCAAAGTCTTTTGAGAATTGAAAAAGAGGAGGACCTTGAAAAACTTACACACAGATACAGTATTTGCTTGCAATTTCAGGGCTAACTGAAGATTTAGTGTTCACAGACCTAAGAATGGGAGGTTTAGTTGGGGCAGGGGAGCTGATCTTAAGTTTATTCTTACTCAGAGCAAAATGTAGCTATTTTACAATCTATCGGGATAAGAGTTAGAGACAGAAAGAAACAGGGGTCTTTATTTGTGGTTTTAAGAAACTCAAGATCAGAATCTTTAGTCAATGAGTCATTCCTACTTGTTAAGAGCCCCTAGTGCTATAAATAAATACTTTTTTATACACAGGAAGAAAATACAGAATATGACTGCATACTCAGAAGTGACATTCTATAATGTAGATTTACAAATACAGATTACAAAATCATTTATAAATACTAAGAAAAAATATATTATACAGAATATATTGATAGGACTTACTTGGTCTTTACTTTTGATTTTCCATAAATATAGTTCATGATCAGGGATCAGAAATTCAGTATGACATTTTGCTAAAGGGACCACAGTTTAAGCTTACTGGCCTAGTTCCTTCTTGCTTTTGCAGAAAAGTTGCTTATAGTCAGGAAGGAGCAGCTGCTGGCAAGCAGTCAAGCAGACAAGTTTCTGAGGCTGTCTCTAAAAGGATGTTATGTCTTTGGGCTAAGATATTCTGGGAATAAAGAGCCTATTGACTCTGGCTGAACCCTGTGAAACAATATCACTGCTGACTGCAGCATCTACTCCTCAGAACATCTAAAGCATGTACTTGCACTGCACAGAAAGGCATTTTGTTTAGTTTTCTGACAGCTATGGATCCTAGAGAGTTGGTCTCCTGGGTCATTCATGCTGCATACAAAGTGAAAGTATCTTCTATTTCCTCCAAACTTTAAATAAAAATATGAACAGTGTTTGTATTTGGGACCCTGCCACAGAGTTACAAACCAGACTTCCAGAAAACCCAAACCTCCAGCGGAAGTAACCTGGCTTTTTGTTTTCTATCAATGGCCATCTCCCAGTTGGGACCTGAAACACACACATCTTTTATCAGGGTACATATTCGAAAAATACTCTTTGTGAAGAGAAGGTGTTTGGTAACATGAGGAAGCAGACAGAACAAACAGTCAAGAGACAGAACTGAATCCAACTGGCTGTGAAGCTGTGGACCTGTCTTTCATTCTCAAAAGCACAGGTTTAGTGTAAAGGTGAATGAGTAAATGGACATAAAGGAGTTTTGAAAACTAACTCAAAGTAAATATTATCTGAACTAGACTGTTTCTGGGAATTCCCTTTTATTTTATTGAATGATTAGAAAAATCTCAATATAGAGACAAGACATTATAATAGGATTGTGGTTGTTTAGAGCTCCCCAGGAATGATATGATAGATGCAAACCAGTGAGGGTTTTTCCACTCTTTACTTCCCAGGCTTCCTAGGCTTTTCCTCCCAGAGGACTGCATTTGCCAGGTAGTAGCTATCAATAACCTCAGATATGCAGATGACATCACCCTTATGGCAGAAAGTGAAGAACTCAAGAGCCTCTTGATGAAAGTGAAAGAGGAGAGTGAAAAAGTTGGCTTAAAGCTCAACATTCAGAAAATAAGATCATGGCATCCGGTCCCATTACTTCATGGCAAATAGATGGGGAAACAGTGGAAACCGTGGCTGGCTTTATTTTGGGGGGCTCTGAAATCACTGCAGATGGTGATTGCAGCCATGAAATTAAAAGATGCTTACTCCTTGGAAGGAAAGATATGACCAACCTAGACAGCATATTAAAAAGCAGAGACATTACTGTGTCAACAAAGGTCTGTCTAGACAAGGCTATGGTTTTTCCAGTAGTCATGTATGGATGTGAGAGTTGGACTCTGAAGAAAGCTGAGCACTGAAGAACTGACGCTTTTGAACTGTGGTGTTGGAGAAGACTCTTGAGAGTCCCTTGGACTGCAAGGAGATCCAACCAGTCCTTCCTAAAGGAGATCAGTCCTGGGTGTTCATTGAAAGGACTGATGTTGAAGTGGACAATACTTTGGCTACCTGATGTGAAAAGCTGAGTCATTTGAAAAGACCCTGATGCTGGGAAAGATTGAGGGCAGGAGGAGAATGGGACTACAGAGGATGAGACGGTTGGATGGCATCATGGAATCAATGGACATGGGTTTGGGTAGACTCTGGTAGTTGGTGATGGACAGGAAGGCCTGGTGTGCTGCGGTTCATGGGGTTGCAAAGAGTTGGACACGACTGAGCAACTGAACTTAACTGAACTCTGCATATAAAATCAAATAAGCAGGGTGACAATGTACAGCCTTGAGGAACTCTATTCTCAATTATGAATCAGTCTGTTGTTTCATTTCTGGTTCTGTTGCTTCTTGACCTGCACACAAATTTCTCAGGAGGCAGGTAAGGTGGTCTGGTATTCTCAAATCTTTAAGAATTTTTCACAGTTTGTTGTGGTCCACACAGTCAAAGGATTTAGTGCAATCAATGAAGGAGAAGTAGAAGTTTTTCTGGAACTCTCTTGATTTTTCTATGATCCAACAAATGTTGGCCTCTGGTTCCTCTGTCTTTTCTAAATCCAGCCTGTACATCTGGAAATTCTCGGTTCATATACTGTTGAAGCCTGCTTGAAGGATTTTGAGCATTATCTTACTAGCATGTGAAATGAGTGCAATTGTACAGTAGTTTGAACATTCTCTGGCATTGCCAGCCTTTGGGACTGGAATGAAAACTGACCTTTTCTAGTCTTGTGGGCACTGCTGAATTTTCCAAATTTTCTGGCATCTTGAGTGCAACACTTTATCAGCAACATCTTTTCGGATTTGAAAATAGCTCAGCTGGAATTCCATCACCTCCACTAGCTTTCTTCATAGTAATGCTTCTTAAGGCCCACTTGACTTCACATTCCCAGATGTGTGGCTCTAGTTAGGTGACCACATCATCATGGTTATTCAGGTAAAGATCTTTTTTGTATAGTTTTTCTGTGTATTCTTGCCATCTCTTCTTAATCTCTTGTGCTTCTGTTAGTTCCTTATCACTTCTCTCCTTCACTGTACGATACCTTATATGATACCTTCCCTTGATATATCCGATTTTCTCAAAGAGATCTCTAGTCTTTCCTATTCTATTGCTTTATTTCTCTGCACTGTTCACTTAAGAAGGCCTTCTTATCTCTCCTTGCTATTCTCTGGAATTCTGCAGTCAGTTGAGTATCTCTTTCCCTTCCTCCCTTGCCCTTCACTTCTCTTGTTTCCACAGATGTTTGTAAAGCCTCCTCAGACAACCACTTTGCCTTCTTGCCTTTCCTTTTCTTTGGGATGATTTTGGTCACTACTTCTTGTACAATGTTATGAACCTCTGTCCATAGTTCTTCTGGTACTTTGTCTATCAGATCTAAACCTCTGAATCTTTTCATCACCTCCAAAAGGGATATCATTTAGGTCACACCTAATGCCCTAGTCGTTTTCCCTACTGTCCTCACTTGAAGCCTGAATTTTGCAATATAGAGCTCATGATCTGAGCCACAGTAAGCTCCAGGTCTTGTTTTTGCTGACATTAACTTTGTCATTTACTGCATGGAGAATGCCTACTGTTATTATATAGTATTATCCTGGAGATTTCTACAGATAAAAAAATGATGGATTAAGTTGACACAGTCCATGAGAGGCAGAGCTGGGATGTGAAACTTTAGCTGCCTGAATGGCTCCACATTCTAATCTATTTAATTGCATCCAGTGGTTTTCTATGGCCTCGCACATCAGCAAAACAACTGTAGCGAAACCATTTTTAAGCTAATTAGCTAAGACCCTGACTAGTAGCAGGTAGCAGATTTCAGTAACTACCTTGCTTCCCCATCACTTTTAATCTCATTCCCTGAACGTACCATGCATCCTTGCTTCTCACCTGTTTGCTGTTCCACTTATTGCATCTTGTATATAAATTCTGGCCATGCTTGCTTCCATTTTTAGGCTTTGGGATTTCTTTTAGGTTCTCTTTACAGTACTTTGGGAGGAGGCAGAGGCTCACATATTATAAGTCATCAACAAACTGTAGCTGCCATCATCATTAATACTATAGAACTCTGGCTTTACTCCAGTTTTGTTTTTTTTTTTAAGCAGCAATTTCCTAGTTCCAATCACCTCAATTCATTGCAAACACATAACAAAGGCTAGACCTTTACATGAACTTTTTCAGGATAAGGTGACTGTTAAGCTGAAATTCAACTTTCAGCATTAAACGTAGAAATCATTTGGATCCTAATACTGAGGAAGGTTTTAAAAAATGTGCATGAACTTTCCACCTTATGTCAGGAAAGTTATAAAATTTAATTTTCTTCTATTATGTGGGTTTATATGTATGTTTTCAAAAGTCTATCATCTCAGTTTATAAAGAATATTAAAAAAAAACTCTTCATATATTCTAGGTTAGCATATAGCTCAAGTTAAAATTTTTAAGAAAAAGGAGAAAAAAAACATAGAAAGTGGACTATGCTGATTTAAAGTAACATCTGTTCTGCTCTTTGAATATTTTTTTGAACATAGCTTATTTTTTTACACAAAAATAAAACTCATGGAAAAAATGTTCAGATGTGATTCTTAGGATAGGTACTTTATACATGGAGATAGATAGATAGATGCCGTTTAAGACAGAACCCTATAGTAACATCCTGATGTATTAGATGCTAGTCTATTCAATTCATTATTATTACATTTGACTCTATGATGCTTATTTAATTATTTTTCCTGACTTTAAACATTTTTCCCTATCCTTTGTACTATAAGAAATACATAATTAATGAAAATAAAAGAGATAAAATACTCTATTTTTACTGCTATCACAACACTAACTTAATACCTGTGTATATAAATTCTCAGCTATTTTTTTAATGGAAATACTAATACCTACATATTTCTGCTTTGCAGAGTTAGCTAGTAATTGATCATATATGAAAACACTTAATAAACTGAATAACTTGGACAACTTTGTATTTTATCTTCTAGAATAAGTCTTTGTTATCATTTCTCTTTCTTTCTATCCCAGCCATGTTACACTTTTCCTGCCCCAAGGCTTCATTTATGTTTTCCTTCTTTCTGAAAGGCCTTTCAATCTACTGTGCCTTTATCCAAATCTCTTCTTTCAAGACTCAGTTCAGATCTTGGCTCTACAGTAATGCCATTATCTCTCCAACTCAAAAATCCTATAGCAAGAGATCAAATCAAGATGGTGGAGTAGAAGGATATGAATGCAATCATCTCCTCCTATGAGAGTACCAAAATCACAATGAGCTATTGAACAATCATCAATAGGAGAACACTGGAAACCACCAAAAAAAGACACCCCAAATTCAAAGACAAAGGAGAAGCTGCAACAAGTTGGTAGGAGGGGCACAATCACAATAAAATCAAATCCCATACCGGTTGGGTGGGCGACTCACAAACTGGAGGTAAGTTCTCCCACTGTGGTGAGGGTTCTGAACCCAGTGTCAGGCTTCACAGCCTGGGGGATCCAGGAAAGGGATTAAGAAAACCCAGGGAATCTGACTTTGAAGGTCATCAGGATTTGATTCTAGGACTTCCACAGGACTGGGGTTAACAGAAACTCCACTTTTGGCAGGCACAAACAAAATCTTGCATGTACCAGGACCCTACAGGAGACTGGACCAGATCTACCTGCTAGTGTTGGAGAGTCTCCTTGGAGGTGTGAGTCAGCAGTGGCTCACTGTGGGGACAGAGGCACTGGCAGCAGTGATCCTGGAAGGTGACCCTTGGCAAGTGAGTCCTCTTGGAGGCTGCCATTAACCCTACCATAGAGCCTGTAGACTCCAAGGCTGGGTTGCCTCAGCCCAAACAACTGACAAGAATAGAGTGCAGCCCCACTCATCAACAGATAATCGGATTAAAGCTTTACTGAGCACAACCCTGCTCACCAGAACAAGACTCTGTTTTTCTCACTGCCAGTCCTCATCAGCCTCATCCACCAGAGGGCAGATAGAAGAATCAAACTATAATCTCACATCCTCCAGAATGAAAAACACAACCATAGAAAGTTAATCAAAATGAAAAGGAGAAGATTATCTCCCAGATGAAAGAACAAGATAAAACCCCAGAAAAACAACTAAATGGAAGTGGAGATTAACAACTTTCTAGAAAAATAATTCAAAATAATGAATAGTGCAGATGATCCAGGATCTCGGAAAAAGAAGGGGCAAGATGAAAGAAATGTCTACCAAAGACCTAGAAGAACTAAAGAACAAACAAAGATGAATGATAATTGGAAGAAATTAATAGCAGAAGAATGGATAAGTGACTTGGAAGACAAAATGGTGGAAATCACGACTGTAAAACAGAATATAGAAAGAAAGATGAAAAAAATGAAGACAGCCTAAGAATGCTCTGGGACAACATTAAACAGACCAACATTTGCATTATAGGGGTCCCAGCAGAAGAGAGAGAAAAAGAACTCAAGAAAATATTTGAGGAGATAATAGCTGAAAACTTCTCTAACATGGGAAAAGAAACAGTCAACCAAGCCCAAGAAGCAAACAGTCCCAAGCAGGATAAACCCAAGGAGAAACATACCAAGACAGATTAGATAGTAATCAAACTGACCAAAATTAAAGACAAAGATAAAATAATAAAGAAAAAACAAGAGAAAAAAGACAAATAACATACAAGGGAACTCCCATAACGTTATGAGCTGATTTCTCAACAGAAATTGACAAGCCAGAAGGGAATGACATGAAGTATTTCAAGTGATGAAAGGGAAGAAACTAACCAAGAACGCTCTACCCAGCAAGACACTCATTTGGATTTGATGGAGAAACGGAAAGCTTTCTAGACAAGAGACAAACAAAAGTTAAGAGAATTTAGCACCACCAAACCAGCTTTACAACAAATGCTAAAGGAACTTCTCTAGTCGTGGAACACAAGAGAAGGAAGAGACCAACAAAGAATAAACCCCAAACAATTAAGAAAATGGTAACAGGATCATACATATCAGTGATCACCTTAACTGTAAATGGAGTAAATGCACCAACTAAAAGACATAGACAGACATAGACTGGCTGGGTGGAAGAAAACATATGCTTGTTTCCACTTCCATTTACCACATCATTCTCCTTAACCTCCTACATCATATGTAATTATTTTGTCCCTCCATCCACCCAGTGCTCAGTCGTGTCCAACTCTTTGTGATCCTCTGGACTGTAGACCACTTGGTTCCTCTGTCCACGAGATTTTCCAGGCAAGAATACAGGAGTGGGTTGCCATTTCCTTTTCTAGGGGATCTTCCTGACCCAGGGATTGAATCCGCATCTCCTCCATTTCAGGCAGATTCTTTACAGCTTGAGCCATTACGACTGTTTGGTTAGTCATGTTTCCACTATGGCTTGCAATTGTAATTATCTTTTATTTTTTTGTCTGGCTATTGATTGTGAAAACTGATAAACATCCTTTACTATTGTGATTATGTAACTATTATTCATTATAATACCACTGTATCATGACTGGTCAACAGAAAATAACAGAATTCTATACCACTGAAACTACAATTTAATAGAAAAACCTGTAATCACTTTTTAAAATTCAGATACACATTACAATTATCTTGGAATTTTTTGAAAAATGCAAATGCCCAGGTATTGTTTTTTACTCAAAAACTCCAGATATGATTCTAATGAGTAGTCATATTTTAAAAAATGGACTATAGGATGATCTTTTACTTTTATCTAGCTTGTTCACTTTTTCTATTTCATATTCAGGGCTTCCATTTCATTTATGTTTTTCAATTTCTCCATCTCTTCTTTTTTTAGGCTCTTTCTCAAGCCTTTATCAAGTGGAGTAAAAAAGCTTGTGTGTGTGTGTGTGTATGTTAAGTATAATATATTTATTTTAGAAAACATGAATTTTTCCTTAGCTAAGAAAATTATAACATTTTGGTTTCACTTGTTTGGCTAAGTATGAACAGAATACTAGATTTGTATTTATTCAAAACTTTGATATAGTTCCATTTATTCTGGCATCTAGTATTATTGCTAAAAGTCAAGATATATTATTTTAGCGATTTTTTAAAAAGTTTTTGACTGAGGCTTGAAATTCTAATCCAATTCTGAAAATATAAAGAAATATCATGCTGCAAAAAACATCAGGAAAGTAGCATGTGATACAGTATTAACTAAAGCACAAATTTTGTTCAAATTTACAAAATTTTATGTTAGTGTCCATGGTTTGTTTTCATACCTTATTCAAGATTCCACACTGTATTTAGTTGCATTGAACAGCTTCAGTGCATGCAACAAATTCTGGCAAATTCTCTTTTCATTTTTATTCTGTTACAAATATTTTCTAATTTTCCTTATTATGGCTTCTCAGACACATTAATCATTTAAAAGTGGACATTTAATTTCCAAATACATGGGGTTTTTAAAGTATTATTGATATTAATTTCACATTTAAATGCTTTCTTCTCTGCAATCACCCTCTGTGATTTTTCACACAGAATCACCCTCTGTGTTCTTTGAACCTTCCTGAGGCTTTCAATGGCTAAGTCAAAGATCTCTTTTGGCAAATGTCACGTTGCATTTGAAAACATGTGGGTTCTTTTCAAATATCTTTTGATAATTGATTTCTAATGTAATTCCACCGTGATAAGAGAACAGGCTCTGTATGATTTCGGTACCTTTAGACCATGAAATTTTTGCACGTTGTTTTATGTCTCTGGATATGTTCCAGTGTCTCCTGGCTTATAGTATATGGAACTTAATAGAATTTGTACCCTGCTGTTGTGTGGAAATTGTGTAAATCTTAATTATGTTGAATTGGTTCACTGCGCTTTTCAGGTCTACTATATCTTTCTACTTTTCTCTCTATCCTTTCTATTAATTTTTGAGAATTGATATTGAAACTCCAACTAAATATCTTATCTACTTAAAAATAATTGTAATACATAGTGGAACTATATGCAACTTTGTTCTATATTTTTCAAGTCTCCTGTAAATGTGTTATCATATTTTCATAATTTAGAAAAAAAATCCTTTAGCATGTAATACCTGAACCATTTACTTCAATTTTTTTCAGGAGCCCATGTTCAGCATTTGAGAGCAAATGCTTGCTTAGTTACCCTATATTAGGCATTATGCATCCCAATGATGAGTATACAGTGAAACTGCAGTGATTATTTTTTACATGTATGAGAACAATATTTAATTGGTTCAACTAGATTATCATCTACTCAAGAGCAGCAACACTGTCTTGTATCCTGATAGTAGTGCATATTCTGGCTCCTTCAACTACTTTTGTTTGACATACTGGTAGACATCACAACTTTAGGCGGGTTATTTTCACCCAAGTTAATAAAATGTAACATGGGTTCAACTTACAGCCTGTTCACTGAGTTGCCATTTATGGTTATTTATGGTTCACTTGTTTCTGCTGACAACCCAGTCTCTCAGAAACACATAAAAATAGCTAGTACATCTTTGATGGAATGGCTATGATACATTATATGACTTGTGTCTTAACTGGAATCAGACTGACAGAGGATTGATTCTCCCTCTATCACTTCCTAGCTCTGCAACCATGGGCGAATAGCATAACCTTCCCTAGTCTAATGTCATTAGTTATAACATGGGGATTTTAATTGCATCAACTTCAGAATTGACTGTGATCCTTAAATGAGGATTATTATGAAGAATAAATGAAGTAGTATGTGAAACACACCAACAATAAGAGATTCCTGTTGTGCTAGGCATGATATAATTTCATGCTGTACCTATATCAGCACTGAGAGAAGTTCAGTTCAGTTCAGTTCAGTTCAGTTGCTCAGTCATGTCCGACTCTTTGTGATCCCATGGACTGCAGCACACAAGGCTTCTCTGTCCATCACCAACTCTGGGAGCTTACTAAAAATCATATTCATCGAGTCAGTGATATCATCCAACCATCTCATCCTCTGTCATCCCCTTCTCCTCCCACCTTCAATCTTCCCCAGGATCAGGGTCTTTTCCAGTGAGTCAGTTCATGGCATCAGGTCACCAAAGTAATGCAGTTTCAGTATCAGCATCAGTCCTTCTAATGAATACTCAGGACTGATTTCCTTTAGGATGGACTGGTTGGATTTCCTTATGGTCCAAGGGACTCTCAAGAGTCTTCTACAACACCACAGTTCAAAAGCATCAATTCTCTGGTGCTCAGCTTTCTTTATATTCCAACTCTCACATCCATACATGACTACTGGAAAAACCAAAGCTGTGACTAGATGGACATTTGTTGGCAAAGTAATGTCTTTGCTTTTTAATATGCTGTCCAGATTGGTCATAGTTTTCCTTCCAAGGAGCAAGCGTCCTTTAATTTCATGGCTGCAGTCACCATCTGCACTGATTTTGGAGCCCCGGAAAATAAAATCTTTCACTGTTTCCATTGCTTCTCCATCTATTTGCCATAAAGTAATGGGACCAGATGCCATGATCTTAGTTTTCTCAATGTTGAGCTTTAAGCCAACTTTTTCACTCTCCTCTTTCACTTTCATCAAAAGGCTCTTTAGTTCTTCTTCACTTTCTGCCATAAGGGTGGTGTCATCTGCATATCTGAAGTTATTGATATTTCTCTAAGCAATCTTGATTCCAGCTTATGCTTCACCCAGCCCAACATTTCTCATGATGTACTCTGCATATAAGTTAAATAAGCAGGGTGACAATATACAGCCTTGATGTACTCCTTTTCCTATTTGGAACCAGTCTGTAGTTCCATGTCTAGTTCTAACTGTTGCTTCGCAACCTGCATACAGATGTCTCAGGAGGCAGGTCAGTGGTCTGGTATTCCTATCTCTTAAAGAATTTTCCAGTTTGTGGTGATCCACACAGTTAAAGGCTTTGGCATAGTCAATAAAGCAGAAGTAAATATTTTTCTGGAACTCTCTTGCTTTATTGATGATACAACTGATGTTGGCAACTTGATCTCTGCTTCGTCTGCCTTTTCTAAATCCAGTTTGAACGAACATCTGGAAGTTAACAGGTCATGTACTGTTGAAGCCTGGCTTGGAGAATTTTGAGCATTACTTTGCTAGCGTGTGAGATGAGTGCAACTGTGCAGTAGTTTGAGCATTCTTTGGCATTGCCTTTCTTTGAGATTGGAATGAAAACTGACCTTTTCCAGTCCTGTGGCCACTGCTGAGGTTTCCAAATTTGCTGGCATATTGAGTGCAGACTTTCACAGTATCATCTTTTAGGATTTGAAATAGCTCTACCGGAATTCCATCACCTCCACTAGCTTTGTTCATAGTGATGCTTCCTAAGGCTCATTTGTCTTCTTTGCATTCCAGGATGTCTGGCTCTAGGTGAGTGATCACACCATTGTGATTATCTGGGTCATGAAGATCTTTTTTGTACAGTTCTTCTGTGTATTCTTGCCACATCTTCTTAATATCTACTGCTTCTGTTAGGTCCATACCATTTCTGTCATTTACTGTGCCTATCTTTGCATGACACATTTCCTTGGTATCTATAATTTTCTTGAAGACATCTGATCTTTCCCATTATATTGTTTTCATCTATTTCTTTGCATTGATCCCTGAGGAAAGCTTTCTTATCTCTCCAGGCTATTCTTTGGAACTCTGCATTCAAATGGGTATCTCTCTCCTTTTCTCCTTTGCATTTCCCTTCTCTTCTCAGCTATTTGTATGGCCTCCTCAGACAACCACTTTGCCTTTTTGCATTTCTTTTTCTTGGGGATGGTCTTGATCCCTGCCTCTTGTACAATGTCACAAAACTCTGTCCATGTTCTTCAAGCACACTGTCTATCAGATCTAGCCCCTTAAGTCTATTTCTCACTCCACTGTATAATCGTAAGGGATTTAATTTCATACCTGAATGGTCTAGTGGTTTTCCCTACTTTCGTCAATTTAACTCTGAATTTTGCAATAAGGAGTCCATGATCTGGGCCTTGGTCAGCTCTCAGGGTTGTGTTTGATGGCTGTATAGAGCTTCTCCATCTTTGGCTGCAAAGAATATAATCAATCTGATTTTGGTATTGACCATGGTGATGCCCATGTGTAGAGTCTTCTCTTGTCTTGTTGGAAGAGGGTGTTTGCTATGACCAGTGCGTTCTCTTGGCTAAACTCTGTTAGCCTTTCCCCTGCTTCATTTTCTCTATAAAGGACACCATTTTGGGGTTTTAGTTCTAGAAGGTCTTGTAGGTCTTCATAGAACCATTCAACTTCAGCTTTAGCTTTACTAGTCGGGGCACAGACTTCGATTACTGTGATACTGAATTATTTGCCTTGGAATTGAACAGAGAGCATTCTGTCATTTTTGAGATTGCATCCAAGTACTGCATTTCAGACTCTTGTTGACTATGATGGCTATTCCATTTCTTCTAAGAGATTCTTGCCCACAGCAGTAGATATAATTGTCACCTGAATTCAGTTCAGTTCAGTTGCTCAGTCATGTCCAACTCTTTGTGACCCCATGAAGTGCAGCACGCCAGGCCCTCTGTCCATCACTAACTCCTGAAGCCCACCCAAACTCATGTCCACCAAGTTGGTGATGCCATCCAGCCATCTCATCCTCTATTGTCCCCTTCTCCTGCCCTCAATCTTTCCCAGCATCAGGGTCTTTTCAAATGACTCAGCTCT
Source organism: Aepyceros melampus (assembly GCA_006408695.1). Lineage (NCBI taxonomy): Eukaryota > Metazoa > Chordata > Mammalia > Artiodactyla > Bovidae > Aepyceros > Aepyceros melampus. The sequence goes on from SJXQ01001722.1 coordinate 674,311, forward strand.
TCACATCAGGTAGCCAAAGTATTGGAGTTTCAGCTTCAACAACAGTCCTTCCAATGAACACCCAGAACTGATCTCCTTTAGGATGGACTGGTTGGATCTCCTTGCGGTCTAAGGGACTCTCAAGAGTCTTCTCCAACACCACAGTTCAAAAGCATCAATTCTTCAGCGCTCATCTTTCTTTACCATCCAACTCTCACATCCATACATGACTACTGGAAAATGATAGCCTTGACTAGATGGACCTTTGTTGACACAGTAATGTCTCTGCTTTTTAATATGCTGTCTAGGTTGTTCATAACTTTCCTTCCAAGGAGTAAGCATCTTTTAATTTCATGGCTGCAATCACCATCTGCAGTGATTTTGGAGCCCAGAAAAATAAAGTCTGACACTGTTTCCACTGTTTCCCCATCTATTTGCTATGAAATGATGGGACTGGATGCCATGATCTTAGTTTTCTGAATGTTGATCTTTAACCAATTTTTTCAGTCTCCTCTTTGACTTTCATCAAGAGACTCTTTAGTTCTTCACTTTCTGCCATAAGGGTGGTGTCATCTGCATATCTGAGGTTATTGATATTTCTCATCTGAATTCAGAATTCACCCATTCCAGTCGATTTTAGTTCACTGATTCCTAAAATGTTGATGTTAGCAGAGGTTATATAATGGAGGTTCCTGTAAAGAGTCTTAACAACTTGGAGGTGGCGGAGCAGGGACTTGAATATCTGCATCTGACTCTAGAACCTGGGCTTTGAATCACTGTGCTCTCGATATAACTGTGATTCAAACCTTGAGGGCATTAGAAATGTTACTTTTTACTCTCTGATGCAGAAAATAGAATGAGGTTGGTAACGAATCTGTCTGCAATGCAGGATATCCCAGTTTGATTCCTGGGTCAGGTTGATCTGCTGGAGAAGGATAGACTATCCACTCCAGTATTCTTGGGCTTTCCTTGTGGCTCAGCTGGTAAAAAAAAATCTGCCTGCAATACAGGAGACCTGCATTCAATCCCTGGGTTGGGAAGATCCCCTGGAGAAGGGAGAGGCTATGCACTCTAGTATTGTGGCCTGGAGAATTCCATGGACTCTATAGTCCATGGGGTTACAAAGAGTCAGACACAACTGAGCTACTTTCACTTTCCAAACAAGACAAAACACAAATATTTATATCAAAACATTGATATTGAAGGAGGACACAGGATCTTTCTTTACTCATATTAAGTAACAGTAAAGACAGAAAACATTTAGGAAGGGAAGATCATGAGGGCACCATGGGAGACCCTCCTCTGCTCTTGCCTGTTAGTAGCACAGGCTAACATTGGTGGCTGTTTAGTTGCTAAGTAATTTCTTTTTTGTGACCTTAAGGACTGTAGCACTTCAAGCTCCTCTGTCTTTGGGGTTTCCCAGGCAAGAACACTGTAGTAGGTTGCCATCTTCTCTTTCAGGGGATCTTTCTGACCCTAGGATTGATCCCTATCTCCTGCATTGGCAGGCAGATTCTTACCACTGAACCACCAAGGAAGCCCACAAAGAGGTTCTATTTACCCTAAAAGTAATAACAGCTTTGCAGGGCAAGTGAACAGAACTCCAGTGCTCTCTGAGGTCAGGCCACAGCTGAAAAGCTAATTCTGCTTCTGTCAGTAACAGTTCTGTTCTCATCACTTTAAAAGTGTGATATCCCCAGGGTTTGATTACAAAGGTTCAAAGTTATATGCCAGATGTTAAGTCAAGTCTAAAACCCATGTATCCTCATTTAGTATGTTGTATGTGTGCTCACTAAAGATGCCTTTCTGCTTGGGAATTGGCCAATGTACAAATGTTGAATCATTAATATAACTTGTTAAGTAAACTTTGCTTTTGCAAATTCCTTAAAAATTTTGAGGGAAAAATTGCTGACAAAATAAAAAATGCAGCTTATGAGAGACAGGTATCCATTGCTTACTCTATGTCAAGTGATGATCAGGTTCTTTGGGGAAGACAAGAATGAACTCTCAGCAGCATCCATTCACAGTTCCAGGCAGTGGTGCAGCCCTCACAGAACCTGGAGTTACTTGGACTTTATTATTAAAGAATTGCTCTCAAACAAATATTTAAAATAAATACCCTAGGTGTGTCTGTCTATCTCCAATTCTTTCCTTTTTATTTATTTCGTTTTTTCTTCTTGGCTTACTCAGTCTGTTTTCTTGTGGTACTTAGTGTGCACTCTGTCAGTTAAGGACACCCACTGGCTCTCATGCTCCATACCCTGGTCCCACCTATCCTGCCCTCCTTTCTTCCTCAGCAACAGCATCTGCTACAAATAAAATGGCTCCAGTGTTCTTGCCTGCAGAATCTCAGGGACAGGGGAGCCTGGTGGGCTGCCGTCTATGGGGTCTCACAGAGTCGGACACGACTGAAGCGACTTAGCAGCAGCAGCAACATGGCTTTTATGGTCTTATCTACAAGTGATTAGTACTGGAATTTCTGAAAACTCATCGTGGGACAGAGAGGTGATAGGGAAATCTTTGGGGCAGAAAGTATAGATGAAGTCTCCCTTTAAAGTAATTTCACAAAGTTCAAAGTTTTAGCAGAGATAACTTTCCTAAGGATAATCTTTTGAGCGAAAACAAAGCTCTAAAGAAGTCCAAATGTATCCCCAGAACCAAGGTTCTTTCATTATAATTCCTCCTTCTATCACACTTAGCTCCAGGGGTACACTGCTCATTCTAAACCCCTCTCCTGGTTCTATTTTTATCATAATCCTCATAAACTTACATTTCCAAAACAGATCTTTAGTAAATAATAAGGGCAAACAAGCAAAAACTATAGAAAACATAAATAGAATTCAAATGATCATTTTTCAAAATATAGAATTCTTACACTAAGATTGTTACCCTGCTTATTTAACTTATATGCAGAGTACATCATGTGAAATGCCAAGCAGGATGAAGCACAAGCTGAAATCAAGATTGCCAGGAGAAATATCAATAACCTCAGATATGCAGATGATACCACCCTCATGGCAGAAAGTGAAGAAGAACTAAAAAGTCTCTTAATGAAAGTCAAAGAGGAGAGTGAAGAAGTTGGCTTAAAACTCAACATTCAGAAAACTAAGATCATGGCATCTGGTCCCATCACATCATGGCAAACAGATGGGGAAACAATGGAAATAGTGACAGACATTTCCCCCCCGCCCACCCCCCGGGCTTCAAAATCAGTGCAGATGGTAAATGTAGCCATGAAATTAAAAGACACTCACTCCTTGGAAGAAAAACTATGACCAATCTAGACAGCATATTAAAAAGCAGACACATTACTTTGCCAACAAATGTCCATCTAGTAAAAGCTATGGTTTTTCCAGTAGTCATGTATGGATGTGAGAGTTGGACTATAAAGAAAGCTGAGTGCCGAAGA
>SJXQ01001722.1:678647-744328 GCA_006408695.1 Aepyceros melampus
GGTGTGTATGCCCAGCAGTGGGATCGCTGGATCATAAGGCATTTCTATTTGCAATTTTTTAAGGAATCTCCACACTGTTCTCCATAGTGGCTGTACTAATTTGCATTCCCACCAACAGTGTAAGAGGGTTCCCTTTTCTCCACACCCTCTCCAGCATTTATTGCTTGTTGACTTTTGGATCGCAGCCATTCTGACTGGTGTGAAATGGTACCTCATTGTGGTTTTGATTTGCATTTCTCTGATAATGAGTGATGTTGAGCATCTTTTCATGTGTTTGTTGCCATTCGTGTATCTTCTTTGGAGAAATGTCTATGTAGTTCTTTGGCCCATTTTTTTGAACTGTGGTGTTGGAGAAGACTCTTGAGAGTTTCTTGGACTGCAAGGAGATCTAACCAGTCAATCCTAAAGGAAATCAGTCATGAGTATACATTAGAAGGACTGATGCTGAAGCTGAAACTAATACTTTGGCCACCTGATGCAAAGAACTGACTCATTGGAAAAGACCCTGATGCTGGGAAAGATTGAAGGCAGGAGGAAAAGGGGATGACAGAGGATGAGATGGCTGGATGGCATCACCAACTCGATGGACATGAGTTTGAGCAAGCTCTGGGAGTTGGTGATGGACAGGGAAGCCTGACATACAGTCAACTCCATGGACTGAACTGACTGAGTAAAGATCATTATATTCCATTACCAAAGAACTGATGTAATTTGGCTCCGCTTACAGGCAGTTTTCCTGGCAAGAACATTGGAGTTGGCTGCTGTTTCCTCTCCAGGGCATCTTCCCAAGTCAGGGATGGAGCCCACCTCTCCTGCATTCACGGGTGGATTCTTACCCCTGTCCCACCTGGGAATTATGATTTAAACAGTGCCATGACAGTCCCAGTTAGATCACACACAATCAAAGGAGGAACTACTGATGTAAGCCTTGACGTCTGGCCAAGAATGAGGAAGAAGGTGGTGTTCTTCCTCTCCCCACTTTTCTTTTGCTTATAAAAATAAAGTCCTCTCAGTTCTCAGGGCAGCGCCTTCCTGCCTGCCCACTTGTACCTCTCATAAGCATTCTATGCTAATAAACTCACTCTTCACCTCCCACTTTGTCTTTTGCTGCATTCTTCCTGCATTGAGACAAAAGAACCTGAACTTTGAAAAGTCCCGACACCAGGTGAGTAGTCTCAATTAAAAGACAGTGGGAGGAGAACAGGGGCAAAACACTCTCTGACATAAATCACAGCAGGATCCTCTATGACCCACCTCCCAGAATACTGGAAACAAAAGCAAAAATAAACAAATGGGATCTATTAAAAGCTTCTGCACAACAAAGGAAACTATAAGCAAGGTGAAAAAATAGCCTTCGGAATGGGAGAAAATAATAGCAAATGAAACAACTGACAAACAACTAATCTCAAAAATATACAAGCAACTCCTGCAGCTCAATTCCAGAAAAATAAATGGCCCAATCAAAAAATGGGCCAAAGAACTAAATAGACATTTCTCCAAAGAAGACATACAAATGGCTAACAAACACATGAAAAGATGCTCAACATCACTCATTATCAGAGAAATGCAAATCAAAACCACAATGAGGTACCATTTCACACCAGTCAGAATGCCTGCGATCCAAAGGTCTACAAGCAATAAATGCTGGAGAGGGTGTGGAGAAAAGGGAACCCTCTTACACTGTTGGTGGGAATGCAAACTAGTACAGCCACTGTGGAGAACAGTGTCGAGATTCCTTAAAAAACTGGAAATAGAACTGCCTTATGACCCAGCAATCCCACTGCTGGGCATACACACCAAGGAAACCAGAATTGAAAGAGACACGTGTACCCCAATGTTCATCGCAGCACTAGAAGCAACCTAGATGTCCATCAGTAGATGAACGGATAAGAAAGCTGTGGTAAATATACACAATGAAGTATTACTCAGCCATTAAAAAGAATACATTTGAATCAGTTCTAATGAGGTGGATGAAACTGGAGCCGATTATACAGAGTGAAGTAAGTCAGAAAGGAAAACACCAATACAGTATACCAACACATATGTATGGAATTTAGAAAGATGATAATGATAACCTTGTATGCAAGACAGCAAAAGAGACACAGATGTATAGAACAGTCTTTTGGACCCTGTGGGAAAGGGAGAGGGTGGGATGATTTGGGAGAATGGCATTGAAACATGTATAATATAAGAAACGAATTGCCAGTCTAGATTTGATGCAGGATACAGGATGCTTGGGGCTGGTGCACTGGGATGACACATAGAGATGATATAGGGAGGGAGATGGGAGTGGGGCTCAGGATTGGGAACACGTGTACACCCGGGCAGATTCATGTTGATGTATGGCAAAACTAATAAAGTAAAAAAAAAAAAAAAGAAAGAAAGACAGTGGGTTCATGTCCAATCTCCATTTTAGCTGAGTTTGAGTCCTATCTAAGAAGCGTGGTTTCACACACACAAGAAATGGGGGACACAGAAAGGACTTGTACCAGGGAGGGCCCCATGGGGTCTTGCTTTGTTTCACGAGGTTCAAAGCATTCAACGACAACCTCATAGTGTGATAAGCATGCCATGATGCTGCACAGTTACTACAGCATACTTGTGCTGCGAAGAGGCCACAGTCTCACAGTGGGTTTTGTGGCAGCCACCACACCACACCAAAGAGGCAGTGACTTCCCTACTTCCTGTATCAGTGGTCTAGTTCATACACAGATTGCAGCTTCCTGATGTGATTAATGAAGTCTAGGCTCTCCACTGCCTCACAGAGGATTTTCCGTCAAGCAAAGGAAAGAGAAGAGAGGAGAAACTTATTTACCAATGGCTGACCACTTGCCAGGCATTCTGTTATGTACTTATATATATATATATTTTTTTTTTTCTTATTTTTACTCTTACAATTCCATGAGGGAGGTACTCATCTACCTACTAATCTAGTTCTATAGACTAGGAACTGTACTCAAAGAAGTTGAGCAAATTATCCAAGGCCAAAACTTATTAGTGGCTGAGCTGCCATTGATATCCATTGTTTTCGCTCTTGGGCCAGTTTTATTTCCACCATATCATGTTAACTTTCAAATGTACTTATCTCATAAGACCCATTTTCTAATATTTTCCCCTTGGTGTAACAGAGAAAGAAAAGTCTTTTATTTATTAGCAATGTGGTTCAAAGTTTCGTTTTCCCATCCAAGTACCTCAGGAGGCATTCATTACCCTGGAATAGGGCCTTTGGGACTGAAATAATTTAGTAAATTATATAAAAAATATGCTTATATTAGAGTAGGCTGAAGTCTCAATTTAATTATTTCAGCTAAAACATTGAAGTACTGTGGAGATGTCACTATAAAGACACTCTTTCCCACTTTAATGCTGTTCCTCGCCTCTCACTATCTCATTTTGACAGGAGTAAGTCTATTTTAAAGCAAGCAACCTAAACTTTTAACAAAGCCACAGTGTTCTGAGAGAAATTGTTAATTTGAAAACTGAAGTTTATCTTGAAAAACTGAAAGATACTTAATAATAATTCCTCATGAAACAAAAATTGGAAGCCTTGTAAGGGAACTGTGAATGAATTTCCTTCTGCAACAAAGTGAGTGCTACATGGTATCAAAGATTATGTTACACTGCACTCCTGATCCTAGAGAAATCATATCACCTTTGGTCATAAGAAGAATGTGGTGACTTGGGAGCATGTTAAATTAAATTCATTTGTATATCTTTTGAAATTCAGAAAGGCTATAATAAAGGCAACACATCATCTAAGAGAGTTGTTCCAACTTAGAAATCATCTAAGGATGATTGTTTCCCTGGGTCATAAAGATCCTAGAGGGAGACTGAAGGTAAGGAGATGAACCAGAAGCCACATTTTGATAAAATGGTGTATCTGACTCCAATGTGGTAGGGGTCCGTATCTGATTTTCTTACCACCTTCTATTCTTGGCACACATCAGTGATTCAATACACAGTTGTTGAATGAAAGAGGAAAGGAAAGCAGTTCTTTTGAGTAAATACAGGAATATGTCTGAAAACAGATTCAATGCAGAGATAGAAATGTGACCTTTTCAAACCAAGAGAAGCATTTTCACACTCAATAAATGATAAAACAAGAGTTTCAAATGCTTTATCACCTGGCTTAGCTGTTTGGGGACCTGAAGTGAATGAGGGCACCAAACCATCTAGTTTAGTTTCCTGCTCAAGGGCATGTGGTAAATGTGAGGATAACAAAGAAAAAACTTGGGAAACTGAAAATGGAGACAGAGAGGAATTTCCAAGTCCTGAAGGCAAATAGGGCAAAAGACCTGAAGAGAACATGGACCACATAACCTCACCTTTTACTCCATAACCAAAATGTGCTTTAGCAGAGATATTAACTATTAAAATTATATCTAAAGATTTTATAAAATAAAGTAAAATCTATTGAGTATTAAAGACTTTAAGCAATGCCTTTTTACATGTAAAAATCAAGTTATTTCTGGTCCAGCTGAACATCTCTTAAGATTTTCTAAAATCACTTACCAAAATCAAATAGGATGTAGGAGTGAAAAAGTGCTTCCCAAGTGGCTCAGTGATAAAGAATCCACCTGCTAAGCAGGAGATGCAGATTCAATCCCTGGGTTGGGAAGACCCCATGGAGAAGGAAATGGCAACCCACTCCGGTATTCTTGCCCGGATAATTCCATGGACAGAAGAGCCTGGAGGGCTACAGTCCACGGGGTCATAAAGAGTTGTATACATCCTAGCAACTAAACAGCAGCACCAGGAAGGATGAAAAAATGTTCCCCCTTCCTTTCTAGGATCTTTGACTGGTTTGACAGTTATACTGACATAAGACATTAACAGATTTTGTACGTATGTTCATTGTTCAGTCATCAAGTCATGTCCAACTCTTCACAACCCCATGAACTGCAGCACGCCAGGCTTCCCTGTCCCTCATCCATCTCCCGGAGTTTGCCCAAGTTCATATCCATTACATTGGTGATGCCATCTAACCACTGATGATGCCAACCACTGTACATATGTAAAAGTGAAAGTCGCTCAGTCCTGTCCGACTCTTTGCTACCCCATGGGCTATACAGTCCATGGAATTCTCTAGGCCAGAATACTGGAGTGAGAAGCCTTTCCCTTCCCAACTCAGGGATCGAACCCAGGTCTCCAGCATTGCAGGCAGATTCTTTACCAGCTGAGCCACAAGGGAAGCCCTGTACATATGGGAGGCCATAAAAATATGAGATTTCAGGGCAAAATATTTTAGACAGTCTAGATTTTAGACAAGGAAACAATAAATTTGTGAAGAACTAGCAATACAAAGGAGTTTGGGCATGGGTTAATAAATTAGTAAGTAACAAGGCTTGTTTGTGTACCCTTCTTGACCCTAAATTCCCTGTCTCTGATTTAAGGCTGCCTTCCACCCCCGTAGTGCAGGGATATTTTAAATAAATATTTATAATCAAATAATTTAAATATTTAAACAAATAGTTTATTTTAAATAAATTTCATGGGGTATTTATTTTCCGCTTTCCGAACATAGAAAGGAGGGTAAAGTGCCTTGTTGAGCTGGCTGTTTCTCATGTAACTTCAGTTCAAAAGAATCAGTATGCCAAAGAGGCATATTTGGGGGTGGTATAATTCTGCTCCCCTTCAGAAAATAATTCTAAATTTATACTTAACCAACTCTTATTTGTTCTTCCCTTCTACAAAGATACATGCATGAATAAAGAATAATAGAAATGATCTCATCATGCATTTCAAATTAAATTATTCTTCTGAACAAGATCATTTTATCTAATTTTGATTGTACCCTCGTAAAGACTAGGTGTTAGCAGTTGCCATCTCACTGTTTTAATGTTCTAATTTCATTTTTCTTCATGACTTTAAAAACACTGGGAGGTATTATTTAAAAACCTATGACTATTTGTCTACTCTCTTAACTGTTGACAATCACGCACTAAGCAAGTACTGAATCACTGTTCCAACTGATGTTGCAGATAAATGTCAAGATCTGCTCTTGTTTGGAGGAGGTGATGGAGAGGACCTGAGCACCAGATGACCCATGAGCTGGACCCAGGTGATCAGAGGGTCCTCATTTCCTCCCCATCCTTCGAATAAATGTTATGACCACTGTTCTTATACCCAGAGCTGTTTCAAGGATGCAGCTTTCAGAGAGTGAGGTGTTATGGCCCTGTGGATGGTATGTGCAATTCAGTTCAGTTACGAACAGTTATAAAACTGTGTGTGTGTGTGTGTGTGTGTGTGTGTGTGTGTGTGTATTTCTTTTTTTCTATTTTTTATTTATTTTTTTCTTTAATTAATTTTTAGTTTGTTTTGCTTTACAATACTGTATTCGTTTTGCTACCCATCGACATGAATCAGCCACGAGTGTACATGAACTCCCAATCCCGACCCCCACCTCCCCCCTCCCGCCCCACACCTTCTCTCTGGATTATCCCCGTGCATCAGTCCCAAGCATCCTGCATCCTGCATCAAACCTGGACTGGCGATTCGTTTCACTTATGATATCATACATGTTACACTGCCACTCTGCCAACACATCCCACCCCCTCCCGATCTCCCACATAGTCCAAAAAGCCGTTCTATACATCTGTGTCTCTTTTGCTGTCTTGCGTACAGGTTTATCATTACCATCATTCTAAATTCCATATATATGTGTAAGTATACTGTATTGGTGTTTTTCTTTCTGGCTTACTTCACTTTGTATAATCGGCTCCAGTGTCATCCACCTCATTAGAACTGATTAAATAAACTTTAAAAATTCCGGCAGATGGAGTGAAGCCATTTACCTATCTGTGGCCATACAAGACAAGCCACACATGTAAGCTCCCTTGCTTATTAAACCTTCCACCTACCCATCTGGAGTGCTCAGCCTCTTTCTTCCCTCTTTACCCTCCATGTGTGGGACCAACTAGCAAACCAGCAGCTTTGTGGACAACAATAAAGAAGCTTGTTTTTGATGCTGGTGTGCTGTCTACGTTAGTTTTCTATTTTGCTTCTGAAAAACGTTTTGAGCTCCTTGCCTTTCTAAGACCAGTTTTCCTGGGGTTCCACTTCTATACATCTTATTCTTTTCCTAGATAAGAACAATTCTAGAAGAGTTATTAAATAGAATTAGTAGAACTAGTTTGCACAAATGGAAAAATTCAACTTAGCAAGGTTCTTTCAAAACCAAGGCAAAATAAATGAATGGTGTTATTTCAAGGACTTTATAAACTGCTCTCTTTTCTGTACTCTTTAAAATTCTGTCACCATATGAACAAACCCCTATGCTATGGGCTTCTATTAACAGAAGGAAAAAATGAATGAACATTGTTTTTATTAAAAAATAAGTTTCCTGATGGTCAAGTATAGAATTGAGGGGGTTATTTCTGGGCAGGAAGGCTAACCCAGAACTTCTCAGGTAGTAGTTTGGCAAAGAAATCCATAAAGATGGATGTGAAAGCAAGTGAATAAATCTATACTTTGATTTTAAAGTTCACTTAACATACTAGTGACAAAAGATGACAGATTAGGGTCCTGGAAGAAAATTTATCAACAGTAGCAACTTGTCCTCATTTAACCAACATGGCACACTGTTGGTACGCTCTTAGAAGGGAAAATAGAGGAACTGATGATTCTTTGAAGCCAAAAATTTAAATTAATGTGTTTTAGGAAAAGAAATGCCAGTTTCTGGCCAAGGATTGACCCTCTAATAAATGCAATAATGTATCAGGACTTTCACTGCATTAGTCCAGAGTGACTTTCTGAAACACTAGCACCAATTACTTTGCCAACAAAGGTCAGTCTAGTCAATTCAGTTCAGTTCAGTCGCGCAGTCGTGTCCGACTCTTTGCGACCCCATGAATCGCAGCACGCCAGGCCTCCCTGTCCATCACCAACTCCCGGAGTTCACTCAGACTCACGTCCATTGAGTCCATGATGCCATCCAGCCATCTCATCCTCGGTTGTCCCCTTCTCCTCCTGCCCCCAATCCCTCCCAGCATCAGGGTCTTTTCCAATGAGTCAACTCTTCACATAAGGTGGCCAAAGTACTGGAGCTTCAGTTTTAGTATCATTCCTTCCAAAGAAATCCCAGGGTTGATCTCCCTCAGAATGGACTGGTTGGATCTCCTTGCAGTCCAAGGGACTCTCAAGAGTCTTCTCCAACACCACACTTCAAAAGCATCAATTCTTCTGCGCTCAGCCTTCTTCACAGTCCAACTCTCACATCCATACATGACCACAGGAAAAACCATAGCCTTGACTAGACGGACCTTAGTCGGCAAAGTAATGTCTCTGCTTTTAAGCACCAAAGAATTGATGCTTTTGAACTGTGATGTTGAAGACTCTTGAGAGTCCCTTGGACTGCAAGGAGATCCAACCAATTCATTCTAAATGAGATCAGTCCTGGGTGTTCATTGGAAGGACTGATGCTAAAGCTGAAACATGCAATACCTTGGCCACCTCATGCGAACAGTTGACTCATTGGAAAAGACCCTGATGCTGGGAGGGATTGGGGTCAGAAGGATAAGGGGATGCCAGAGAATGAGATGGCTGGATGGTATCACCGACTTGTTGGACATGAGTTTGAGTAAACTCCAGGAGTTGGTGATGGACAAGGAGGTCTGGCGGGCTGCGATTCATTGGGTCACAAAGAGTCACAGATGACTGAATGACTGAACTGAACTGAAGAAAAAATAAAGCCATATTTGTTCCTTTAGGAATCGAAAGTATTTATTTAGGTCCTGGGAGACTAGAATTATAATGTAATTTTATGTTCTAGTCCATATAACAATGAAACTCATGACGTCTCTTGGATGGTCTCAGACTCAGTTTCTATTCATCTCCCTTGCATCCTGTGCTAATACAGGCATGAAGACATTGCAAGAACTTATAATTCAGCTGATTATATTTTAGCTTGAATCCTTATGCTATGCATCTCAGAATCAGCCATGCTCACAGGAAAGAGGCATTTATACATCACTTCTCTTCTTTTATTGGTCAGTCATTGTTCCATGGAATTCCAAGCTGCCTGTGGGTAAGTGTCAAAGGAATGTCCCACACCAAAGTCTCAGTGAAACTCTAGAAAAAGAGGATGAAGCTGATCAGGTGCTGTTAGGTTGACTCTAAGTAAAAGGAGTCAAAACAGATACAGAGTGATCACCACACAAATGATTGGGAAGAGAATGTTGTGCTCCAGAGGATGTGGAGTGAGGCACAGGTGTCCCATTCATCAAGTATATTAAAAAAAAGTAAAAGGTGGAATTTTATTCAATCCTACAATAGCTATTAGGGAATGAATTATGTCAGAAAAATGCAAAACATTGGATTTAAGTTACTCTTGACTACTCCATTACTGTCAATAATATTTAATGTTACTTTTGCTTATAATCAAGCAGAAAACATATTTAGGCCCCAGGGTGCCTGCTGTGAATGGGGTGCTTGAGCATATGTTTCCCTAGAAAATTCAACTTGCTTCCCATTGAAATCATGGACTCAACTATGAAAGTACTTTGATCAGCCCCTACCCCACCAAAAAAAAAAAAAAAAAAAAAGAACTGATCACCATTTCCAGATGGAAAGTCTGCTTGGAGTATTTACAGGTTAAAAAATGAGTTTTGTATTAAACTGGCTGTATGTTATTGGAGATACTTTTAAATTCATCAAGTGACAGGGAATTAGCTAAGTGATAGAACTCTTAAAAGCACCCCAATTATATAATGAAAGATGAAGAGGACTGTGTTTTAGAGGATAAAAGCTTAAATAACTTTTCCCCTGAAAGGCGGATATCATAACACATTTGATTGAACCTAAGCATTTTTAGTTATTGTCTTTTCAATGTTTTTAATGTTAACTATTATGAAATTATGGCAATTTAGAATTAAATGAAATATTTCCTTATGTCACAAATACCATCTCTTCCGTACTACAGAAATGGTTTACTGAGCAGTTGTGAAGGGTTTATTCTCCAAAGATGAATATTAGCCCATTTTCATACAGATTTTTCTCCCAGTACAAGAAAGGGCTTGGCTTCTTTCCTACATGGCTGAAGTATTAGAGCAAGTGAATACCAGTTTTCATCATTATAATTTCTCTCTCTTCTACTACTATACCCTGCAGCATTACCAAAAGTCTTGATTCATAAATAGTGCAGATTTTAGAGATTATGGTAGAATTTCTATATTTTTTTTAGTGCTTTGGAAATAGTGTTTGGAATGCCTGATCCATTGAAGTTAGGTTGCAGGTTAATATCTATTGTCTATCTGTCATATAAAAAGATGCTATATTTTAAATCGAGACTATCTGTAGTTTAGCAAAGGATTTACATTTAGAACAGCACAGAATTAAAAAAACAGAATAATTAACTACTTAATTTATTGTCTAAAATTATGTAAATAATTTTTAATTGGTAGCTAAAAGATTCTTGCATCTTATTATTTATGAAACTTGTTCAAAATTAACAACTGGACATTTAAGCTTCTTGTAAATGTTAATGTACTGAAAGACCTTTATTATGTCCACTTGTCATTTAAATTAATAGGACAGTGATTATTAAAACTAATATTTTTCTTAGGAAAATTAGTGTAGTTATTACTATTTGATAATTGCTTTCTACACAGTCACAGTTACGTGCATTTCTCACAACACTATTTTGTAGACGCCATGATTAGATTTGAATCAAGCTTAGAGTAGGCTGGTCACATCAACAAACTACATGATTAAGTAAAGTTTCAAAGATCTATTAGACATTTTAAGAAGAATTTACTTTTATTAAGTACTATACTTCTGGACTGCTTGATTTTCAACATTTTGGGGTATGTTTTATTTTAAGGGGCAAATATATTTAGAAGTGTTCCTGAAGTGTCACTTAAAAATATGTAAAGAGAAACTAGATGAGGTTTATTTTGCAAATTTATGAATGAAAGAATAACTTAAGAATCTGGTTTTCTAGAGTAAAATTTTAAATGAAAGGAACCATCAAGAAAGGTTTTTGATTTATTTTTGATCCTATACATTTTATCTTGCTTATCAGGGAACTCTGCTAAATATTTTAAAGGCTGTTAAGAATTTTAGAGGGAATAACAGAAACAAGATTTATCTCCCTGCTTTAAACAACTAAAAAACCCCAGGCAAATGTATATGTTTTAGGTTTGATGCAGGATGCAGGATGCTTGGGACTGATGCACGGGGATAATCAGAGAGAAGGTGTGGGACGGGAGGGGGGAGGTGGGGGTCAGGATTGGGAGTTCATGTACACTCGTGGCTGATTTAACATTGTAAATCAACTATACTTCAATTAAAAAATAAAGTGAGGGAGGGGGGGGTTTGGGATGGGAAACACATGTACACCCATGGCTGATTCATGTCACTGGATGGCAAAAATCACCACAATATTGTAAAGTAATTAGCCTCCAATTAAGATAAATAAATTAATTTAAATGAGAAAAAAATAAAGTGAACAAAAGTTAAAAAAAATAAAAATAAAAAAAGGATTTGGGTATTGGAAGGCAGGTAACTCTGGAGAGTAATTCCTGAGACAAATGCTTCTACATGCAACTGTCTTAGCCCACTGCATGAATGGTGCTGCAACGCAGGGAGAGAGAATCTGCAAATACCCCAGTAGTCTCTACAAGATGAAATGTGAAAGTCTCTCAGTTGTGTCCAACTCTTTGTGACCCCATGGAGTATACAGTCTATGGAATTCTCCAGGCCAGAATACTGGAGTGGGTAGCCATTCCCTTCTTCAGGGAATCTTCCCAACCCAGGGATCAAACCCAGGTCTTTCACATTGCAGGTGGATTCCTTACCAGCCGAGCCACCAGGGAGACCCAAGAATATTGGAGTGGGAGGAGACAGAATTTGGAGTGGCCAAAAGGGCTACACTTTGGACAAAATGCTGGGGAGACAAAAGAGACATAGTGAGAGAGACAGAAAGACAGACAGAGACAGAGACAGAGAGATCTAGAGTGTAGTCTTTAGCTGAGTATTGATCACTAGAAAAGTGTAAAGAAACTCTATGAAGCTAAAAAAAGAGCCAGAAATCCTGAGTTAGACAATTCTTGGTGCTATACCAATTTTCTACAATCTCTTTAAGAGGTAAATGCACAGGGAATACTTCCTAACTCACTCTATGAGGCCAGCATTATTTCAATATCAAAATCAGACAAAGATATTATAAGAAACTACAGGCCAGTATCTCTCATAAACATAGCTGTAAAAATCTTCAACAAAATCTTAGCAAAATGAATCCAAAATAGTGTAAAAAAGAATTCTACTTCATGACCAAGTGGAATTTATCTCAGGTATGCAAAATTGATTCAACATTCTAAAATCAATAACGTAACTTATCACATCAAGACTGAAAAAGAAAAATCACATGATCATATAACAATGGATGCAGAAAAGCATTTGACAAAATCCAAAACCCATTATGACAAACCCCTGCCCCCACAAAACTTAGTAACCTGGGAACAGAGGTAAACTTTCTCAACTTGATAATGACTACAAAAGATGTATAGCTAACATCATACTTAACGGTGAGAAATTCAGAGCTTTCCCACTGAACTCAGGTACGATGCAAGGATGTTTCCTCTCATCACTTTTTCTTCTGCATTATATTGGAAGTCCATGTTAATCAATAAGGAAAGGAAAGGAAATAAAATATATTTCCTTTGGGAAGGAAATACTGGAAATGAAGACACAAAACTACCTTTATTAGACAGCCAGATGACATGGCTGTCTAGGTAAGAAATTTGAAAGAAGCAACAAAAAACCTGAAACTAGTAACCAATTATAACCAGGTTGCCAGATGTAAGATTAATATATAAAAGTCAATAGCCTTCCTATATACCATCAATGACCAAAGTAGAATTTGAAATTAAAAATGTAATATAATTTACACTAGTATCCCTCACAAAATGAAATGTTTAGGTATAAATCTAACCAAGTATGTACAAGATCTATATGAAAAAAACTATATAATTCTCGTGAATGAAATCAAAGAACTATGGAAATGGAGAGATATTCCTTGTTCGCAGACAGGCAACTCTGTCAAGGTATCAGCTCTTCCCAACTTGATCTATGAACTCAATACAGTCACAATCAAAATTCAGCAAGTTTTTTTGCAACTATCAACACATTCATTTTAGAGTTTATACAGAGAGGCAAAAAGATCCAGAATATACAACACAATATGGAAAGAGAACAAAATTGAAGGATTGACTTTAGGACTTATGACAAAGCTATAGTAATCAAGATGGCGTGGTATTAGCAACAGAAACAAAAACAAAACCAGCAAATAGATCAGTGGAATAGAATAGAGAACCACAAAATGGACCCACATAAATATAAGCAATGAATCTTTCATAGAGGAGCAAAGGAAATACAATTAAGCAAAAATAGTTTTTTCAACAAACGTTGCTAGAACAAGTGGACATCCACATGCAAAAGCCAAATCTATATGCACATTTACAACCTTAACCAAAATTAACTCAAATGAATCATATACTTAAATGTACAACTGGAAACTATAAAATTCCTAGACAATACCATAGGAGATGTTATGATTTGGGATATACTGTTGTCCTTGCAGATATAATACCAAGAACTTGATCCATGAAAGAAATACTTTATAAGCTGGACTTGAGTTTCAAAAAATCTTCTCTGTAGAATTAGAAAACAAGAACAGACTAGGAGAAATTTTTTGCAAAAGACAGTCATCCAACATGTACAAAGATAAATTGGTTTTTTTTTTTGCTACAAAAACCCTACAACAAATATATATGATCTGATTAAGTGCTTTTTCACTTCCTAGATGCCTCAGTGGGTAAAGAATCCACATGCAACGCAGGGGACGCGAGTTCGTTCCCTGAGTCAGGAAGATCCCTTGGAGGAGGGCATGGCAACCCACTCCAGAATTCTTGCCTAGAGAATCCCATGAAGAGAGGAGCTTGGTGGGCTATAGTCCATAGGGTCACATAGAGTTGGACATGGCTGAAGCAACTAAGCACGCACATAGTCTACTCTTTGGAACAATGTATAGGTGTATGCTCTTACCACTTTTTTTCAACTGTATGCTAAAGGTCCTGGCTAGTTCTGTTAAAATGGTGAAATAATTAAAAAGCATGCAGATGTAGAATACCACATTGCTAAATAAATGAGCATAGGTGTAGCAAGTGTTCATGTTTAATGAAACCTTGATTTGTTTCTGGTGCAGATGAATATAGATTTCTCTATTTTTGCAAATTTAAAGTTCCTATTCATCATTAGATAAAATAAAGAGGTAAATGAACATCCCAGTTGTATTTTCCCAAAGAAACCTTTTTTTCTTCTACCAGTGAAGAAGTGTTTTTGAAAGGCTGATGTCAAATAATGTCTGTGTTACAAGCCTGTTTTATAAAGTCTGTTAATAATGACCAAATAAGTATTTTCATATTCTTATATGGCAGTTAACCTACTAATTTTTTGGCTAGCTCTATAATATCCTAGTATATTCTTATAGACATAATAACTGCCAGGAAAATGCTTGGCCAGGCCTCATTCAAGCAAGGGAAAGGATATTCATGATAATGTGACATGTATATTTAGAATATAATATTTCAAGTTAGATTTGGCAAGAAAATAGTCATGCACTAAAACATGTGAGATATCTTGAATCCTTCTGGAAAAACCCTCAAAGGAAAATGATTTAGGAGTTACAAACATTTCTCTTAACTCTGACTTCTCAATAAACTTTTGGTTCATTTGCATTTCTGTTGACTGATTTCCTATCTAAATGGTCATTAAACATGTTCTTCTTTCCAAATGTTTTTTGTTGTAAGAGATCATGTGATTTATATTTTCATACAAATTTGTATAAGTGAGCAGAAATCATTTTATGTGTTTTCTTTGGGAAACTAGCCTGGTGACAGGGAATTTCTCTCCTAATTATGTAAAAATAACCTGAAGACTAGGAATCTAGGTATAGGTGTATCTATACTTGGAACATCATAATAAACACATTTCTTCTGTTGGTTGACTACAATTAGAAACCTAGGACATCAACTATATTGCAGTTCTGGCCTCCAATTGTCTTCAAGGTACATACTTGGAGCCAAATTTGGCAAAAGACTTTCCAATCTGACATACCACTTACTGCTTGAGATCACGTCTCTCTGGTCAAATTGAAGTAATTTTGTAATTTTTTGCATAGTACTTGGAGCTACACACACACACGCAAATCCAGCTGGTTTGATTTCAAGTTGTTTTGACTCCATCTCTCTCTTATAGTATCTCTTGTCAAAACCAATTCTAGTCTTAGGTAGTAAAAAAGGTACCAAAAATCAAGGAGACATTGATAATGTGATCATTGAAATGTTGGTGACTGTTGCAAATATCAGAGAATGTAAACTTGATAGTGAGGGCTTGAAAAGGCTTATTGGTATGGAGACTGGAAGATAAAGAGACCAAGCCCATTTGTCTCTTCTGGCTGTGTGTTAGTGGAGACAGATCTTCAGTTCCACTAACATCACTCAAGAATATGCCTGGGGAATCTAGCCTTCTATGACTTTCTGCCAAAACAGCTTGGGAAACAGCTGGTGATAATTCTGGCTTCCTTCCCCCGCTCAACAGCTGATGTTCAGAAGCAGGGAGGCAATTGAGTGGGTGTGTTCTGAGCCATCTTATCACTGCTTCCCCTTCAGCTGCTCCTGCTCCCACGCTCAGGAACAGATCGGAAGGCTGACTTCCTAGAAATGGCCTCAAAGGGAGGACAGTCCTACAGATTTAGGTATTGGGGGGAAAATGATTTTGGCGAGAAGAGGTCCAGAGGCAAGGATAATTATCAAGAGCTTCTATCATCTGCAGAAGGAACCCTTATTTCAGATACACTGTTAAGAATCTATTCTCTTACAGTAGAACAATAAGTATGGAATTTGGCGAGTAATTATCCAAAACTAAAAGCTCTTAATTAATACTTTTCATTAATTATTTTAAATGTTACCTTTTCTGAACCCTAGGCCCTATTGACTAAAAGGTGGTAGCTTTAGGTAAGCATACTCTTGTCAATTGTCCATTTTCCCTTTTACTAGTCTCACATAGTGAAAAAAGCCCCTCCTTAACTGGAAGTTTTTAGGCATGTATTCCCATCTCAAGTTTACCAGCATCTATAAAGTCACTGTGAATAAATCACTTTATTTCTACAGCTGATTTTCTCCCAATAAAATGAGAGAATTAGTTTAAAATTAATTCTGTTAAGCTGATATTAGTACATTGTAATGATGATTTTGGATCAATGTAGACTTTAATCCCTCTTTTGCTTAATAGCTTTTCCTATATTTGAAGAACACATTTTTGTGCTTTTTATATTTTCTTCCTGGATCTCATATTTGTTCTTCTTGCATATCTTTTTCTCACAAATCAGTTTCTAGTTAAATGAGTTTGAACAGGCTCGAGAATATCGGACTGGTTCTTAAACCATATGTGTGCTTAGTTGCTCAGTTGTGTCTGACTCTTTGCAATCCCATTGACTACAGCCCACCAAGCTCCTTTGTCCATGGGGATTCTTCAGGAAAGAATACTGGAGTGGGTTGCTATGGCCTCCTGCAGCGAATCTTCCCAACATAAGGATCGAACCCCGATCTCCCGCACCGCAGGCAGATTATTTATGGTCTGAAACTATAGCTTCAAATATTGCACATGATGTTGCAAGTGTGCTCTGGTCAACCCAGAGTAACATTAATTTGGGAGCAGTTATATCATTCTCTTGATTTTTTACTGAGCTTTGAGTCAACCCAAGTCATTTTAAGATGTCTTTCATTAGTGTTATGTTTTGAGCCCTACTATTTAGATTTTAAGTGCAGATATTTTGTCTTTATTTAAATGTAGACTTCACATCCATTTTAAAAGGAACAGAAATTTTTGTTTAAAAAGCAAATATTTTTCTTGTCAGACTTCTGTTTAAATCCCAACTCTGATGCTTCATGTCTTTGGGACATTATTAGTGGTGAAAGTGAAAGTGAAGTCGCTCAGTCGTGTCTGACTCTCTGCAACCCCATGGACTGTAGCCTATCAGGCTCCTCCATCCACGGGATTTTCCAGGCAAGAGTACTGGAGTGAGTTGCCATTTCCTTCTCCAGGGGATCTTTCCAACCCTGGGATCGAAGCCAGGTCTCCCACATTGCAGGCAGACACTTCCATTGAAGCCACCAGGGAAGCATTATTGGGACATTATTAAATCTAGTTAAAATCTCAATTCTCTCATCTATAAAGTGAGAATATCCCCTTAATAGTTTTGAGTGAACATTTCCTGAGTCAATGTGTGTGTAGCACTTTAGTACAGCACCTAGAACTTAGTGAACTGTCATTAAGGATAACCATTACCACTACCACTAGTTCCATGTCCCTTTGTAACAATGTATGGAAAAAAAAAATGTAAATTTTAGCCAACCCTATATTCTCTATCTCATTGAAGTTTTCTAGAAGCATTATTGGGACATTATTAAATCTAGTTAAAATCTCAATTCTCTCATCTATAAAGTGAGAATATCCCCTTAATAGTTTTGAGTGAACATTTCCTGAGTCAATGTGTGTGTAGCACTTTAGTACAGCACCTAGAACTTAGTGAACTGTCATTAAGGATAACCATTACCACTACCACTAGTTCCATGTCCCTTTGTAACAATGTATGGAAAAAAAAAATGTAAATTTTAGCCAACCCTATATTCTCTATCTCATTGAAGTTTTCTGAATAAGCCATCCATATTTTCGTCTAGGGCTGTGATAAAAATTTTTAGTATTTTAAATTCACTGAAGTGTGAAGTATGCTATCTGTGATCTCTAGGCAAGAAGTGAGGGTTTTTTGTTTGTTTGTAGTACTTTTTATTAAGCACTCCTTGGATCACATTATTCAATCATTAATCATCTAATGGTCATTTGAGTTAGATTCACCCCTAGTCCATCTTAGTTTGCTGATTCCTAGAATGTCAACGTTCACTCTTGCCATCTCCTGTTTGACCACTTCCAACTTGCCTTGATTCATGGATCTAACATTCCAGGTTCCTATGCAATGAAAAAGTTGGCTTAAAGCTCAACATTCAGAAAACTAAGATCATGTCATCTGGTCCCATTACTTCATGGGAAATAGATGGAGAAACAGTGGCTGACTTATTTTTGGTGGCTCCAAAATCACTGCAGATAGTGATTGCAGCCATGAAATTAAAAGATGCTTACTCCTTGGAAGGAAAGTTATGACCAACCTAGACAGCATATTAAAAAGCAGAGACATTACTTTGCCAACAAAGGTCCATCTAGTCAAGGCTATGGTTTCTCCAGTGGTCATATATGGATGTGAGAGTTGGACTGTGAAGAAAGCTGAGTGCTGAAGAATTGATGCTTTTGAATTGTGGCATTGGAGAAGACTCTTGAGAGTCCCTTGGACTGCAAGGAGATCCAATCAGTCCATCCTAAAGGAGATCAGTCCTGGGTGTTCATTGGAAGGACTGATGCTGAAGCTGAAACTCCAATATTTTGGCCACCTAATGTGAAGAGCTGACTCATTTGAAAAGACCCTGATGCTGAGAAAGATTGAGGGCAGGAGAAGAGGATGACAGGATGAGATGGCTGGATGGCATCCCCGACTCATTGGACATGAGTTTGGGTAATCTCTGGGAGTTGGTGATGGGCAGGGAGGCCTGGCGTGCTGTGGTTCATGGGGTCACAAAGAGTTGGACATGACTGAGAGACTGAACTGAACTGAATCATTTAATAGTATTTTCCAAATCTCGTATTGTTATCTTGTCCATAAGAAACATTTAGTTCTGACTTAATGTATTCCTCATGATGTTATTAGGGCTTCCAGTGACATCAATTTCCATTCTAGGTTCTCACAAACAATCTTTTAATAATTTGTTCTAAATTCTCATCCAAATTTATGGCAAGTTTACTGACACTGTACACTGCAGCATTTCCTTTATTCCTTGTTTCTACTCTTTGGCACTGCACACCATCATTCCTGCAAAACTTGCTCATAATGAAATGATTTCTTCCTACAGTATTTCTATTTCCTTGGGCCAGGTCAAAAAACCTGCCTCTGAGAACATTTAGATGTTCTTGCTATAAAATCACTGATTTGGGTTTCAAATTTCTCCTACCTGTGTTTTTTAACACTATGCAGTCTGGTGATACTTCCTTAATGTTTACCTACTTTCTTTCTTTTCCTTTCAAAATCATTTTGTTTTGAGAAGCTTGGAAGCTTCTTTCGTAAAGCATTATGAATTAGTTAGGGTTCTTTTGGATGCCAGTAACAGAAAATCCAATCCAAGGGAGTTTATTGGGAAACAACTGAACAGTCTAGGGACAATATGGCTCAGTTATTATTGGCAAGAGGGAGTCAAACACTGTCTTCAAGATCTAGCTTATCTCTCCCTGTGTGCATGCTGTTACCTTTTAAAATTTACTCCATTTGCAGATATTTGTCATCCTGTGTATTAAAGTCTATGGCCATTCTCATATGTAGGTTCTCTCAAGATCAGTGGAAAGGGGCACCTGGCTTTCTGGCAACTTTAGCAAAGATTTACTGATGTCTCTTTTGGCTCTGCTGAGATCACATGCTCATCCCTGAACTAATCCATGTGACCAGGGAAATTTGAAATTCTGTTCACTAGGCCTGACTATCTGCTATTTCATGATATAGGAAGGATCCAACTTCAACAGAATCATGTGGAATGTGAATGAGGACCAAGCCACATTACAATACTACCTCTTTAAATTGATGTAGTAAACCAGAGAAGCAATGTATAATTATAATCAAACAAAAAGCTTATTTTTCCTGGTTATAATCCCTCTCAAAAGCATGTGTGCACACATATTTATACACATGTGAGTGTGCCAGATAATCATTCACTTGTTTTGCTCTTCTAAGTCTTCTGTGTATCTGTTTATCCCTTTTGTTATTAACTGGACTTTTGCAAACAAAGAAATATCCTTGTTCTTAACATTAGAGTGATAATTAGCAGTTAAGTATAAAACTTGAATAAATTTACCTCTGTTCCCTCCCCAAACTGGAGTGTAATTACAGTAATGTAATAAATACACAAAGAAAAAGAGAGTAGGAGTAGAGACAATTGAAGACTAGAGATGTAAACAAAATTTTGGAGGACGGAAATTTTGTAGACAAGCAAAATGAAGAAAGTAAATATCTCATGTTCTAGGAGAGAGGCCAATATGAAATAAGAGAACTGGAGAACTTGCTTTGGAGAACTACAGAAAGAGTCAAAAAGTGAAGATGTACACATCTGAAAGCTTCAGTGTGAACTTGGGCTGAAAATGAGATGGTTAATTGAGACTGTGTTAAGAGTACTTAGACCACTCATGTTTCTTCTCTTGTACCTATAGAAGACTGATAGAGGGTGCATTCTATATAGAGATGGACTCTGGCCTTAGAAGTCCCTAGCACAGAAGATGGTAAGGTGAGGTTCTAGAATGAAAACGTGAAGATTAATCCTTCTTACTGATTCTTGAGATTCAGCCTCCTTTTATAACTTAGCGGTAGAATGCTGGTAGCCCAGCTTGTAACACCAGAGAGAGCATTGATGCATTCTGTAGGAAAATTACCAGTGCAAGAGAAAAAAATTACATATATTAACATTTGGAAATCCTTTAATAAAGCTTGAAAATCTTGCCAATGTACTTAGAACTTACAATCAGCATTTTAGAACCTTACCCTTAAAAAGCGAATGATGAGTTAAGGAGAACAGAGGTATGAGGAAAGCCCATAACTTAAATGGCAAAGATCAAAATATATAAATAGAGAAAACAGGCAATTCAGAGAGGACAGAAGACTAAGAGTAAAATCTCTCAGAACTGGAGAACATGGAATCCAGAATAAGAGCTCAGGTCCAGGATAATTAATAATAATAATAATAATAGATATATCATCACATTGCTACTCACACATGATAGGGAATAGTATCTATTCACATTAGCCAGAGTGAAAAATTGTATGATTTATGGGACGTTTGGTATAGAACAGAAGATCTTGCCTCAGTGGTAGACCCTTGACTAAGAAGTACTCTGATCCTACACAATAGATCTTAAAATCAAGAAAGGATCATACTGTTTCCAAGTAACTAAACCACATCTAAGAACAAAGATCAAGAATATTATAAAAGTATCTAACACCCAATAAGGTGTAATTCATGTACGCTGTCCAATCAAAATTAAGAGTCAGACAAGAAATAGGAAAATACAATCCATATTGATTCATGATAGGGAGAAAAGTCAGACAATTGAAATTAACCCAGAATTGATACAGATGTTAAAACTGGCTGAAGAGAACATTAAAAATCATTATAATTATATTTCTCAAGTTCAAAAAGTTTAGAGTTGTTAAAAATTTTTAAAAGTTCTAAATCAAACTTTTAGAGATGAAAAGTATAAAGTCTGAGATGGAAATTATCCTGGATGGAACATACAGCAAAAGGGAAAAAAATAGCCAAATTTAATGAGTAATCAGTGACCAATGAAAAGAAATAGAGGAAAACAACAGAATGGGAAAGACTAGAGATTTCTTCAAGAAAATTAGAAATACCAAGGGAATATTTCATACAAAGATGTGCTCAATAAAGGACAGAAATGGTATGGACCTGACAGAAGCAGAAGATATTAAGAAGAGATGGCAAAAATACACAGAAGAACTGTACAAAAAAGATCTTCAAGACCCAGACAATCACGATGGTGTGATCACTCATCTAGAACCAGACATCCTGGAATGTGAAGTCAAGTGGGCCGTAGAAAGCATCACTACAAACAAAGCTAGTGGAGGTGATGGAATTCCAGTTGAGCTGTTTCAAATCCTGAAAGATGATGCTGTGAAAGTGCTGCACTCAATATGCCAGCAAATTTGGAAAACTCAGCAGTGGCCACAGGACTGGAAAAGGTCAGTTTTCATTCCAATTCCAAAGAAAGGCAATGCCAAAGAATGCTTAAACTACCGCACAATTGCAGTCATCTCACATGCTAGTAAAGTAATGCTCAAAATTCTCCAAAATAGGCTTCAGCAATACGTGAACTGTGAACTCCCAGATGTTCAAGCTGTGTTTAGAAAAGGCAGAGGAACCAGAGATCAAATTGCCAACATCTTCTGGATCATGGAAAAAGCAAGAGAGTTCCAGAGAAACATCTATTTCTGCTTTATTGACTATGCCAAAGCCTTTGATTGTGTGGATCACAAGAAACTGTGGAAAATTCTGAAAGAGAAGGGAATACCAGACCACCTGACCTGCCTCTTGAGAAATCTGTATGCAGGTCAGGAAGCAACAGTTAGAACTGGACATGGAACAATAGACTGGTTCCGAATAGGAAAAGGAGTATGTCAAGGCTGTATATTGTCACCCTGCTTATTTAACTTCTATGCAGAGTACATCATGAGAAACNAAATTCTGAAAGAGAAGGGAATACCAGACCACCTGACCTGCCTCTTGAGAAATCTGTATGCAGGTCAGGAAGCAACAGTTAGAACTGGACATGGAACAATAGACTGGTTCCGAATAGGAAAAGGAGTATGTCAAGGCTGTATATTGTCACCCTGCTTATTTAACTTCTATGCAGAGTACATCATGAGAAACACTGGGCTGGAAGAAGCACAAGCTGGAATCAAGATTGCCGGGAGAAATATCAATAACCTCAGATATGCAGATGACACCAGACTTATGGCAGAAAGTGAAGAACTAAAGAGCCTCTTGCTGAAAGTGAAAGAGGAGAGTGAAAAAGTAGGCTTAAAGTTCAACATTCAGAAAACAAAGATCATGGCATCTGGTCCCATCACTTCATGGGAAATAGATGGGGAAACAGTGGAAACAGTGGCTGACTTTATTTTTTGGGGCTCCAAAAATCACTGCAGATGGTGATTACAGCCATGAAATTAAGACGCTTCCTCCTTGGAAGAAAAGTTATGACCAACCTAGATAGCATATTGAAAAGCAGAGATATTACTTTGCCAACAAAGTCCGTCTAGTCAAGGCTATGGTTTTTCCAGTGGTCATGTATGGATGTGAGAGTTGGACTGTGAAGAAAGCTGAACGCCAAAGAATTGATGCTTTTGAACTGTGGTGTTGGAAAAGACTCTTGAGAGTCCCTTGGACTGCAAGGAGATCCAACCAGTCCATCCTAAAGGAGATCAGTCCTGAGTGTTCATTGGAAGGACTGATGCTAAAGCTGAAACTCCAGTACTTCGGCCACTTCATGGGAAGAGCTGACTCATTGGAAAAGACCTCATGCTGGGAGGGACTAGGGGCAGAAGGAGAAGGGGACAACAGAGGATGAGATGGCTGGATGGCGTCACTGACTCCTTGGACGTGGGTCTGAGTGAACTCCAGGAGTTGGTGATGGCCAAGGAGGCTATGATTCATGGGGTTGCAAAGAGTCAGACATGACTGTGCGACTGAACTGAACTGAACTGAAGGAGTAGTAGTAGAAACTATGCAAATGATAATTAAAGGAAATGATAATTAAAGTGAACATAGCTTCAGTAAGCTATGAGAGAAATTCAGACATTCAACTGGAGTTTTTAAAGCACCAGAGGAAAGGTGACAGAAAGAATACATGAAAAAATTAATGAATATAAGAGTTCTAAACTTAGTAAACACTATAATCTTGGATATATAAAAATCCTAATGAACTTCAAGTTTATAAAACCTGAAGTACATTACAGGAAGGCAGATTTAACCAAGTTAGTTAAAACCAGTTATGAAGGAAAATAAACTGTTAAAACAGCTAAAGGAAAAAAAAACCCACATGTTACATATAGAGAAATAAAGATAAGAATGAGAACATATTTATTATCAAAAACCTTGCAGTGATAAGACAGTAGAACAACATACTTAAATTATTGAAATCAAGAAGGCAAAAGAAAACAGTACAAAATTATTATTAATAGCATAAAATTTTATACCCTGCAAAAATGTATTTTAATAACAAAGGTGACATAAAGGTTTAGCAGAAATATCCTCACAATGAGAAAGTCTGTCAGGTACAAGGAACATGATTCCAGATGGAAATGTGGGTTGGAAATATAAACAAACTAGGTGAAGATATAACATCTTTTCTTATTTGAATATATTTAAAAGATAGTCTACTATTTAAAAGTAACAGTGTGAATTTTGCAACATGTAAAAAATGTGTAACAAAGATCAGCACAGAGATCAGGGAGGGAATAAAGGAAATGTAGTAATATAAAGTGATTAGAAGGAAATGGCAATCCACTCCAGTGTTCTTGCCTGAAGAATCCCAGGGACAGCGCAGCCTGGTGGCCTGTTGTCTATGGGGTCGCACAGAGTCGGACACGACTGAAGCGACTTAGCAGCAGCAGCAGCATACATATACAAAGTGGTATAATAGCACTTGAAGGTAGACTGTGATAAGTTAAAGATATATACTATAAGCCAAGCATCCCCTCAAATAATTAAATGTTATCGCTAATAGGTCAACAAAGGAGATAAAATGGGATATAAATATTCAATTAAACCAAAAGAAGGAAGAAAAGAACAAGGAACAAAGTGATAGATGGAACAAACAGAAAATAGAATAGAATATAAAGGTGATTGTTTCAAACCTAACTATATCAGCACTCAAATTAAATACAAAATTTAAACATCTAATTTAAAAGAGAATAATTTTTGAATTGTATAAAAAATCAAGACCCAACTATGTGTTGTCCATAAGAATGTACTTTAAATATAAGACACAAGTAGACTAAAAGGATAAAAAAAGATATGTCATACTAACACTAATTTACAGAAACTGAAAAGGCTATATTAATATCAGAAAAAGTATATTGCAGAGAAAATCATTACTAAAGACAAAGACCATTTCATAATGTTTTACCATGTAGAAAAAAACAATGTCAAATTTTTATGCACCTCATAAGAGAGCTTCAAAATATCTAAAAAAAAAAAGAATAAAATTTCAAGTAGAAATAGTGAGCTCCAAAATACATTTGGAAATTTCTCTACCCTTTCTCAACTATTGATAAAATGAGTAGACAATGTCAATAAGGATATAGATTTGATTTGTACTATCAATTACCCTGACCTTTTGACACTTATTAAAAATTCCGTGTCCAACAACAACAGAATTCATATTCTTTACAAGTGCACACAAAATATTTATTGACATTGATCAAGTTCTGGATCAAGTCTCAGTAAATTTAAAATGATTCAAGTCATATAACGCCTGTTTTCTGAGAATGATGTAATTAAGTTTAAAATCAGTAATTGAATAATCTTGGAAAATGTCTAAATACTTGTAAAGTAAATAACATAATTCTATGTAACCAACTAGTCAAAGAAAAAATTACAAAGAAAATTAGAACATTTTTTGCATTGAATGAAAATTAAAATGCAACATGCCAAATGTATGGAGTATACTAAAATAGTAATAAAGAGGAGATAAAAACACACACTTAGTGCATGTATTAGAAAACAAAATTGTCTCAAATCAGTGACACTAGCTTCCATCTTAAGAAATTAAAATGTAGAGCAAATTAATCACAGTGTGGGCAGAAAATAAGAAATAAAAACCTGAGCATCAAGCAATGAAAAAACAAAAAAATAACAGAAAAGCAATAAAGAAAATCAATAAATCAAAAAGCTATTTTTTGGGAAGATTAATACAAATGATGAATGTCCAGCTTTATTGATCAAGAATAAAGGAGAGGATACACATTACCAACATCTAAAATGAGAGGAGTGATATTAGTATAGTTTAGAGATACTTAAATGTAATGAGAATACTATGAACATTTTAGCAATAATTTGACAGTTTAGTTGAAATGAGCAAATTCCATGAAAGCCACAAACTACTAAAGCTCACTGAAGAGTAAATAGATAATATGAATAGGTTATTCTCTTGCCCCACTTTATCATAATTCTAACTTTGACTTATTGACTACAGAAATTCTTTTTATATTCTGAATATTAGTCCTTTTGTCATATGTATTGAAAATAATAACTTCCCTATGTTATATCTTACTCTTTTCACACTCTTAATAGTTTTTTGATGAAAAATTAACATTAATGAAGTCAAATTTATCAACCTTATACTCTGTGCTTTGTGATTTTCTTGCATATCATTTCAGAAACTTTTTACAAGATAATACAGATATTTCCAATGTTAGTTCAAGACATCTCATTATTTTATATCTCACATTTATTACAGGTCTACAGCAGTCTGCAATTGATTTGGGAGTACAGTAAGAAGTATATGTCTGTCTACCCCTCCCCCTAGTACACGATTGCCTCTATCATCACCATTTATTCAAAAGACTTTCTCTTTCCTCTGTACTTAAGTGACAATAAAGAAAGGAATAAAGAGAAAGAGAAGAATTTAAGAGAAAGAAAAGAGAAAGAAAAAAATAAAAGAAATAAAATGAGAAAAAGAGAAAAGATTAAAGAGAATAAATAAGTTGGGCTATTTATTATTTCAACCTTATTTATATTCTCTTGCAATGCTTATTGGAATTCTCCAGAGAAGCAAGTTGGTAAAGAATTTGCCACGACTGTGTAACTTTCACTTTTACTTTCAGAGAAGTAAAACCAATGTACACACACACATACATAAAAATATGTAAGTGAAAGTGTTAGTCACTCCAGTCATGCCCAACTCTTTGTGGTCCCACGAACTGCAGCCCACCAAGCTCCTCTGATCCATGGAATTTTCCAGGCAAAGATAATGGAGTGATTCGCCATTTCCTTCTCCAGGGGATCTTCCCAACCCAGGGCTCAAGCCCTGGTTTCCTGCACTGCAGGCAGTTTCTTTACTGACTGAGCTACCAGGTAAACCCAAAATATGTAGAAAGACATTTATTGTGAGGGATTGATTTTGGTTCATGGCATTATGGAGATTATGGACTAATAAATCCCATAATCTATTGTCTACTGGAAGGCTAATGGTATAATTCCAGCCTAGACCCCAGTGACTGAGAACCAGGTGGATAGAGATAAATCCCAGTCTGAGTTTGAAAACCCAAGAACCAGAGACTTTCTCCCCTTAGTTAGGTTGGTATCATGTAGAAAATCTTGACTAATGAACTGTGAATAGAAGTGAATTGTGCCACTTTGATCTGAGGCAGTAAGGGTGGGCATATGTTCTCTAAGTACTTGCTCTTCCAGTGATGCAGCAAATTCTGATGCTGCTTCTTGATATAGCAGCATCACAAGATGATGTTAGTCTGGGATTCTAAATTACTGTGTGGAGCAGTGTTGCCTGCCAACCTCCACTGAACATATAACATGAGGAAGAAATATAGTTTTGTTTTATTAAGCCACTGAGAATATATGATGCTTTGTTTCTCCATCATATCCTAGACTCTCATAGTAACTTTATGAGTAATCATGGCCATGTAGTAAGTATTCTTTATGAGAGAGTTGCTATTTGAGTGTTATGATACATATGAAACATATCTTTTTAGAACTTTAAAGTTTTAAAGTGTTTTGACATATTATCATTTGGCTTCACAATAATCATATGAGGTAGGTAGAGAGGTTTTACTTTCTCTGTTTTACAAATTAAGAAATGCAGCACAAATCTGTTAAGTGACAAATTCAAGAGCCCACTCATAGGAGCCAGAATTGAGACTTAGACATTCCAAGTTCAAGTCTAGAGATCAAATATTCTAAATTTATAGCAAACTCTGTATTCTAAATTATTTTTCTACAGTGAATATTTGTATTTCTCACCATCAAAAGTCACTTTTGTAAAAAGAACTGATTTATCTAAAGAAAATTGATTTTCCATTGTTTCCTGTCTTTTGGGACCTGCTATTCATATTTAGGAATTGCACATTCCTTGAGAGGCATGTAATTAATAAATGGTTCATTTCACTTTATGATATATATATATGAGTATAATATCCCTTTTCGGATTTTTTGCATCTTTATATATTGTAACAAATTTAAATAATTTATATATATTCCTACTGAATTCAACTAATATGTGAGTTCTTATATTTGCTTCTGGGATAAAAATCTTAAATTTAGTCACCAAAGATATCTCAGTCACAACCTGTTTTAAAGGTGATCGATCTGATTTATCTGATTTAAACTGAGTCCAGTAGACATTTTCTGTTGCCTCTTTTTTATTCTTCCCTCGGGCAATCTGCATGGGGAGTGCAGTCAGATGGAGAATGAGTTTATACAGCATCCTGCATCAGAGACTGCATGGGAGTAGAAGAGCTTCTGGTCAGAGAGGGGACCTTGGGACCTTGGGACCTTGCTGACTTCTGCTTTTTCCATCTGGTCCATGGATATGCCACGCTGCCATCTGCTTCCAATGTCCATAGTCCCTGCCATGATCCTGGTCACAGGGTTAACCACCCCTGTCCACCTTGTCCCCACCTCAGCTGCCTTCTGTCCTCCCCAGCCTTCTGAAAATTTCCCTGCCTGAGTGTGGGGAGAATTACAGTGGGGAGAGTTCGGGACAATTTAGGAATTCTTTTCCATGTGCCCAGCTCCACTGAGCTTCTAAAAGGCTGCCCTCAAGACCCCATGTAAAATACCTCCATCTAGCAGTTTCTTGGACATTCAACTTCTCCAAGTGCTTAAGCTTTCCTGGGCTCTGCCCTGGCTTTCATTTTTATCAAGCTCCTGCTTCCTAGATCTTAAAGATCAAGAGCTTCAAAGAATCGTGCTTTTAAATGATAATGCTGAGCTGTGAGGGGAAAAAAAGAAAAAAAGCTAAAATTTCCTTCTTCTCAATAGACTTCTTTGTCAGTAGCTGTTAACTGCTTTTCCCCTGAGGGTGGTCTATATAGAAAGCTAATTTATTGGTAAGAGTATTAAATGAAAACAGTTTACCATCAGTGTACTGTTCTTCAGGATAGCTGGATTTTTCTTGTCATCAGTGCTTTCATTTTCCCCATGTCTCCAGTGCCCACTAAGGTACATAGTAGCTACTTAGTTCATATACGCTGATTGTGCTTGTTAGGATGGGTGTCACATTGTACCTTTGTGTACTGTATCTAAACTTTTTGATTCTTCCAAATGCCTTCAAAAGTGGTGAACATAAGTAATCATGTATGTTTACTGATTCATTGATAGCTGATCATAAGTCTTTTGACTATAAGGATTATAAAGATGACTTTATATGAAGCAGAAGTAAATTACTTGAAGGATACTGTAGTATTCAGTATAACTCAGAACAAGGGTCCAATCAGCCCCTAGGGTTAAAGATACCACAGAAGTGAATCCTCCAGATCACTGTCTGTTTTCATCTCCACTCTAAATACTGGCTTCAGTCTCTCAGTCCATATGGCAGGAAACATGACCACTGAACTCCAAAGCCTCACATATCACAACTTGACTCCCAGAGAAGAACTATTCTTCATCCCTTAGTTCATTTTTAGAGTCTTTAGAGTAAAACATTAGTTGATTTATATTGGGTCAGATGTTTGCCTCAGAAACAATTAATACTGATAATAGGTTGTTATTACTGATCCCACTGGACTTCCCTGGTGGCTCAGATGGTAAAGACTCTGCTGTAATGCAGGAGACCCAGATTCAATTCCTGGGTCAGGGAGATCCCCTGGAGTAGAAAATGGCAACCCATTCCAGATTCTTGCCGGAAAATCCCATGGATGAAGGAGCTTGGTGGGCTACCAGTCCATGGGACCACAAAGAGATGGACATGATTGACTGATTAATATTTTTTTCACTGATCTCACTAAAGCTAAAATGGTTGCTGTTTTTTTCTTAAATGAGGTGACCTGGAATGAACAAATAATAATGGCATTGTATCCCTGTGTTTTTAACAGGGTGATAAACACATAGTGAGTGTTCTCTGTGCCTAGTTGCTCAGTCGTGTTTGACTCTTTGTGACCCCATGAATTGTAGCCCACCAGGCTCTTCTGTCTATGGGGATTCTCCAGGCAAGAATACTGGAGTGGGTT
The DNA here is from genome assembly GCA_006408695.1 of Aepyceros melampus. Taxonomy (NCBI): domain Eukaryota; kingdom Metazoa; phylum Chordata; class Mammalia; order Artiodactyla; family Bovidae; genus Aepyceros; species Aepyceros melampus. The sequence continues at coordinate 708,553 of SJXQ01001722.1, forward strand.
CCCATGCCCCCCTCCATCTTTCCAACCCAGGGATTGAACCCAGGTCTCCCTTACTGTAGGCAGATTCTTTACCATCTGAGCCACCAAGGAAGCCTGAACACATGGTAGGTATTTATAATTATTTGCTAATTAATTGAATATCATGTTGATTGAAGTTTGTCTGTATGGCAGTATCATTTAAAGGAACATTATCTTTTTGTCATTGGGTTTCCTCACATGGATCCAACTTCACTGTGCACTTTTTGAAAAATCATTCTCCATCTAATTTATGAAAATAATCACTGAAGTGATAAATATCCATTAATATGGATTAATAAAGCACATCTAAACCAAGCCCATAACAGTTTAATTTGAAATGCATTCAGATGGATTTTCCTTAGTTTTGAAATAGATGGAGAAACAGTGGAAACAGTGTCAGACTTTATTTTTTGGGGCTCCAAAATCACTGCAGATGGTGACTGCAGCCATGAAATTAAAAGACACTTACTCCTTGGAAGAAAAGTTATGACCAACCTAGACAGCATATTCAAAAGCAGAGACATTACTTTGCCGACTAAGGTCCATCTAGTCAAGGCTATGGTTTTTCCTATGGTCATGTATGGATGTGAGAGTTTGACTGTGAAGAAGGCTGAGCGCCGAAGAACTGATGCTTTTGAACTGTGGTGTTGGAGAAGACTCTTCAGAGTCCCTTGGACTCAAGGAGATCCAACAAGTCCATTCTAAAGGAGATCAGCCCTGGGATTTCTTTGGAAGGAATGATGCTAAAACTGAAACGCCAGTACTTTGGCCACCTCATGCGAAGAGCTGACTCATTGGAAAAGACTCTGATGCAGGGAGGGATTGGGGGCAGGAGGAGAAGGGGATGACAGAGGATGAGATGGCTGGATGGCATCACGGACTCGATGAACGTGAGTCTGAGTGAACTCCAGGAGATAGTGATGGTCAGGGAGGCCTGGCATGCTGCCATTCATAGGGTCGCAAAGAGTCGGACATGACCGAGCGACTGAACTGAACTGAACCAGATCCTCCTTTTTGGATAAAAGCCCAAAATACTCTCTTTGGGGGTTATTTAAGTAACTGATGATAAATGACTATTTCTTTGACATATATGGTAAAAAAATATCTTTCCTAGTGTGTGTGGGCTTAATTTCCCCGCCATATACCTTAGCACTACATGTGCATATTGTTTCACAGGGCATGGAGTTTGGTCGCTAGTTCTACTTAAATACTATAACACAATTTCCTTTGACATTTTAAAGATGTGCCACTCTCCTTTTGGGGGGCTTGTGTACTTAATGTAATTTAAATAAGACTGTTGATTAGTTAATTAGGTTGCCATTAGCTACGATTTTTCTAGTAATCATGTATGGATATGAGAGTTCGGTCATAAAGAAGGCTGAAAGCCAAAGAATTGATGTTTTGAGCTATGGTGTTGGAGAAGACTCTTGAGAGCCCTTTGGACTGAAAGGAGATCAAACCAGTCAATCCTAAAGGAAATCAACCCTGAATATTCATTAGAAGGACTGATGCTGAATCTGAAGCTCCAATACTTTGGCAAGCTAATGCAAAGAACCAACTCATTAGAAAAGACCCTGATGCTGGGAAAGATTAAAGGTAGGAGGAGAAGGGCATGACAGAGGATGAAATGGTTGGAGGGAATCACTGACTCAATGGACATGAGTTTGAGCAAGCTCTGGGAGATGGTGAAGGACAAGGAACTCAGCATGCTGCTGTCCATGGGGTCACAAATAGTCAGACATGACTGAGTAACTGAACAACAACAACAATGCTTGTTCACAGCTAAAATGACAGAGGGTTAGAAAAGAGAGCCTTTTGGAAAAGAAAAGATGGAGATCAAGGATCTCATTCCCATGCTCAGATATTAATAATACACATGACTCTAAATTGTTTTTGGATTCTAGATGAAAGTATTTCTAATTAAACTTCTCATTTAGGGATAAAGTTGTGCACATTAATCCAAAACCAAGGTAGTTTTTACTTAGGATAGCTGTTATGATTGTGTAAAATGCTAAAGCAGGATATGTGTATGTATATACATGTACACATGCATATATATATGAATATAATACATATATTTCATATATGCATATATATATATCTGTATCTATATTCAGTGTAAGCCACGTCTCAATTTTGTTTGATAGTCTGCCAAAGATATCAAAGAATTTTTTTTTAATTTCTTCTAAAATTGTGAAAAATTAAGTAGGTCTGTTGAAGCAAAGACTGTTAGTCACTTAAATTTCTCTGAAAGGAGGAATTGAACATATTACTATTCAAAGGCTTTGTTTCTAAGGATGAGGATGTTGGGATTTTACTAAACCTAGCATGCTGTTTATTTGATCAAATTTATGGAGACACCTAAAAAACAAAATTATATGACAACATAACATAATTGACACTGTGACACAATATTAGAATGATTCATGGGATAATAATTACTTTATCCAAACAACTATCAGTGAAATTCTTTGCATCTAACCAGATCTTTTATATTTCCCAATTGCAATTTATCTCTAGAATCTATAAGGCTAAAAATTATTTCCTCAGAATTAAGAAACTATTACATAATGGAAAAGAATTAGACCATAATTCATTTTCTAATTCAGTGTATTTTTCATCACTTTCCTTTCCAAAAATCAAATGTAATTGTTTTTCTAACTTTACTTTTGTGAAATGCAAATTAGAAGTGTTATAGCTAATCAATGGCACCAAAATAGTTTTTTAAATAACCAGGACATGAACCCTTTAACAAGATTCAGTTAGTTCTATTTATAGTTCCCCTAAGCTATGAACTATTTGTACACCCATGTTTCTGCATAATGACTTTTCAATGTGGTTTCAGTAATCATTCCAGAAGGCACAATCTCAAAATATCTATATGCATAAAGAATATATTTAAAATAAAGGCTAAATTGGCTGGCCATGCATTAAACCATTTGCTTGCGAAATCACTTTGTGAAATCTCTCCATACAGGAGATGTTCCAGCCGAGTATAGGACATAGCAAACTTTTTTTTTTGCTTACCATATTGTATCACCATAACTTCTTTTGGAAACACTTCTTTCTCTAAGTGTCCTCTTCAAACACTTCTTCCTTCTTTCTTTAAGATGACAAGCCATTTTGAGAATTTGGATTTAATTTAGCCCACACAGGATTAGCAGAAGAGATTCTCAAACAACTTGCCCTTAAATACTTAATAGCTGAAATGAGAGGTGCTGATGATTTGGGGGGGAAAAGTGTGTTAGCATCAGACTCACTCCCTCAACTTCAGAGACAAGAAGTACAAAGAGTAAAAATTATGGGTTTCCTCAGAAGAATGCAGAATGAGAAACTGTTCTTCCTTTTTTTCAAAGACTTTGGAAGGAAAGGCATTTAAAAGAACTATACTTTGCATTTCAAAACAAGAATAATTCATTTATTTTTGAGTTTTTTTGTTTCATTGAGAATGTGAGTGAAATCTTTTGGCAGAAATGAATAACACTCTTAAAAGACAATATCAAGGTAAGTACATTGTGCTTCTTACTGCCCTTTTTCTATCTTTGTGAGTGTGAAGAGAGACATTAGATCCAGACTTGCTTGTGGTCTCAAATCTCTAGGCATGCAGAAAAAACTTCCTGCATTATATCCTTAACTTTCAAATTTGATCCCTTGCCTCCACCCAAATAACATCATGTTCTTAAATTATTGCAATCAGATTGGCCAGAAAATAATTCACTGTGCTTATTGTATTACATTTTTCTAATTTTAAGCAAATCCATTCCCTGACATTAATCTTTGACAAGTGTTTACAGAGGAAAAAGATAATTAGTACATTCATTATGATCTCTTCTAAAAGTAAGCTTTATTTACTAGCCTCTGTTGTTTGTGTGCCTTTGGAAAATAAAAATGTAATTCTACAAACTTGGCTATTTCCTGAAGTCTTCTTTTCCATACCATGGGTGAAGGGCCCATACCAACTCTACACTAGGGATCTTAATCAAGATACTGGAATATGAGTGAATAAAGACTTGCAATTTTGAATTTGATAATTTTTTCTTGCTGCCACAAAATATTTTTTATATGTCTATTTTGGCGGGCTACAGTCCATGAGGTTGCAAAGAGTTGTACACGACTGAGTGATTAAGCACAGCACAGCATTCTTATCTCTGCTATCTATCTATCTATCTATATGGACATACATATTTTTACATGATACATGATGGTAAAAATTGTGAAGGTGTTGAAACATGTAATTTAGTTTTAGGTGTACATGTTTATAGCTTCTAAATGGAGATACCTGCTCACTGTCTGTTTTAGGTAAAAATCGTTATATACTTCCCATCCAATGACTACACCTATTTTCCTTATATAAACACATGACATCATCGTTTAAATCAAACCGATTTCGAAGCACCACAGCTGTTACTAGTTATTTAGAAGTCTAATTTGAGCAGAATGTGTCACGCCAACTTTGCACACACACGCTCACACAGGCAGTATTCACATTAAAACTTTCACCTCTATTAAATAGCAACAGTTCTTCAAAAATTCCAACACTCTACTCTTAACAACTAAATAAAATATGTGTCTTTGAAGAGTAATGTGCCTATTTTATTTTTATTCCTAGAGGCAAATCTTGTAGCGAGTGGTGCAGTTTTGTTACCCTGCTGTCGCTTTAATCCGCTCTCAAAGATGCATGTGACAAGGAGTGAGTGTAGTCTTCCAACAGCATTGTTTCACTCTTCCTGAATTAAGGGTAAATCTCTATGACTTTGTTTTCAATGAGGTCACATAGACATAGCCATCAATATTGAAACAGCATTTTCTCATGCAGACAGAAGCTTTAATAGCCTCTACAAAGGTTTGCTCCTTAGGGAGACTAAATTCAAAATGGCACAAGCCATCTGTCGTGGGGGGATTTTCAGTTCCCTTCTGTTGCACCTCTCTCTCTCTTTTTCTTCCTCTCTCTCTTTCCCTCTCTGTCTCCCTTCCTATCCCTTAATTGTATAAAGTGACAGTTTTATAATCCATTCTTTCATGTTGACTAACTCATAAAAATATAACAGTTCCACAAACCTTTGTAGAGAGACACATTGTATACCCAGATAACTGAAAAAACAAATCTGCCATATTGAGACCAATAGTGAATTCAGTGTCTACTGGGGAATCTTCCAATCGCTCTGGCTGTGGAGTACTTTGGGAGACAGGAAAGCTGTGAGGTGAGGTGAAGTCGCTCAGTCACTCTTTGCGACCCCGTGGACTGTAACCTACTAGGCTTCTCAGTCCATGGGATTCTCCAGGCAAGAATACTGGAGTGGATTGCCATTTCTTTCTCCAGATTTAAGAAGCCTACTGTCTGTCATCCAAATATTAACCTTACAATTTAAGATTCCACTCACATCATGAGAAGTCAGTACAGTAAGGTTTCATCCATTAATTATTTTTAAAGCTTCAGGTGCTAATAAAGCCGCTGCCCCAAATACTCTTAGGCAGTGGGGCCACCCACGTGAAATTACATCTAATTCTCTGCTTAGATAAGCAATAGGTTGCTGGTGAGGCCCTCGGGGTTGTGTCAAAACTCCCAAGGCCATACCTTTTCTTTCAGTGACAAACATTAAATTCTGACCCTGTGGGCAAGCTCAGAGCTGGAGCTTGCAGGAGAGCAGTCTGAAGAACCTTAAAAGCCTTTTGAGTTTCTGGTGACCAAATCAGTTTGTCAGTTTGGGCCTGCTGAGTTTCACCTATAAGTTTATATAAAGGCCGGGCAAGTTCCCCATAACCTGGAATCCAAATGCGACAGTAACCTGTGATTCCCAAAAATCCTCTCAATTGTCTTAAAGTCATAGGCAGGGGATGATTTAGTATAGGCTTAATTCTCTCAGGCCCTATGGCCCTAGTCCCTTCTGATATGATTAGGCCCAGATATCTAACTGATTGTTGACAAAGCTGAGCCTTTTCTCTTGATGCCTTGTAACCACAGCCTGCCAGAAAGTTTAAGAAATCTTCTGAGGCTAGCTGCCCCAATTACTCTTAGGCAGTGGGGCCACCCACGTGAAATTACATCTAATTCTCTGCTTAGATAAGCAATAGGTTGCTGGTGAGGCCCTCGGGGTTGTGTCAAAACTCCCAAGGCCATACCTTTTCTTTCAGTGACAAACATTAAATTCTGACCCTGTGGGCAAGCTCAGAGCTGGAGCTTGCAGGAGAGCAGTCTGAAGAACCTTAAAAGCCTTTTGAGTTTCTGGTGACCAAATCAGTTTGTCAGTTTGGGCCTGCTGAGTTTCACCTATAAGTTTATATAAAGGCCGGGCAAGTTCCCCATAACCTGGAATCCAAATGCGACAGTAACCTCTGATTTCCAAAAATTCTCTCAACTGTCTTAAAGTTATAGGTAGGGGATGATTTAGTATAGGCTTAATTCTCTCAGGGCCTATGGCCCTAGTCCCTTCTGATATGATTAGGCCCAGATGTCTAACTGATTGTTGACAAAGCTGAGCCTTTTCTCTTGATGCCTTGTAACCACAGCCTGCCAGAAAGTTTAAGAAATCTTCTGAAGCTCGTGAACAAGCTTCCTCTGTCTCAGCACAGAGCAAAATATCATCTACATATGGGTCCAAATGGATGTCTGTTGCAGGATCTTTTAATTGGGTACACCCCTAGATCCTGATCTCAGAAGACTTTTAGCTATCTGGAATTAATGTGAAAAGCATTTTTTTTAGAAGAATTTTTCTTTGACCCAAAGTAACCATTCTTCAAAAATTTCAACTCTTTGCCTGTCTGACTCTTTGCAACCCTATAGATTTTATCCTGCCAGGCTTCTCTGTTGATGGAATTTTCCAGGCAAGAATACTGGAGTGGATTGCCTTTTCCTCCTCCAGGGGATCTTCCCCACCTAGGTATCAAACCTGTGTCTCCTGTCTGCTGCATTGCAGGCAGATTCCTTACCTGCTCAGCCATCAGGGAAGGCTTCCTTTGGGTAGACCTTAGGGATTTCCCCCAAATTTAGATATTAAATAATTGATAAATGAAAAATTTTAAATCCTCATATCCTGAAATTGTATTCCTACTCCATACAAAAAATAGAAATAATTGTAAATTAGTATAGGCTTTCACGGGTAGATTGTAAGCTTAATTCAAGCTGACACTGTCTCATTCATTATATGGCACTAGTCTCTAGCAGGGTACCTGGTACATGTTAAGTATTTAGGTAACATTTGTGGAGAGAAGGAAGGAAGGAGGGGGAAAAGAAATGAAAGGAAGGGAAGAAGGAGGGAAAAGATGGGAGGACAGGAAAAAGGGAAAAAATAAAATCCACAATGGAAAGTTAAAAGCTCTCAGCTCTTTAAAAAGCATTTAACCTATGGAATTCCAACTGTAAGCTAAAATACTAAAAGAATGGTGTAAAAAGTGAAATGTACAAGTTATGGAAAATGTTCTTAAAACTGAATATCAGAATATGCATTACACTAGGTATGATACAGAATTGGCCTCCAGATTTGACATTTTTCTTGGAGTCATTGGCTTCCTGGGTGGTGTGGTGGTAAAGAATCTGCCTGCGAGTGTAGGAGACACAAAAGATGCAGGTTTGGTCCCTGAGTCAGGAAGATCCCCTGGAGTAGGAAATGGCAACTCACTTCAGTATTCTTGCCTGGAAAATTCCATGGACAGAGGAGCCTGGCAGGCTACAGCCCACGGGATTTCAAACAGTGGACAAAACTAAGCATGCACACACACATGTCTTTTGAGTCTAAAACTGAAAACAGTTTTTGAAAATTTTACAGCTTTAGCTGGTCAAAGATAATGTCCATAATAACAATGGGACTGGACAATGCTTTGAGTCAAAGTATGATTACTCCTGTTTTATAAATCTCCGTGTTATCATGAGGGATCCATCAATCACCATTAACTTTGAAACTTTATTTAAAAAAAAAGAAACTCTGGACTATGTCTAATTCAATTTTCTAGACTGTATTTTTGTATTCTAATTAATTTTTAGTGACACTATTTGCAAGATATGCCAAAGTACATTATATCAGACTATATGAAAAATATTATGCATTTCTATACAAGTGCAATATTTTCTTGGGACATGTGCCTTAATTTTCATTTTGTTTCATTAGAAGGGCATGAGAACCAGAAGTCACAAGCTGTATAAGAAATATAGTACATACAAAAGGGAACAATAGTAATCATAGAAAAACAGACTGAGGCCAATGTGCTGGTTTTTCACTGTGTCATGCCTTAGCCAGTCTTCCATATTTGACCTGGTTTTCGTCTGGCATACAGTTAGACTAGCATTCAAGCCTCCACACTCCCCAGCCTGATGTTATGCCATTTCATTGGACTAAAATAATACAACATTAATCTTGAAAGAATGAGAGAAAAAGACTTCTGAGATCATCCAATAAATGGTAAAATGTTTTTTTGGCAGCTAAATTAGTTCTTCAAAAGGTTTTTTTTCAGAAACTGCACACACAAAAAAACTGATAAATTCCAAGTTACTCTGGTTGAAGCCGAGGTGGGCTGTCACCCTATTCTCTTATTATAGCCCAGCTCAAATCACTTCTTCCAGGTGGACTTCTGTGACAGAATTATTTGACTTTTCACTCTTTCTCTGAGAAACTTTCCATTATTTTCAACTCAACTTATACAGATGTTATTTTGTTGATTTGCTCAGTTGTAGTTGGGTACTTTATGATCCAAATATATGTGCCACATTGTTCACTAAACTTAAACGCTTTTATGACAAGGATGGGCCCCGTGACTCGTGCTTCCTTAATGTTCACGCAACTGAGGACTATGGAGGCTTCCATTTTTGTTCTGAAATAATGACAGCCCTTTAGAGTTCATAGTAATTAGTGATACACAGACTTAACTTCAGCACTTATCTCTATTCACTACATGGGACATGGCTTTAAAATTAAACTATAAAAGTTCTGGAGATCTTTATTTAGGCCTGAATATGCTTGACCCTAGACAAGCATGATTATTTAATAGTATTTAAGGAAAAAACGCTTACCATTATGTTTAATATACAATTTTTAGTGTCTAAAGTTGCACAGTTTAGGGAGTAAATAGGGGCACTATTAGTGATTACCAGACATATAAGATTATACCAGGCATATTACCCATCCTAGAATATTGGTTCACTATCTTTCATCTATTTATTCAGAAAATAGTTGTTGAGAGCCTATTGTTGTTAATATGATTCCAGGGTGTTGTAGTAGAAAGTAAAAACCCTGAATGGGAATTTAGAGACTCTAGCTGTGTGAACTTTGGTTAAGCCATTGAATTTGTAGGCTTTGGTTTCCCAAAAGGAGCCTTTCAATTCATATAGAAAAACTTAGTAACTCACTCAACCACAGAGATGATAGTGGCTAAGCCTAGAACTTGGACCTCCAGACTCTCCTGAGTAATCTTGAACAGGAGGACCACAGGACATCATTTCCTGCCACTGTATCATCTCTCACTTAGTTTTCTTGTCTGTGAAATGGAAGTGCATTATCCAATTGCATCTAGGGTTACTTCATGCTTCCAAGAACTAGGATAAAAGGTCAACTTGAATGATGACTTCTTTAGCAACATAAGGTTTTCCACTTGATATTGGTTGGAAAGTTATTAAATACTAATGCCTGAAGGTGCCATTACACAGGAGCTGCTGAATAATAATATACAGGAATTGCTTAAATGGAAGACTCTCATTCATTATTTGAGTTCCATTAATGGAGATGTTCATTGTTAACAATGGAAACGTGACAGATTTTTTTTTCTTGGGCTCCAAAATCACTGCAGAGGGTGACTGCAGCTGTTAAATTAAAAGACACTTGCTTCTTGGAAGAAAAGCTATGAGAAACCTAGACAGCATATTAAAAACCAGACTTTGCCCACAAAGGTCAATCTAGTCAAAGCTATGGTTTTTCCAGTAGTCATGTATGGATATGAGTGTTGGACTATAAAGAAAGCTGAGTGCCAAAGAACTGATGCTTTGAATTGTGGTGTTGGAGAAGAATCTTAAGAGTCCCTTGGACTGCAAGGAGATCAAACCAGTCCATCCTAAAGGAAACCAGTCTTGAATATTCATTGGAAGGACTGATGCTGAAACTGAAACTTCAATACTTTGGCCATCTGATGTGAAGAGCTGACTCATTTGAAAAGACCCCGATGTTGGGAAAGATTGAAGGTGGGAGGAGAAGGGGATGACAGAGGATGAGATGGTTGGATGGCATCACTGGCTCAATGGACATGAGTTTGAGCAAGCTCTGGGAGGTGGTGATGGACAGGGAAGCCTGATGTGCTGCAGTCCATGGTGTCACAAAGAGTTGGACATGACTGAGTGACTGAACTGACTGAACAGAGACTTTCAGCTAAAGGCAGGTGAACTCAATCTGATTTTTTGCTTCAGATTATTTCCCTCTAGATATGTTAGCTGCTCACCAAAATCCATTACCCACTTTTTAAAACATAACATCTGGCTGACTCTATGATTGTCCTGCTATAGGGTGCATTTCCTGGCCTCTGTTTCAGCTAGGTGGTTCAATGAGATAAAATTCTTGTCAAGGGAATGTACATTCAGGTGATTTGTTCCGTTTGTGCATAGCATGTTCCACTATGTCACTGACACAAAAAGAAATTGCTTTATCCCATTTTATTTTTTCAGTTCTATCCCATGTGCTAGAGATGTGACCATGACCCAGCTTAATCAAGCAGATGACAATGATGCCCTAGGATACTGGGGAGGAACACAATAAAGGTAAACTGAGTCCTGAATAAATTCTGGAGCAGAGCTGTGCCACCATTCAGAACTTTCCATCTATTTCTAGTCTGGTATTTAAAAGAGAAATAGAATGTCAGTCTTTCTCAATTCTCTCTTTGGGGTCCATTTATTACAGAGGCTTAGGCTGTAACCTGATTAATGGTGTATAACTCCCAGCTGGAGGAGAGTGCATTCACCAAAGCTAGAGACAGAGTATCGATTCTAACATGTGACAGTGACCCAACTGTCCTTCCCCAGTTAGTGTGTGTAGAGCAACAGTCCCTCATGAAAAACTCAGTTCCTAAAGACCAAGCATTGAGCAAGTGCGAAATCAAACTATAAGATAGGCTTTCAACTGAAAAACAGCCATGATAGGGCAATACAATTGTACCAAATTAAAGCAATAAGAGCTATGTTAAGATAAAAACGTTGCATAAAGTGTCCCTTAGTCATATTGGTTGAAGGTTATCATCTATTTCTTGGTGAGGAGGAACTGGAGAATCCCAAACTCCTACATATCCTTTATAGTTCATTGGAGAGATGAACTAAACATATTTTCATTACTGATGGAATTTACTTTCTTAATAATGTCACTGTTATCTTCATGACTCCATGACTTTGTTCATTAAACAATCCATATGGGAACAGCAATATTTAAATACCTATTCAACAAACCCCATATGGCATTCAGAATTGATAAAAATAATTAGTCAATATTTGTTTTTCTTTTTCTGGGAGTTCTAGGTTCAAGTTTTATGGAATATGGCGACCTCATCCTCACTTTGATAAGGGAATGCAATTAATATTCATTCATTTCTTCATACAAAGAATCTTTTTTGTCGAGTGCTTATTGTCTACCCTCCAGACAGTGTCATGGACACTAGAGGTTCAAGGTAAAATCATGGCCCTCCCAGTACAGGGAAGAGGAAGATAGCATTCACTCTAACTACTGCCATAAAGATTTCTGGACTTTGTTCTCCTGATTATTTTTGTTTTCTTTATCCTTTATTCCAATCACTTCAGCAAGGTATTTTCTAAGTACTTAGTAGTTGTAAATCAAAGGTGATGATCATTCTCTACTCATTATTCAAATTTTCATATTTTGTAGTACTCATACTGATATTGACAACAGTTTTAATTGGGATCTTTATTGGTGTCCTCATAAGTAGCTGATTGTAAGCAGTGGTCATTTTGGGAAGTATTTCCATTAAAAAAATAGTTCAAATATTGAAGTTGATATGTATTTATATGTCATATTTTTATGTTTAAATGATTAGCTCAAAGATAAAATAAGCTCACATTGTCTTTTTGGATGTCCCAAGTTTTAGTATTATTTAAGCTTTAGTATTATTGCTGTTGCTGCTGCTCAGTTGCTTCAGTTTTGTCTGACTCTTTGCGACCCCATGGACTCTAGCCCACCAGGATCCTCTGTTCACTGGATTCTCCAGGCAAGAATACTGGAGTGGGTTGCCATGCCCTCCTGCAAAGTGTTTTCCCGACCCAGGTACTGAACTCAGGTCTCCTGTGACTCCTGCACTGCAGGCAGATTATTTACTGCTGAGGACTGGGGAAGCTCTCTATATGACTTGGTGAAGGCAAATCAGGGGTCTTAGATATTACTGTTGATTATGTGTTATAGCTAGTTGGTAGTTTGAGGAGAGCAGATTGTTTCTCAAGGTAGGTTTTCTTCATCTGCATGCTCCAGGCATCCCAATAGTTAATACCTAACAACTTATATTGGCTGAGTTCCTTCTTCCATTTGATAGCTCAACTGAAGCTTGATGTTTATGGTGGAAATTGTCTTGATTTCTTTAGATGAGATGAGCATCCAAGGAGTTTGAAAATGTGTTTTAATTAAGATTCTGCTAAATTTTACCAGACACCTACCTGGAAAACAAAGCAACTGAATAATTAACTCTGATGAGAGCAGATGCTGGTCTAATGACAACCTGTTACTGCTCAAGTGCATCATTAGTTGTTTTACTGTGCTCCTTTAATACGTCCAGAGCTCTACCCTGTTAATGAATACACTGCTAGCTTTGTACTTAAAATAGTTCCCCGTTCTGACTGTTGTAAAAGATATTTCTAGCATCTGCAAAATTCTTCATTTAAATAATTTGGTCCCCACCCACTAACCCCTCTTCCTTCATCTATGTGGCATGTGCTTGGAACTAAGCACTTCTTTAGTTTTCCTTGTGGGATTATTTTAGCCATACATCAAGCGAAGCTTACAAATTGATGAGAAACTAATGATGCATTTATTTACAGATGTGCATTTCAGTTCCCTGTTATGTTGTTGAGGGGTAGAAGAGTTTAAAGACTCTCTCCTCGCTCTACCCCCACCAGCGTTATGGGAATAGCTGAGCACTAGACAGAATAAGAAATAAAAATAGCCTCATGTTTGATTTTTACAGAAAGTTGTCAAATACGAATTGGTATCAAATTATTTTTAAGTGCATAGTCCACCTTTCAAATTAGTCAAAGACTATTTTATTCCTTTTTTATCCTTTTTTAATGCTACATCATCACTATGTTATGGTTTCCTACTATAGCATACAGTATTTTTATATGAAAAAGCATAGGCTCATTTATTAAGCCTTAGTCACAGCACAAAATAACCTGACCAACAACAACAGTCGTCAGACTGCTGCAAAGCAAGGACATGTAGAAACCAATTTGGATTCTGTGTTCAGAGCCACAACATATATAGCCTCATCTTGAGAGTATGGTTTTAGGGAAACTCATGAATAAAAGATGAGTATGAGGAGGAGATGTTTTAGAGCACATTAAACATCATGCTAATCAAACCAAGGCAAGGAGCACAGAAATAGGTGTGAAGGGGAAAGATAGTGATTTAGACCTACTGTGTTCCATGACATTCTGTGCTATGCTTCCTTTAGTTTTATTTTATAATTTATTTCTGTTTAATTTTTGGTTGTGCTGGGTCTTCGTTGCTGTGTGTGGGATTTCTCTAATTGCAGCAAGGGCTGGCTGCTCTCTAGTTGCAGTGTGCAGGCTTCTCGTTGCAGTGGCTTCTCTGGTTGTGGAGCACAGAGTGTAGGGTAGATGGGCTTCAGTACTTGTGGCCATGGAGTTAGTTGCCTTGTGGCATGTGGAATCTTCCCAGACCAGGGATCGAACCCATGTCACCAGCATTGGCAGGTGATTCTTATCTACTATGCCACCAAGGAAGTCCTGTGCTTCCTTTAAATCTGTCAGGAAATTTCTTGGGAGTTGGTCAGACACTTTTCAGGGCCAGGAAGATTACAGAAGAGTGACTTCTCTTCCCTTGTACATCCCAAACCCAAATGCCTTCATTTGATAGAAGTTTTAGCATTCTTTAAAGATTTTTTTTAAACAGGAAAAAAAAAAAGAGCTATACGTAAGAATGGCTGAAGCATTTTACTTTATCAAGTCATACTTCAGAATGGTCCTCTATCTGTAGTAAGCAAGTTTCAAAATACTTCCAACTCTTTTTGATGTGGAGAGCAAAGAGAAGCAAAGCACATCAGTGATTTGTTTTATGAAATATGCTTTAGAATTGTTTAACACATTCACAATGATATATAACTTGCTTTAGTCATTAAAAATTCTGGTTGATAGTCAAAAACATTTTAATATAGATAATGTGGGAAAAACCACCTTTCTGCATTTGCCTTCAATCTGTCTACGGCAAAGCTGTGTTTAAAACATGCCTGCAAAAGCTGGTTTCCCGCCTGTTAAATAATAGTCATTTCACTGCTAGAGCTGGACACAGCAAGGAACCTGCTGTTTGCTTATTCTCCTGGTAGAGAAGGAGAGGACACCACTGACTGCTTCAATTCCATCCTTTTCTACCTAGAGTTCCATACGATGGCAATCAGAGGTTATTTTAACTTTCTACCTTTTCAAAAAATGGGCAATGTGTTCCTTGTCACAGATACATGACGTACATTCTGTTTTATGTGGCTTATTGTGTGTTCCATCCTGTTTCAAACAGTTTTCATTCTTCCCTTATTTTGGAATGTGGAATGTGGGGAGATTATGGAAAGAATGGAAGCTAATGTGATCGGGGTTGTGAGGAGTCACTGTGATCCCATGAAAAGCACCAAGCCCAGAACAGGTGCCTAGAATGTACTTCACTCCTAGATTCAGTCCCACCCTTTGGTGTAGTGTATCCTCTGATCCCAGGAGAAGCAGATGGTGAAGCAGCCTGACCTTCAAAATCTCAGTTTAGCCCAGACGTTTACACCCTGTACAATTTTGAACTCTGGAAAATTTTTATCCTCATTTATAAGATCGAAAGAGTAGCATTTAATCCAACCATCTCATAGAATTAAATGCAAATATGCTTTATTGATTGTCACACACCTTACACATTTGAAGTATCATCCTCATGAATCACTGGAGCAGAAAGAAACATTGGGCAGTTTTCCCACTCTGCACAGAAGAAATAGTAAGAAACAACCAAATGCCCCCTTTATGTTTAAGAAAGAAGGAAAACAGATTTGGTATACCAATCTATTATGGTTTATGGTGGTGAATATGACTTTAAAACCTACCATTCACATATGCTTTCAGTTCAGTTCAGTCTCTCAGTCGTGTCCAACTCTTTGCGACCCCATGGACTGCAGCACGCCAGGCTTCCCTGTCCATCACCTACTCTTGAAGCTTGCTGAAACTCATGTCCATCAAGTTGGTGATGCCATCCAGCCATCTCATCTTCTATCGTCACCTTCTCCTCCTGCCTTCAATCTTTCCCAGCAGATGGGTCTTTTAAAATGAGTCAGCTCTTTGCATCAGGTGGACAAAGCATTGGAGTTTCAGCTTCATCAATCCTTCCAATGAACACCCCAAAATGATCTCCTTTAGGGTGGACTGGTTGGATCTCCTTGCAGTCCAAGGGACTCTCAAGAGTCTTCTCCAACACTACAGTTATAAAGCATCAATTCTTTGGCGCTCAGCTTTCTTTATAGTCCAGCTCTCACATCCATACACGACTACTGGAAAAACCATGTGCTGTATATCTTACATTTACATATGCTTTACATATTATAAAAGTTCTAATATTTATATGTACTTTTCAGGTGATTTTTCTAATTGCAGGAAGAGGTAATTGGAATATTTAATGACTAAAGATATTCTTTAGTTTAATCCTATAAAATCTTAGATTTGTTGCCTCTGACATTCACATATTTTAAAATGTGATGCCTTGGGGAAAGACTCTCTTAGGATGGTGTTTACTAAGGAAACATACAAGATGGCTTTTCTGGGGAGTAACAGTCCTGTCCTATGAGCTCATCTTCTTTGTAAATGATCTGGATTATGCATATCTCCTCTATGTGCCAATAAAATAAACACCATTATTAAGTATTAAATAGTGAACTGATACATACTGTAGTTGGTAATTATTAATATGTATATCTCCTTATAGATGTGCAGTGTATTGGAACCAGCAAGAACCTCAGTGATCAGGTAGTTAGGTGTATTTAGCTTACAAAGGAGAGAGATGAAGCAGTTTATAGCGGGTCACACAACCTCAACGGTGGAGGAGGACTAAAAATCTTGTGATCCTTCGTTAATCTAATCCATGTGCAGTGTGCATTGAGGACCTGAAGGATAAGTAAACTGTTCTACATTCTTATAGTTATTGTGGCCGCTGCGTTGACCTATTATGGCCTAATTTTTTGTCATAGTTATGATTTATGTGGTGTGATTCGGTTAAGAATGTGAAACTCCAGTCATCAGACCTCTCTACAGAGCACGATCTACTTTATGACACCCTGTTTCCTGGAAGTTTCCAGAGATCCCTTACAAGCAAAGGGGACAGCCTGAGAAATCAATGTCTCCAATAAAACAGTCTCTAGTTCTACAGTTGATAGCCCTTCTTGCATACATATGAGGTCACGAATATGCCTTCCTTTGGGTCTGGCGCTGTGGGTTAGGACAGACTCTATAGGTGCATGCATGGTGGTTAATGCAACATGAATAATTTTCAGTTTCTTTGGTCAGGTTGTACCCAAGAATCTGAAATCAGGAGCCTGATTTTCATTTTGCCTCTTCATCTGGCAGATCTCCTTTAGGTCCAGGGTTCAGTTCAGTTCAGTTCAGTTCAGTCTCTCAGTCGTGTCTGACTCTTTGCGACCTCATGAATCACAGCATGCCAGGCCTCCAGTCCATCACCAACACCCGGAGTTCACTCAGACTCACGTCCATTGAGTCAGCGATGCCATCCAGCCATCTCATCCTCTGGTGTTCCCTTCTCCTCCTGCCCCCAATCCCTCCCAGCATGAGTCTTTCCCAATGAGTCAACTCTTCACATGAGGTGGCCAAAGTACTGGAGCTTCAGCTTTAGCATCATTCCTTCCAAAGAAATCCCAGGGCTGATCCCAGGGTTACCATTACTTCAAAAGGAATGCTCTTCATAGAGGAAGTATCCAGCAAAGGAAGAAAAATGAGATTCCACCTCATTATTTTAAAGATGGGCATGAAATTAAAAGACGTTTACTCCTTGGAAGAAAAGTTATGACCAACCTAGACAGCATATTGAAAAGCAGAGAAATTACTTTGCCAACAAAGGTCCATCTAGTCAAGGCTATGGTTTTTCCTGTGGTCATGTATGGATGTGAGAGTTGGTCTGTGAAGAAAGCTGAGCACCGAAGAATTGATGCTTTTGAACTGTGGTGTTGGAGAAGACTCTTGAAAGTCCCTTGGACTGCAAGGAGATCCAACCAGTCCATTCTGAAGGAGATCAACCCTGAGATTTCTTTGGAGGGAATGATGCTGAAGCTGAAACTCCAGTACTTTGGCCACCTCATGCGAAGAGTTGACTCACTGAAAAAGACTCTGATGCTGGGAGGGATTGGAGGCAGGAGGAGAAGAGGATGACCGATGATGAGATGGCTGGATGGCAACACGGACTCGATGGACGTGAGTCTGAGTGAACTCCAGGAGTTGGTGATGGATAGGGAGGCCTGGCGTGCTGCGATTCATTGGGTCCCAAAGAGCCGGACATGACTGAGCGACTGAACTGAACTGAAGATAAACAAATTGGCAATGCATGTTTTCTTTTAAACTACTCAATTGGAATCTTTTTTTGTCAAAGAAGGTTAACTTTAGAGGCTTTTATTATCTGATCTCCATGTGAAGGGGATCAAATATATTTTTCATTTGATGAATTTGGGTAGAATTTGGACAAACTGAATTACACTGATTTCCATTTTCCATAATTTCCAACAAACTTTTAAAATACACTTACCTATTATACCCCTTCATTTTCTATAGCTGCAGAAGAAGGAAAAAAGACTTGTACAGATACGGAAACTCAAAAAAGCAAGCCAGTCACTTGTTTTTATACAGAACCCAGCATACTGACATTTTAATGATGCTGGGCTACTGCCATAGTGTGAAATTTTGTATTCAGAGCATTTAAAAAGGGAGTGGTGCAAAGACAAGTAAGCCTCCCATGGAATGGATTCGATAAGTTTGTGTAGGAGATAGGTACCAGGTAATGCTCAGCCTCCTTGTGTCACCTTTCCTCCTTAAAAAATTAGAGGAGTCCTTTAAATTTATGGGATTCACAGCTGACTGTAGTGCCTTTTACGGAGACCTCTTTGGGTCTGATTAATTAGTAATTGGGGTGAGAGCTATGCACTTCAGTGACTCTTGCTGCCTTGATTGTAAATAGCAATCTGGTGCGAAATCTCAGCAGGTCACATTGCTGTTTTTGCTGTACCCCAGTGACACAACTGATTAAATCTGTGTAAACAGTATCATTATGAAAATATTTTTGTTATAGGCATGAGGAGTTAACACATTTTTATTTTGGATGGAAATTAAAATTATTTGTGGGAGCTTTGTATGTTTTCATCAATTGTCAGTCATCCCAATAGAGCATGTAGCGAAGTAAACTGTTTTAATTTTCACAAAGGGGGAAAAAAAAAAAGCTCTCAGACAGAGGGCTTTTAAAACTGAGAATTATGATCATTATGTCATTCATAATACACATAGAGACATTACAGGCAAGTATTATGTCACTTAATAGTTAGTTAAACAAATAAACAGAAATATGGGAATTCACCAGCATATTCCCCTTGCAACGGGGGCACTTTTGAATGAATAGATATGTTTTAATGGATGCCAGCACACACACACCATCTCACACACACACTCCCAGATGCCTCCTTTATATTCTACATGTTTCTTAAATTAGCTTTAAACAGAACTTTGAGTTGCCTGTGGATAGGAGAACCAGGAGCTCATCTGTTCCTACAGAAGACACAGACTGGGGATGATGACTCAGGAATGCTTAGGGACCAAGAGAGAGTTCAGTGGAGGGATAAGGTGAGCCATTAGATCATCTTGAGCAGTTTGTGTAATGTGTTTACACTTGATTCTGAATCAAGAAAGTTTGATTTTTTTTCACTATACCCACTTGGCAATCGGACCCCTGGCACCTCTCAAAAATTTTTTTTGTGGAGGGGGTAATAAGGTTGAGCAAACGTGTAGTTTTCCAGGATTGTAAACTATGTAAACTTCATGTTTCTTTTGTTCTGAATGGTGACCTAATTATAAGGGAGCAAAAAACTATATTTGATAATCTTAATGAGGATTTCACCTCTATTTGCTGAGGCTGGTGGTAAGTCAACCCAAGCAGATGGATGCTCTCCTGTTTGCTTCATTTCACAGAGCACTTACTGGGAAAGGCTTAAATGAACTTTAATCCAATATGTACATTAGGTTACTGAGACTCGAAATGCTGGTCATCTACTTGCTAGCAACTAGAACTTAGATAAACGAAAGGTAACTTTTTTTTCTTACTTTGAACTTGTGAATATCATGATCGAAATATCAAGGGGAAAAAGAGGGAGCTAACAAATCAGCAAATTTGCCATGTGCCAACTCCCAGATTTAAACAAAGAATTGGCTGTATACGTTTCAAATGACTGCCTTCATATTATCTAGGCCTAAAAAACAACAACAACAAAAAAAAACCTGCCTTTGAAGAGAAGAGGAAGCATTTACCATACCCTTTAATGCTGTACAGATGTTGTAACTGCTTTTGCCAAAGGTGGGAGTAACTGTGTATGAATGGACTAGCTGCAGGATATTGTTTATCAGTACAATATTCAGAATAATGAAATTGTAGGTTATTACTTGGGGCATTTGCATTTTCCTGATAAGTAGTTTGCTTGAGGTTTCTAAAGATCTTTGAGCATGGGTCCCTCTAGAGAAATCTGTTGTTCACAACTCTCAGGTTTTTTTTGTTGTTGTTGCTCTTTGTTTGTTTTGTTTTACTGTATCCTATTGCCAATATTTGTCACCAATGAGACCACTGAGAATCAGCTGATTAGATCATATTAGGAATTATTCTTTGCATGTTACAACTATCTTTCCAGACAGCAATGGGCGAAGATGTTTAAGAGGATTAGTATAGAGGGAGAGGTAGAAAAGAAAAATGTTATTAATATAATTGACTTTTTTTAAACTACTCACCAACCTAGTTCAAAGCACAAAGCTAAATCTAGCTTTAGTTTCTAGAAAAGAGATATTAAGGAAGAACAGTGCAAATCTGAGTTGCTCAAACAGGAATGAAGACTAAGAAAATGTGAGGATAATTTATTGTCAAATATAAACAAATTCAGAGTGATTCCATTTTCTTGTAAAATATTTTTTTGATAATTCCAGCACTCCACCTTTGTAATGTAACTTATGCAAAGCCAGTAAAGTTTCATCTAACTAAAATCTTTGAGAAATAAGATTTTACAGTCTACAAAGCAACTTTCCATCAGCACTATATGCAAGATAATTGAATTTTACTTTCCTATTCATAAAATCAAGAGTGATTTTATACAATAATAAATAAAATAACTACTCTGACCTAGTAAGTATTTGCACAATATTTTTTTTCAGAATATAATACACAGAAAGGTCAGGATACAAACATACATACATCCTATGTAATAATATACATTTACATATTTCCTTCTCCAGAACAGCCTCTGTGGCATAGAACAAGGAAAATAAGTTCATCATAGTCTTGTTTAAAAGTATTGTTTTCTATTATAAGAATCATGTGATAAACCTGTATGCAAGACAGCAAAAGAGACACAGATGTATAGAACAGTCTTTTGGACTCTGGGAGAGGGAAAAGGTGGGATGATTTGGGAGAATGGCATTGAAACATGTATAATATCATATAAGAAATGAATCGCCAGTCTAGGTTCGATGCAGAATACAGGATGCTTGGGGCTGGTGCACTGGATGACCCAGAGGGATGGTATGGGGAGGGAAGTGGGAGGGTGTTCAGGATTGGGAACACGTGTACACCTGTGGTGGATTCATACTGATGTAGGGCAAGATCAATACAATATTGTATAGTAAAAAAAAAAATAATAATAAAATTGAAAAAAATCTATTCTACCCATAAAAAATACAGACACAATTTTCAAAAAAAATCATGTAAGCTTATTAATGTTTCAGAAATGATAGTAAAATATCACTACAAGAATCAGTAATGGTAATTATTATAAAGCAATAAACCCAGCAGGGCTCCTGCTCCCCCAAATAATGTGTTATCTTCTAACAGAAGTTGTGTGAGCATTGTGTGTGGATTTGTTGGTCCTATTCTATATGAAGGCTTAATCCTTCTTTGCAAACTCTTTAGTAATCTAGGTTCCTTCCATTATGAATAGATGAACTTCTTTTTGACATATTCAGATGATGCTTCCTTCATTTAGAAAAGACAGTGTAAACTGGCAGGTATATGGTATTATTACAACGAAAGTTTATTGGTATGAGGTCTTGGAAAATGAAGTCTTTTTAAAAAAATTACTTCACACTTATAAATCACAAAACTGTTCTTGAAACCAGACATTAAATATAGGGAGAATATTGGTGTAGAAAAATAAGAAAGAGCCCCTCTTGTATATATTTTACTGATGCTGCCACTTCTCTCATTGTTCACACTTGTGCCCACTCTCATCCATTAAGGAAATTCAGTAAGCAACTGTAAGGATATAACAAACACAAGGAAAATTGAGAATCCCATAAAATTAATTAGCTGCTTTATAGTTGTGGAAACTTCAGGAAATTTGCATACAACAAATTTAGAAGAAACAACAGATTAGTGGTTTGAAGTTAAGTGGCAGGAAGTTGGAGGGTAGTGAAAGTGGCTGTAAAAGGACAACATGAAGGATTTATATGATGATGGAAATTTTTTGTATCTTTATATATATATGATATATATCATATAATATAATCTATCACGATATTCTGGCTGTGACTGAACCATAGTTTCGCAAAATGCTGCCTTTGGGTGAAACTGAGTAGAAGGTACATGGGATCTCTATGTTATTTCTTACAATTGTAGGTGAATCTGCAATTATCTCAAAATATTTAATGAAGAACATAAAATTGGTTAGTTATTTTGTCTTTCAGTTCAGTTCAGTTCAGTTACTCAGTCATGTCTGACTCTTTGCGACCCCGTGAATCGCAGCACGCCAGGCCTCCCTGTCCATCACCAGTTTCTGAGTTCACTCAAACTTACATCCATCGAGTTGATGATGCCATCCAGCCATCTCATCCTCTGTCGCCCCCTTCTCCTCCTGCCGCCAATTCCTCTCAGCATCAGAGTCTTTTCCAATGACTCAACTCTTCACATGAGAGGGCCAAAGTACTGGAGTTTCAGCTTTAGCATCATTCCTTCCAAAGAAATCCCAGGGCTGATCTCCTTCAGAATGGATTGGTTGGATCTCCTTGCAGTCCCAGGGACTCTCAAGAGTCTTCTCCAACACCACACCTCAAAAGCATCAATTCTTCGACACTCAGCTTTCTTTATAGTCCAACTCTCACATCCATACATGACCACAGGAAAAAAAAATAGCCTTGACTACACGGACCTTTGTTGGCAAAGTAATGTCTCTGCTTTTCAATATGCTATTTAGGTTGGTCATAACTTTCTTTCCAAGGAGTAAGTGCCTTTTAATTTCATGGCTGCAGTTACCTTCTGCAGTGATTTTGGAATCCAGAAAAATAAAGTCTGACCCTGTTTCCACTGTTTCCCCATCTATTTCCCATGAAGTGATGGGACCAGATGTCATGATCTTCCTTTTCTGAATGTTGACCTTTAAGCCAACCTTTTCACTCTCCTCTTTCACTTTCATCAAGAGGCTTTTTAGTTCCTCTTCACTTTCTGCCATAAGGGTGGTATCATCTGCATATCTGAGGTTATTGATATTTCTCCCAACAATCTCAGGTCGGGAAGGTCCCCTGGAGAAGGAAATGGCAACCCACTCCAGTATCCTTTCTGGAGAGTTCCATGGACAGAGGAACCAGGCAGGTTATAGTTCATGGGGTCGCAAAGAGTTGGACATGACTGTGTGACTTACACTTACACTTTCTTGATTAGAGGCTTAATCGCTAAGTTGTGTCTGACTCCACACCCCCGTGGTCTGTAGGCTACCAGACTTCTCTGTCCATGTAATTTTACAGGCAAGAATACTGGAGTGGGTTGTCATTTCCTTCTCCAAGGGATTTTCCCAACCCAGCAATCAAACTCAGGTATCCTACACTGCAGGCAGATTCTCTTTTTTAAATATAAATTTATTTATTTTATTTGGAGGCTAATTACTTTACAATATTGTATTGGTTTTGCCATACATTGACATGAATCTGCCATGGGTGTACACGTGTTCCCAATCCTGAACCCCTCTCCCACCTCCCTCCCCATACCATCCCTCTGGGTCATCCTATTGCACCAGCCCTGAGCATCCTGTATCATGCATTGAACCTGGACTGGTGATTCATTTCACATATGATATTATACATGTTTCAATGCCATTCTCCCAAATCATCCCACCCTCGCCCTCTCCCACAGAGTCCAGAAGACTGTTCTGTACATCTGTGTCTCTTTGCTGTCTCGCATACAAGGTTATCATTACCATCTTTCTAAATTCCATATATATGCATTAATATAATATATTGGTGTTTTTCTTTCTGGCTTACTTCACTCTCCATAATAGGCTCCAGTTTCATCCACCTCATTAGAACTGATTCAAATGTATTCTTTTTAATGACTGAGTAATACTCCATTGTGTATATGTACCACAGCTTTCTTATCCATTTGTCTGCTGATGGACATCTAGATTGCTTCCATGTCCTGGCTATTATAAACAGTGCTGCAATGAACATAGGGGTACATATGTCTCTTTCAATTCTGGTTTCTTTGATGTGTATGCCCAGTAGTGGGATTGCTGGGTCACATGGCAGTTCTTTTTCCAGTTTTTCAAGGAATCTCCACACTGTTCTCCATAGTGGCTGTACTAATTGCTTTCCCACCAACAGTGTAAGAGGGTTCCCTTTTCTCCACACCCTCTCCAACTTTATTGCTTGTAGACTTTTGGATAGTAGCCATTCTGACTGGCATGAAATGGTACCTCATTGTGGTTTTGATTTGCATTTCTCTGATAATGAGTGATGTTGAGCATCTTTTCATGTGTTTGTTAGCCATCTGTATGTCTTCTTTGGAGAAATGTCTGTCTAGTTCTTTGGCCCATTTTTTGATTGGGTCACTTATTTTCCTGGAGTTGGGCTGCAGGAGTTGCTTGTATATTTTTGAGATTAATTCTTTGTCAGTTGCTTCATTTGATATTATTTTCTCCCATTCTGAAGTCTCTCTTTTCACCTTGCTTATAGTTTCCTTTGTTGTGCAGAAGATTTTAATTAGGTCCCATTCGTTTATTTTTGCTTTAATTTCCAATATTCTGGGAGGTGGGTTATAGAGGATCTGCTGTGATTTATGTTGGAGAGTGTTTTGCCTATGTTCTCCTCTAGGAGCTTTATAGTTTCCAGCCTTATGTTTAGATGTTTAATCCATTTTTACTTTATTTTTGTGTGTGGTGTTAGTTATCTAGTTTCATTCTTTTGCAAGTAGTTGACCAGTTTTCCCAGCACCACTTGTTAAAGAGATTGTCTTTTCACCATTGTGTATTCTTGCCTCCTTTGTCAAAGATAAGGTGTCCATAGGTGCGTGGATTTATATCTGAGCTTTCTATTTTGTTTCATTGATCTATATTCCTGTCTTTGTGCCAGTACCATACTGTCTTGATGACTGTGGCTTTGAGGTAGAGCCTGAAGACAGCAATCTCAAGATTGCTTTGGCTATTCGAGGTTTTTTGTGTTTCCATACAAATTGTGAAGTTATTTGTTCTAGCTCTGTGAAAAATACTGTTGTTAGTTTGATAGGGATAGATTGCTTTGGGTAGTATACTCATTTTCACTACATTGATTCTTCTGATCCATGAACACAGTATATTTTTTCCATCTATTAGTGTCCTCTTTGATTTCTTTCCCAGTGTTTTATAGTTTTCCAAATATAGGTCTTTTGTTTCTTTAGGTAGATATATTCCTAAGTATTTTATTCTTTTCATTGCAATGGTGAATGGAATTGTTTCCTTTATTTCTCTTTCTATTTTCTCATTATTAGTGTATAGGTATGCAAGGGATTTCTCTGTGTTGATTTTATATCCTGAAAGTTTTCTATATTCATTGATTAGCTCTAGTAATTTTCTGATGGGGTCTGTAGGATTTTCTATGTAGAGGATCATGTCATCTGCAAACAGTGAGAGATTTGCTTCTTCTTTTCTAATTTGGATTCCTTTATTTCTTTTTCTGCTCTGATTGCTGTGGCCAAAATTCCAAAACTATATTGAATAGGAGTAGTCAGTGTGGGCACCCTTGTCTTGTTCCTGACTTTAGGGGAAAGGCTTTCAATTTTTCACCATTTAGGATAATGTTTGCTGTGGGTTTGTCATATATAGCTTTTATTATGTTGAAGTATGTTCCTTCTATTCCTGCTTTCTGGAGAGTTTTTATCATAAATGGATGTTAAATTTTGTCAAAGGTTTCTCTGCATCTATTGAGATAATCATATGGCTTTTATTTTTCAGTTTGTTAATGTGGTGTATTACATTGATTGATTTGCAAATATTGAAGAATCCTTGCATCCCTGGAATAAAGCCCACTGGTCATGATGTATGATCTTTTTAATTTGTTGTTGGATTATGATTGCTAGAATTTTGTTAAGGATTTTGCATCTATGTTCATCAGTGGTATTGGGCTATAGTTTTCTTTTTTTGTGGCGTCTTTGTCAGGTTTTGGTATTAGGGTGATGGTGGCCTCATAGAATGAGTTGGGAAGTTGACCTTCCTCTGCAATTTTCTGGAAGAGTTTGAGTAGGATAGGTGTTAGCTATTCTCAAAATTTTTGGTATAATTCAGCTGTGAAGCCGTCCGGACCTGGGCTTTTGTTTGCTGGAAGATTTCTGATTACAGTTTCAATTTCCATGCTTGTGATGGATCTGTTAAGATTTTCATTTCTTCCTGGTTCAGTTTTGGAAAGTTGTACTTTTCTAAGAATTTTTCCATTTCTTCCAAGTTTTCCATATTATTGGAATTAATTGCTGATAATAGTCTCTTATCCTTTGTATTTCTGTGTTATCTATTGTGATCTCTCCATTTTCATTTCTAATTTTATCAGTTTGATTTTTCTCCCTTTGTTTCTGTATGAGTCTGGCTAATGGTTTGTCAATTTTATTTATCTTTTCAAAGAACCAGCTTTTTGCTTTGTTAATTTTTGCTATGGTCTCTTTTGTTTCTTTTGCATTTATTTCTGCCCTAATTTTTAAGATTTCTTTCCTTCTGCTAACCATGGGGTTCATTATTTCTTCCTTTTCTAGTTGCTTTAGGTGTAGATTTAGGTTACTTATTTGACTTTCTTCTTGTTTCTTGAGGTATGCTTGTATTGCTATGAACCTTCCCCTTAGCACTGCTTTTACAGTGTCCCACACATTTTGGGTTGTGTTTTCATTTTCTTTTTTTTTTCTATACATATTTTGATTTCTTTTAGATTTCTTCTGTGATTTGTTGGTTATTCAGCAGCGTATTGTTCGGCCTGCATATGTTGGAACTTCTAATAGTTTTTCTCCTGTAATTGTGATCTAATCTTACTGTATTGTGGTCAGAAAAGATGCTTGGAATGATTTCAAGTTTTTTGAATTTACCAAGGCTAGATTTATGGCCCAGGATGTTATCTATCCTGGAGAAGTTTCCGTATGTGCTTGAGAAAAAGGTGAAATTCATTGTTTTGGAGCGAAATGTCCTATAGATATCAATT
Source organism: Aepyceros melampus (assembly GCA_006408695.1). Taxonomy (NCBI): domain Eukaryota; kingdom Metazoa; phylum Chordata; class Mammalia; order Artiodactyla; family Bovidae; genus Aepyceros; species Aepyceros melampus. The sequence goes on from SJXQ01001722.1 coordinate 735,458, forward strand.
AGGTCTAACTGGTGTTTTATATCATTTAGTTTGTGTTTCCTTGTTAATTTTCTGTTTAGTTGATCTATCCATAGGTGTGAGTAGGGTATTAAAGTCTCCGACTATTATTGTGTTACTGTTAATTTCCCCTTTCATACTTGTAAGCATTTGTCTTATATATTGTGGTGCTCCTATGTTGGGTGCATATATATTTATAATTGTTATATCTTCTTCTTGGATTGATCCTTTAATCATTATGTAGTGGCCTTCTTTGTCTCTTTTCACAGCCTTTGTTTTAAAGTCTATTTTATCTGATATGAGTATTGCTACTCCTGCTTTCTTTTGGTCTCTATTTGCATGGAATATCTTTTTCCAGACCTTGACTTTCAGTCTGTATGTGTCCCTTGTTTCAAGGTGGGTCTCTTGTAGACAACATATATAGGGGTCTTGTTTTTGTATCCATTCAGCCAGTCTTTGTCTTTTGGTTGGGGCATTAGGGAAGGCCTGGCATACTGCAATTCATGGAGTCACAAAGAGTTGGACAGGACTGAGCGGCTGAACTGAACTGAACTGAACTACCCTTTCAAAGCAAAGATCTGCTCCAAGGAGACTTTTCTCTTTGCCTGTAAATAAACTAGCAGTTTGTCATCATACAAAGAAAGTTTATGTCTATTTAAAAGAAGCTCTTATTTTGGTGTGAGGTCATTTTCCTGGGTCATTCTTTCTGGAAGGACTAGGCCTTCTAAATTGAATAAAAGTTAATTATCCAAAATGCAAATTCAAGAACACTGCATATTTTAGTTCTTTTAAATTGCAGGTACTCTGCTTATGTTTATTCTGGCATCACCTCACAATGCTGGCCCATTGTACAATTTGGACAATTCTTCAGTCAAAATTTGCCAACTTCAGCTAATCGCAGTGAGTTATATATATGGGCAAGCTATGTGTGCCCACAAGTAACGAAGCACCAGAATCACTTCCTATGATGGTTCACTGACACCCTTATCATCATCCCTTCCAACAAGTTCTACAGTGGTGAATAACTTGTGTTGAGGTTTACTTTGTAGTCTGTTGTGATACTCTGCAGCGTGACAGCACGGTAAGATTGTAGCTTGATATCATTTAGACACTGATTGCAAATAGCTCACACTTTATTACCACAGAAGAACTCTTAAAATATCATTAGTAGTATTATTCTTGTAGACTGTGTATTACACAGAGATTTTTGGTTACAAATGACTGGAATTCGAAGGAAAGTAATTCAGGCACAGGTGGTTGGGAAAGGGGCCAATTATTGACTCGTGTAGTTGAATCTCTTAGATTTTTCTGCAACTGATCTTGTGGGTAATTAAATTCAAGGACTCAAAATTCCCAGAAATCTCTCTATATCTTTGATATTTTATTCTCTCTTGATTCAGCCTTATTCTCTTCTACTACTATGAGCCTTTCTTCATTTAGTTGAGGAAACATGACTACAGGCAATTTGGGATTTAACGCTTGTTCAGCCTTATCACCAAAAAGAGAAGGGCATTCTTTCTTCCTATCTTTAGTTAGAAAACTCCAGGAGAATGTTCTGATAGGCTTCCACTGGTTTCATGACCATCTCTGGATAAATATCCAGGACCAGAGGATAGAGTGTCACCTATGGTGGGTTTCACTTCAGTTGTGTGCTCCCTCCATGACCAATGTGGTGAATTCTGTGACAATAAATGCCCTCATGCTTCAGAATAATATATCAATTTGTATATAGAGAAGATGTCCTATCTCAGAAGAAGGAGTGATTTTAAACCAAGCAGTATTTAACGCTTGTTCAGCCTTATCACCAAAAAGAGAAGGGCATTCTTTCCTCCTATCTTTAGTTAGAAAACTCCAGGAGAATGTTCTGATAGGCTTCCACTGGTTTCATGACCATCTCTGGATAAATATCCAGGACCAGAGGATAGAGTGTCACCTATGGTGGGTTTCACTTCAGTTGTGTGCTCCCTCCATGACCAATGTGGTGAATTCTGTGACAATAAATGCCCTCATGCTTCAGAATAATATATCAATTTGTATATAGAGAAGATGTCCTATCTCAGAAGAAGGAGTGATTTTAAACCAAGCAGCACATGTTTCCTATGCCTGGAACCTATAAAAAATGAAAATTGGGTGAGAAAATATTTCACTAGATTACAAATCAATGACATAAAAGTTCATGTAAAACTTGAGTCAATGAATCTGAGAATTCCAGAGTCTGAGCAAGCAACATCTATACATCTGCAAAGACAGAAGAGATCCTCTCCCATTTGTGATCCCATACTTATGTGAAATCAAATTTGTATTAATTTAGCACATAAAAATAAAGTCCAACATGAATATGATTATTTTTCAAATATCAATGAACAGATATTTATCAAAAATATAACTAAAGGAGTAAAGTTTTAAATATGTTTTAAATATGTAATTTTCATGTAGTTTGTATATTACTAAGAAATTAAACTATAATTCTATTTTATTTTAAAGTCATGAGATATCTTAATTTTAAGAGCTGTCTTGCTTTTGATCTTTCCATAAGTGCTTTGAGCATCTACTGTGACAATAAAAGTGGTGTGAGTAGTGTCAAAGTTCAGAGCCACTTCTCTGCATCATTTTACACTGCCTTCCATGTCTGGGAAGATGTTTCCTTTCAATAAATCCTTCTAAAATCACCTGGACTCCTGCTCTAATTTTTCTTATAGTAGGCTATGAGACATAGCATGGTGATCATAGTTAACAGTGTTGAATGGTATATTTGAAATATTGCATATTTGAAAGTTGTTAAGAGAGTAGATAATAAAACATTCATTATAGAAAAAGCCTATGTATGGGTACAAACATGAACTAGACTTACTGTGGTGATCATTTCACAATGTATGCAAATGCCGAATCTTTATTTTATACATCTATAACCAATGTAATATTACATGTTAATTATACCTCCATAAAAATAAAACAATATTTATCATTATGACAGTCAAATTAAGACAGCATAAAGAGAAATGTAGTTTAGCACGACAAACACAACAGAAGTCTTGGCCCACAGAGGAGATCAACAGCTACGGAGACCAGAATAGGCCAGAGGATCTATACAAGAGCCACATCACTGAACAGGTGCTCAGAGAAAGAAGAGGACAGCTGGCATACGGATGATGGAACACGCTTGGATCTGTTAGAGCCCAAAGACCAGCCTAAAGTAATTTCCTAAGGGACTTGTTTCTCTAGGAGAATTTGATCTATAATATTTAAGAGAGATCACTCTTGGTTGGCTAGACACTGGGCAGAGAAGAGAAGAGAATGAAAATCTGGTGACTGGAGCATACTTTTTAGCAGCTCCAAACAGATACTCAACATCCTCATGTTGAATTAATCATTAGACAAACTGTGCAATCAGTGAATAATTATTGAAGGATTGAGAGAGCAAGAGTCACTCTGGACTAATTAAAACAAGTTTTCATTTGTGTGTGTCAGAGTCCTTTTGCACTTCTTGTGAGAATTGTCAGTATTTGCAAAGTGTTGAGAAGAAAAGAGAATGAGAGAATGCTTATTCCTACAGAATCAAGGCTCATAAAACCATAAATTAATTAATAAGTATGTACTCAGAATCTCTGCATTGTTCTAGAGCTGTGCTAGCTACTGCAGGGGAGAGTAGAAATGATGGAATTCATTCATTCATTCATTCAATAAATATTTACTGAACTTTTTATGTGTACTATGCTGAAGGTTCAAGAGAAAAAGAAAAGAATGATGAGTTAGATATGACCCATATTTACAAGAAGTAAAATATCTTTGAGGAAAATAAGACAATTGATGCAGAAAATAACATGATCTACAAACGGTGTCCAAAGAAAGTCTTAAAAGACTTTTAGACTTGGAAAAGATTGAGTAAGATTCATCAGGAAGTTGTTTTCTGTCTGTAAATTTTGAGGGTGGAAAAGGAAGCAAACATAAAAATCTTCATTGCAGAAGAGTATAGTTTATGCAATACCATGCAGTTTGGGGTAGGCTCTGCACAGGGGAGAATAAGGGGTGAGACAGATTGGTGGAGGCCAGACCAAGGAAGCCCTTAAATAAACATCAGGATAAAGACTGGAAAACTATGGAGCATTTTGAGCAGATAAGAGGCATAATCAAAACTGTGCTTAGGAGAATTATCCTGGTACAAAATTAAAGAATTGATCAGAAAACAAAGAGATGAATCCAGGGAAACTGGCCTGGAGCCTATTCTAATGTCATGGAACTAATGAAGAGCTGAACAAAATGGGGAGAGCAGAGGTGGAAGGGAGGGAGATGGACAGAAGGAAAAAGGCAAGCGTCTCTCCCCTAATTCACTCCTACAGTTGGGAGGACAAGATTAGAATGTATCAAATAAAACAGTTCATAATTAAGAGCTAGAATGTACAGTGCAAAATAAGGACCACTGGCGTTCAGAGAGAGGTCACTGAACATTGGAGTAGCATGAATACAATTCAGAAAGGAGAGATGTTAATGCATTTCAGGAGAGGGGAACACATATGAGGAGGCATAGGGACAGAACAAAGAGCACGGTCCAAGTATGGGTCAGACGAGCTCATCAGAGGAGAGGACACAGTCTGCAGAGCAGGAAACAAGGCTGCTTAGCTGAGACAAGGAAAGCCGAGTGGGATATTTATCCAGAGGCGTGTTGTATGGCAGAAAAATGAGTTCTTTTTCTTGATAGTCATCACTAAAGAGAAACTGTACACGTAGCTAATAAAAATCTGAAATCGTTGCTTTGTAATCATTGAAAATATAGCAACCCTTGAAATTACATTGGAAAAATCCAATAACTCTGCCTTCATTGATAAAAGTAACCTTTACATTTCTGTGATAACTTGGATGTTTTTAAATCCAATTATGTATTTTTATGTCAAGTGTTTCAAAGCAAAAATGATGCTCTTATTTGCAGAAAATGTATGTATTTGGAGGCAGTTGCTACATAGTGGGCTGGACACCCCATAAAAAACATGGACAGACTTAACAGATCTAAGAGGGATATCAGTTATACCCATGAGGAGACTTCTGGATCTGTCCATTCTCTCATCACCCCCAACATGCCACACCCGAGGCTGTGACAGTAACATGTTCTGCAGCTGACTGCCCAGATGTACGTTCAGTGATTCCAGGTTCTGCTTAGTGGGTTTCCAGGTGTCGGGGTTCCTTCCTGGCTCTGTTCAGTGCACTGGGATGGAACAGCAAATTCTGATATGATTCCTCTGTTTTTCTTGCTAGCAGCCCTCAGGGCATGCTAGCAAAGGATACTTCACCTCCCCACCAGGATGTTCACAACCAGAAGCAAACTGAAGAGACAAATATTTTGTGGGACAGATGTAATCCATTCCCAGCACACTAATATGCCAACGCACACCACAGCAAAGCTCTGTAATGCAACCTTTTGTTCTGTTCTTTGAATCATTGCTATGGGATTTGGGCTTCCCTTGTGGCTCAGTCAGTAACGAATCTGCCTGCAATGCGGGAGACCTGGGTTCAATCCCTGGGTTGGGAAGGTCCCCTGGAGAAGGGAAAGGCTACCCACTCTAGTATTCTGGCCTGGAGAATTTCATGGACTGTATGGTCTGTGGGGTTGCAAAGAGTCGGGCCCGACTGAGCCACTTTCACTTTCACTTTCTCGGGATAGCTCCTATTCCCAGAGGTAAGGCACATTCTGGGGAATGACATTCACTAGAATTGTTAAGATCACCTTCTACCATGCCCTGATAGGGAATCACAGGAGACTATGGTGGGCCAAAGTCATTGATAGTAAATACTAATTTTGATTTAAAATTATCTCCTATGTCTCTTGCCAGAGATACTGTTAGGTGTTAAGGGTTTTTCTGTTTATTTGTTTGCTTTTTTTTTTTTTTTTAAGATCTTAAGTTAATCATTTAGCAAATGAATGTCTTGTGATTCTTTGTAATAGTTAGGTGTTTGGGGTCACAGAAGTGGTCTCTGGCTAAATTAATGGAAAAATGAGAGATGGGGAGAGGAAGAGAGAGATAGAGACAGAGAGAAGAATTTATTTGAAAGAATAGGGGATGTACCAAAAGGAGAAAAGCCAGACTTCTGGAAGAAATGGATCAAGGGCCATTCTGAAAATTGAAAGGCCAACATTAATCACTGTCCTCTCTCTCTGCTTTTGCCGTGAATCGATACCAAGGCTTTTCTGTCTCGGAATCACACCCCTCAAGATTCAGGTTCCTGCGAGCGTAGCCCACTTGTTTACCTTGGCTCCATCCGCTTCCCAACTCCAGAGAGGGCTGCGCGGCTTCATTCTCGCCACACCCGAGGCTGTGACAGTAACATGTTCTGCAGCTGACTGCCCAGATGTACGTTCAGTGATTCCAGGCTCTGCTCAGTGGGTTTCCAGGTGTCAGGGTTCCTTCCTGGCTCTGTTCAGTGCACTGGGATGGAACAGCAAGTTCTGATATGATTCCTCTGCTTTTCTTGCTAGCAGCCCTCAGGGCATGCTAGCAGAGGATACTTCACCTCCCCACCAGGATGTTCACAACCAGAAGCAAATTGAAGAGACAAATATTTTGTGGGACAGATGTAATCCATTCCCAGCACACTAATATACCAACGCACACCACAGCAAAGCTCTGTAATGCAACATTTTGTTCTGTTCTTTGAATCATTGCTATGGGATTTGGGCTTCCCTTGTGGCTCAGCCAGTAACGAATCTGCCTGCAATGCAGGAGTGCTTTTCTTGCTAGCAGCCCTCAGGGCATGCTAGCAAAGGATACTTCACCTCCCCACCAGGATGTTCACAACCAGAAGCAAATTGAAGAGACAAATATTTTGTGGGACAGATGTAATCCATTCCCAGCACACTAATATACCAACGCACACCACAGCAAAGCTCTGTAATGCAACATTTTGTTCTGTTCTTTGAATCATTGCTATGGGATTTGGGCTTCCCTTGTGGCTCAGCCAGTAACGAATCTGCCTGCAATGCAGGAGACCTGGGTTCGATCCCTGGGTTGGGAAGATCCCCTGGAGAAGGGAAAGGCTACCCACTCTAGTATTCTGACCTGGAGAATTTCACGGACTGTATAGTCTGTGGGGTTGCAAAGAGTCGGACCCAACTGAGCCACTTTCACTTTCACTTTCTCGGGATAGCCCCTATCCCCAGAGGTAAGGCATATTCTGGGGAATGACATTCACTAGAATTGTTAAGATCACCTTCTACCATGCCCTAATAGGGAATCACAGGAGACCATGGTGGGCCAAAGTCATTGATAGTAAATACAAAATTTGATTTAAAATTATCTCCTATGTCTCTTGCCAGAGGATACTGTTAGGTGTTAAGGGTTTTTCTGTTTATTTGTTTGCTTTTTTATTTTTTTTTAAGATCTTAAGTTAATCATTTACCAAATGAATGTCTTATGATTCTTTGTAATAGTTAGGTGTTTGGGGTCACAGAAGTGGTCTCTGGCTAAATTAATGGAAAAATGAGAGATGGGGAGAGGAAGAGAGAGAGAGAGACAGAGAGAAGGATTTATTTGAAAGAATAGGGGATGTACCAAAAGGAGAAAAGCCAGACTTCCAAAAGAAATGGATCAAGGGCCATTCTGAAAACTGAAAGGCCAACATTAATCACTGTCCTGTCTCTCTGCTTTTGCCGTGAATCGATACCAAGGCTTTTCTGTCTTGGAATCACACCCCTCAAGATTCAAGTTCCTGCGAGCGTAGCCCACTTGTTTACCTTGGCTCCATCCGCTTCCCAACTCCAGAGAGGGCTGCGCGGCTTCATTCCAGGCCCAGTCCTGACTGTGACCAGCAGGACGGTCCATCAGGAAAATTCAAGAAACAAGCTCAGGAAGAATGAACGACACATCTTGGACAAACAGAAGCAACAGATGCTCAATTTTCCAAGTCTACTCCATTTTTCAGGTGAGGAAACCTGAGTCCCTGAGGTAAAATGTTCTTCTCCACAGCCTTACTCAGTGATGAGGCCGGGACCAGAAAATCCCTTTACCATCTTCCAGGATCTTCCTCATTTCAGTACTTTTCACCATCAGGAAAATTCAAGAAACAAGCTCAGGAAGAATGAACGACACATCTTGGACAAACAGAAGCAACAGATGCTCAATTTTCCAAGTCTACTCCATTTTTCAGGTGAGGAAACCTGAGTCCCTGAGGTAAAATGTTCTTCTCCACAGTGTTACTCAGTGATGAGGCCGGGACCAGAAAATCCCTTTACCATCTTCCAGGATCTTCCTCATTTCAGTACTTTTCCTCCTTTACAATCTGTGTGTTCATTTCTTTTAAACCTCTGTCTCTTAGAAAAATGAAATAAAATCTTACAGCGTCTCCTCCAAATACCGTGAAGGGAGCTGATTTCTGGGAAATACATTACTAAATGAAACACACCGTTTTATGATCTTAAAGATAAATGTCAGACAAATATTCTGAGGATGAATAGTTGCCAGGAAGCTGAAGAAGGGTTTGTATTTGGCTGTGGGCAACCAAAAAGGATATATAGAAGAGCTGCTTCTTTCTTATCTCTGGAATCTGACAGTGTTAATGATGATGTCAAATGCATTTTCAGGCATATTTTTCCAAGTTATTTGTGCTGGGAAGTACACTGTCTTGTGAAATGTCAGAGTGCAGCTTTTTCAGTGGGAGCCATTTTTCATTTGAACGCACTGAAACAGGATTTTCATGGAAAATATTCAAGTTCCGTGAGGCACCTTAAATTATTTCTAATGCCACTGTAATTATGAGGACCTGCTGCTGGTATACCTGAAGCAATATTCAACATATGAGTTCTGTTCTTGACCTAAAGGTGGATTTACATGGTTTGAAGGTGTGATGGAACATATTTTTCAGTTCAGGACCATCCTGTAGTAACCTCAA
>SJXQ01001723.1:0-15044 GCA_006408695.1 Aepyceros melampus
GAAAGAGGAGAGTGAAAAAGTTGGCTTAAAGCTCAACATTCAGAAAACGAAGATCATGGCATCTGGCCCCATCACTTCATGGGAAATAGATGGGGAAACAGTGTCAGACTTTATTTTTTTGGGCTCCAAAATCATTGCAGATGGTGACTGCAGCCATGAAATTAAAAGATGCTTACTCCTTGGAAGAAAAGTTATGAGAACCTAGATAGTATATTCAAAAGTAGAGACATTACTTTGCCGACTAAAGTCCGTCTAGTCAAGGCTATGGTTTTTCCAGTAGTCATGCGTGAAGAAGGCTGAGCACCGAAGAATTGATGCTTTTGAACTGTGGTGCTGGAGAAGACTCTTGAGAGTCCCTTGGACTGCAAGGAGATCCAACCAGTCCATTCTGAAGGAGATCAACCCTGGGATTTCTTTGGAAGGAATGATGCTAAAACTGAAGCTCCAGTACTTTGGCCACCTCATGTGAAGAGTTGACTCATTGGAAAAGACCCTGATGCTGGGAGGGATTGGGGGCAGGAGGAGAAGGGGATGACCGAGGATGAGATGGCTGGATGGCATCACTGAAGCAATGGATGTGAGTCTGAGTGAACTCTGGGAGTTGGTGATGGACAGGGAGGCCTGGCGTGCTGTGATTCATGGGGTCGCAAAGAGTTGGACACGACTGAGCGACTGAACTGGGAATTTCCTTGCCTCTACGCCAATGACTGATGAATTTGGGAGTTGGCAAGCTCTATGCCCTTTGCCTGGGGTCAAACCAGGGCTGAGGTGCAAATTGCACCCTAGAGATCTTCCTTGGGTAAACTGAACTGAATTTCTGTAAAACTTTGCCTGAAGCCATGCCTTTATTTGGCTTCCTTCCCTTCTTTTTCCTGCTTTCATCACTTTCTCACAAGTTTTCCCTTGGGATTACTTCATTCATAAATCTCCTGAATGGTGGTCTCTTAGAGTCATTTTTGGGAGCTGTTGATTTAAGACACTTAAATGGCTCAGTAAATGACCAGTTAAATTTGGAAGTCAAGCCTGACACCCTCAAACAAATAAAACTTTTCCTGAAAGAAAAACAACTCAGATAAATTAAGTTCAGAATAATACAACCAGCAAACATCTGGTCTTCTAATCAAGTTACTTGAGGGACTTTAAAGATCATCCTTACAGCCTACCCCAAAGTAGCAGAAACATTTTAAAATTGATTTGCCATTGGGCTTTTTGAGTATGCTTCTTACTAAAATTATACAATTTATACACTTGTGATATGTGAAAAATATTTAAACCACCAATAAATGCACCCTTTTTTCTTTACTAATGACTTTGTTGGTTTCTTTGAATTGGTTGCTGTATGAGTTTGCTAGGGCTGTTGTAACAAAGTACCACTGAGTGGGTGACTTAAGCAACAGAAATTAGTTTTTTTCATAGTTCTGGAGGCTGGAAGTCTAAGACCAAGCTGTGGTTTATTTTTTTTCTAAGGTTTGGCTTTTCTCTAAGACTCCTCTTTTCAGTTTCTAGGTAACTGCCTTCTCACTGAGCCAATAAGTCCTTGGTGTCTCTGTATGTGTTCATATTTCTTCTTATAAAGACCACAGTCAGATCATATTAGACTCACCCTAACGGCTTCACTTTAACTTACTTTTTAAAAGACCAAATATACTCACATTCTGAGGTACTGGGGGTTAGAACTTCAACATATGAATAAGGGGCACAATATAGTCCATAACCATTGCACATAGCATAAGACTTTTGAGTGTGAAATACTTCCTATTCTACTTTTGAATCAGTTCAGTTCAGTTCAGTCGCTCAGTTATGTCTGACTCTTTGCGACCCCATGAACCGCAGCAAGCCAGGCCTCCCTGTCCATTACCAACTCCTGGAGTCCACCCAAACCCATGTCCATTGAGTCAGTGATGCCATCCAACCATCTCATCCTCTGTTGTCCCCTTCTCCTCCTGCCTTCAATCTTACCCAGCGTCAGGGTCTTTTCCCGTGAGTCTCGCTTAGGATGAACTGGTTGGATCTCCTTGCAGTCCAAGGAACTCTCAAGAGTCTTGTCCAACAACACAGTTCAAAAGCATCAATTCTTCAGCACTCAGCTTTCTTTATAGTCCAACTCTCACATCCATACATGACTACTGGAAAAACCATAGCCTTGACTAGTTGGACCTTTGTTGAAAAAGTAATGTCTCTGCTTTTTAATATGCTGTCTAGGGTGGTCAGAACTTTCCTTCCAAGGACTAAGCGTCTTTTATTTCATGGCTGCAGTCAGTCACCATCTGCAGTAATTTTGAAGCCCAGAAAAATAAAGTCAGCCACTGTTTCCACTGTTTCCCCATCTATTTGCCATGAAGTGATGGGACTGGATGCCATGATCTTCGTTTTCTGAATGTTGAGCTTTAAGCCAACTTTTTCACTCTCCTCTTTCACTTCCATCAATAGGCTACTTTGAATAGAAAACAGTTTAATTAGAGCAAAGCAACTATGATTCACTATCTACCTAGGTAAAACCAAGGTTTCGTTTAAGGGTATGGAGTTATTTCAATTTGTTATTAAACATGCTTTTGTTAAAAGCATTTATTTTGATAATAAACAGTTGGGACCACTTGTGTAGAATTTGAGTGGGGATTTAAATTACTCACTGGGAATACAGCCATCTTTTTTATAATTTTATGTTATGTAAGCCTTCCTGAAGAAATCAGGAATAGCCTGGCTTATAATTAAAATCTTACAGTGTGATTCTTTATTGTCTGAGCCACAAGGGAAGCTCCGTGGTAAAGGATATCATTTTATAATTATACAATGGGGCTTATTTAATATCATGTAATCTCTTCTCTGTTCTTATCCAAAGCATAGCTGAAGTATTTTTTTTAAAAGAGAGTGAAAAAGTTAGTGAAAGACAGTTGAAGGACTGTTGTAACCCTACACAAGCAGACTACCAGGCACTAAAATACTTACGTGTGACATTTTGAGTCACTCCAGATACCAAAGTGTGGCAGAAAGCAGCGAAGACATGGAGCAGTGAGCTGTGGCATAGGTAAGCCGCTAATGTTACCTACAGTAGTAGCTCAGCTGGTGAGGAATCCGCCTGCAATGCAGGAGATCCTAACTGGATTCCTGGGTTGGGAAAATGAGCTGGAGAAGGGACAGGCTACACACTCCAGTATTCTTGGTCTTCCCAGATGGCTCAGCTGGTGAAGAATCCACCTGCAATGCAGGAGCCCTGGGTTCAATCCCTGGGTGGGAAGATCCCCTAGAGAAGGGAATGGCAACCCTTCCAGTATTCTGGCCTGGAGAACTCCATGGACTGTCTGGGGTTGCCAAGAGTCAGACATGACTGAGTGACTTTCACATACACACATCACAGACCTGTTGCAGAGAAAATACCTAGAGTCATTGCCCAGAATTTCCTTCCTCATTGTATCATGTAAATATTTCAGCTAACTTCCTTATTTTTGTCTCTTTTCATCAAGATTGCATATGCATTTGTAATGTTGACTGAAAAAAAAAGTACAACCTAAAAGTTTGAGAATTATGTTTTATTTTATTCCTCAGACAAAACTATGGACATGAGTCTGGGACATTCTGAAGAGGTAAGCGTGGAGCCAGGATACATATATATATATATAAAACAATTTTTGCAGCAAGAATCAGGTAGTCAAAACATCTTAACACATTAATCATAGAAAATTAGTCATCTCAAGTTAATGAATTTGGTGCTTTCCTACACATGGGAAGATATAATAGTCTGGGCTCACTGAAATCATTCCTTTGGTAGCACCTCAACTATCTGGGGCCAGGATCCTGCGTTTTTCCCATCGTGAGTCCCCCCGGAGTGTCCCCTTGTGGGTGGTCCCAGGGCTGATGGCGTGACAGCAGACATCCTGTTTCCGGATCAGGCCACTGTGATGTGATAGCTTGAGGGCTGCAATGCCTTTTGTGTACTGATATGGTGGGGAACATTTTTTTTTTTCACTCACAGTCATTATTTTGTGGTTTTCAATATATCAGAATCAAATTGCTACAAAACCAACACGAAAGGAATAGATATTAGCCAGGGGCCTTGGGACTGGAGCGTGATTAAAAAGGAGAGATTTTATTGACGTGGTTTGGGGAGCAGAATACTTTCGGTTGTACCAGGGTGAGTTGGTTTTAAGTTAGGCAGAGGCCTGCTGCCTCTGTGTGCTTTGTTTTGCTTTTGTCTTTGAACTGCAGGTCTGGAAAGTGGTAAGGTGACGTGCGGTGGATGAGTTTCTCTTCTCTTGGCTTCTCATGGCTGTAAGAGCCTTACATTTTGAGGATTTTTTCACCCTGGATGTCCTGGTAAGACACTGAGTATGCCCCAGCTCTGACTGCCGAAGCAGAAGAGTCAAGTACGTTTAAAGTCCCGGCAGTGAGGGAGTGAGGTGATGGAGGTTTAGCCAGTAAGATACGTGCCACCAGGCTTTTGAGTCACGGGACAAGAGTTGCGGGTTTCAGCTTTGAGTTGTCAGTGAGTGTGCAAGGATGACACCTGTGCTGTTAGTCTGAGTGTCCAGGGGCAGCCGCACCGGTAGTGGCGGTCTAACCTAAGTTCATTCTGTGGTGTCTTTTTTGAAACCAGTCTCCCTTGGCTCAACCCTTTTCTGAGCCTAGCTATCTGATCTTCCTGTGAATTTTGATAGTTACCCTCAATTCTTCCAAGTACACTGCTGTTTGCGTTAAGTTAGCTAATTTTTTGCTATTGGTTTTAGCAATATGTTTGGCTCATAAATTCTCCTTTAACATTTATCCTCACATCTTTCTTTCCTACTGTGGTTGTTGTTACTGTTTAGTTGCTGAGTTGTCTCTGACTCTTTTTCGACCCCATGGACTTAGCCCTCCAGGCTCCTCTGTCCATGGGATTTCCCAGGCAAGAACAGTGCAGTAAGTTGCCGTTTTCACAAAGAGTCAGACACGACGGGGCAACTAAGCCTTTCACTTTCATTTTTCTGCCTCTTTGGCCTCATTCCTCTGCCATCACCACTTCCTCATCCTTCCTGTTTACATCCATCTCAAGGCCTCTTCTTCATTCTTCACAAACTTCCTTATTTATTGACTTGTATGTCATCTAAAGCAAATGTAATGACTTAGGCTAACTGCAGCCATACTCCAAGGCTCAGCCCAAGACTGGCTGTTCCTCGTTCTGTCTCAAGTCCATCTGAAACCATTCTGTCTCATCAAGATGTCTTTATCTCTGGACCCAAGCTCTCATTTTTGTATTTCAACATAGGTTCCATCCTTTCTACAAATATTCACGGCATCATTGTTACTCTAATCCATTTCTACTGAAGTCTCAGAACACCTTTGGTACATTCCTAGAGCCCACCAATCTTCCCCTTCAACATTGCTCCTCTTGTTTGTTCCTTTTCATCTCTCTCTCACTTCTTCTTTGTCTTCATTTGACATTAGGACAATTTCTAAAATAATTATATCTTTTCTTCTGATGAACTTTGCTCTAATTTTTCTTCCTCAAGGCAACAAAGATTCATGATCAAAAATATAATGACCATGATATGAATATTTAATAATTAGGTACTCATTTACCTTAAGATAAACTCTATCCTTGTTCAAATTCTCATCATGTTATTCCAGCATGAATTACTTTGTGGGAAGTTTATTACTAAGCATTAAGTGTGAATAGACTATCTCATTGGTACTGTTGGGTATTGTAGAGGGATTTTGGGGAAGATAAGCAGGCCAACATTTTGTACTGTAGAGGACTTTGTTTTATTCCGAGTCAATGGATAAGAGAGTCCCCCATAGCTATGAAACTGGATTTTAGAACTGGAAAGGACATTAAAGGCTATTTAGATCAATTTCCTCAATAAGTAAGAAAAATGAAACAAACAAAAAAAAAGGTAAAGTTATCTGTCAAAAACAGAGCTAATATTTAACTCCCCACCACTTGTCTCCCATTCCTTTATTTTTATTGTTAAAATTGTGGATGAAAAACACATAGCATAAAATGAACCATGTTATCTATCTTTTGTCTGCTTCACTTTTTAAAATTTTTGTTTCTATTGTTTATTTTTAATTGAGTGAAAGCTGCTTTGAATTCTGTAGTAACTTACAATTTTTAAAAGTTGCAACATAATTTATACAATCCCATAATAACCCTTCTTTTTCCTCTTCCCCCTGTTTTACCCCTTCCCCCTTCCCTCTCCCCACAGGTAACCACCAGTTTGTTCTCTATGTCTGGGAGTCTGCTTTTTTGTTTTATTCACTAGTTGGTTGTATATTTTAGATCCCACATACAAGTGATATCTGCTTGATATCCTCATATCTGTCTTTCTCTGCCTGACTTATTTCACTTAGTATAATTCCTCCAAGTCTATCCATGTTGCTGAAAATGCAAAATGTCATACTTTTTCCATTCAGTCTGAGTAGTATTTCATTATGTATATATATAGATCACATTTTTTTCACCTACTCATCTGTTGATGGACACTTAGGTTGATTCTGTACCTTGAGAATTATAAATGCTGCTACAAACATTGAAGTACATGTACATTATATTCATGAAGTACATGTATCTTTTCAAATTAGTGTTTTTTGTTTCTTTCAGATATCTACCCAGGAGTGGAATTCTTGGAACAAAGAGTAGTTCTATTTTTAATTTTTTGAGAAACCTCTATACTGTTTTCCACATTGACTGCCCCAGTTCCCATTCTCATCAACAATGTATGAGGATTCCCTTTCCTCCACCTGCTACCAGCATTTGTTATTTGTGTTCTTTTTGATGATAGCCATTCTGACTGGTGTGAGGCGGTATCTTGTGGTTTTGATTTGCACTTCACTCATGGTTAGTGTTATTGAACACCTTTTCACATGCCTGTTGTCCATCTGCATTTCCTCTTTGGAAAAATGTCATTCAATTCTGCCCATTTTTTCAGTTGAGTTGTTTGTTTTTTGGTGTTTTTGGTATTGAGTTATGTGACCTGTTTATATTTGCTGGATATAATCCTTTATTCACCAAATCACTTGCAAATATTTCTCCTTTTTGGTAGGTTTTTTCCTTTGCTCTGCAAAATCTTTTAAGCTTAGATTCCATTTGTTTATTTATGCTTTTGTTTCCTTTACCTTTGGAGATGGATCAAAAATGATACTGCTGTGGTTTGTGTCCAAGAGCGTTCTGCTTATGGTTTTCCTCTGGTTTTACAGTATCTAGTCTTACATTTAGATCTTTATCCATTTTTAGCTTATTTCTGTACATAGTGTTAGAGAATGTTCTAGTTTCACTCTTCTACATGTAGCTGTCCAATTTTTCCAGCACCCCTGGGACTGAAAAGAAAAGACTATCTTTTCTCCATTATATTCTTGCTTCCTTTTGCTGTATACTAATTACCATAAGTGTGTTGGTTTATTTCTGGGCTATTTCTGTTCCACTGATCTGTGTATCTGTTTTTTATTGCCAGTACCATATCATTTTGATTCCTGTAGCTTTGTAGTTCAGCCTAAAGTCAGGGAGACAGTGATTCTTCCAACTCTGTTCTTTCTCAAGCTTGTTTTGGGTATTTGGGGTTTTTTTGTATTTCCATACAAATTTTAAAATTCTTTCCTCTAGTTCTGTGAAAAATGCCATTGGTATATTGATAAGGATTGCATTAGTCTGTAGATTGTGTGGGCTTCCCAGGTGGTGCTAGTGGTAAAGAACCTGCCTGCCAATGCAGGAGAATAGTGCTTTGGGTAATATGGTCATTTTAACAGTATCAATTCTTCCAAACCAAGAACACAGTATTTCTTTCCATGTTTGTGTCATCTTCAAGTTCTTCCATCAGTGTCTCATAGTTTGCTGAGTAGTGATCTTTTGCCTCTTTAGGTAGATTTATTCCTAGGTATTCTATTCTTTTCCAGTCAATGATAAATGAAATTGTTTCTTTATTTTCTCTTTTGGCTAGTGTTGTTAATGTATAGAAATGCAACAGATTTCTGGATATTAATTTTGTATCCTGAAACTTTACCAAATTCATTGCTGAGCTCCAGTAGTTTCTGGTGGTGTCGCTAGGATTTCCTATGCATAGTGTCATGTCATTTGCAAACTGTGACAGTTGTATTTCTGCCTTTCCAATTTGGATTCCTTTTATTTGTTTTTCTTCTCTGACTGCTGTGGCTAGGATTTCCAGAACTATTGCATAAAAATGGTGAAGAGTTGACATCCCTGTCTTATTCCTGATCTTAGAGGAAATACTTTCAACTTTTCACCATTGAGCATGATATTAGCTGTAGGTTTCTTGTGTATAGCTCTTATTATATTATGTTCCCTCTATGCCCACTTTCTTGAGTCTTTTTTAATTATAAATAAATGTTGAACTTTATCAAAAGCTTTTTCTGCATTTATTGAGATGCTCATATGGTTTTTATTCTTCAATTTATTGATGTGATATATCAAATTGGTTTATTTGTGGATGTTGAAAAATTCTTGCGTCTCTGGAATAAATTCTACTTGATCGTATTATGTGATCATTTTAAGGTATTTTTGCATGCAATTGACCAGTCTTTTCTTGAGGATTTTTGCATCTATGTTCAGCAGTGATATTGGCTTGTAATTTCTTTTTTGTGGTATCATTGTCTGGTTTTGGTATCCAGATGCTGCAAATCTCATGGAATGAGTTCACAGTGCTCCTTTTCTTTTTCTTTTGGACTAATTTCAGAAGGATAGAGATTAACTCTTCTCTAACTGTTTGGTAGAATTCACCTGTGAAGCCGTCTGTTCCTGGCCTTTTGGTTTTGGGGAGTTTTAAAAAAATTACTGATTCAATCTCCATACTGGTTATTGAACTGTTCACATTTTCTATTTTTGGTTTGATTTTTGGAGATTGTACTTTTCTAGCAACTTGTCCATTTTATTGGCATATAGTTAGTTGCTCATGTGTGTGTGCTAAGTTGCTTCAGTCATGTCTTACTCTGTGCAACCCTATGGCTGAAGCCCGCCAGGCTCCTCTGTCCATGGGATTCTCTGGCAAGAATACTGGAGTGGGTTGCCATGTCCTCCTCCAGGGGATCTTCCAGGTCCAGGGTTTGAACCCACATCTCTTATGTCTACCTGAATTGGCAGGCAGGTTCCTTACTACTAGCTCTACCTGGGAAGCCCATAGTTGTTTATAGTGGTCTCTTATCCTCCTTTGTGCCAGGCTAGAAGAAGCACAAGCTGGAATCAAGATTGCCAGGAGAAATATCAATAACCTCAGATACACAGATGACACCACCCTTATGGCAGAAAGCGAAGAAGAGCTAAAGAGCCTCTTGATGAAAGTGAAAGAGGAAAATGAAAAAGTTGGCTTAAAGCTCAACATTCAGAAAACTAAGATCATGGCATCCGGTACCATCACTTCATGACAAATAGATGGGGAAACACTGGAAACAGAGATAGATTTTATTTTGGGGGCTCCAAAATCACGTGGCTCCATAATCATGAAGATTATGACTGCAGACATGAAATTAAAAGACGCTTGCTCCTTGAAAGAAAAGCTATGACTAACCTAGACAGCATATTTAAAAGCAGAGACATAACTTTACCAAAAAGGTCCATCTAGTCAAGCTATGAAACATTTTCTCTAGCTGTTTTCCTATAATGTGATATTGATCACAAGACCAAATTGAGTTAGAAAAAAAATATCAACTAAAGTGAGTTTATTGTTTGTCTGTGAGCATGGCAGTATGGACGAAATAGGAGCCAGAATCTAATCAGAAAAAAGAGGGAGGGATTCATTTACTCATAGATGTATAGATTTATTTAAAGTAAACCTCTAAGGCAGTGCTTTTCAAATTTTATTATGTATCACCTGAAGGGCTTGTTAAAACACAGGTTTTTATCACTCTTCCCTCCATCTTTCTGATTCTATAGTTTGGTGTTGAATGTCCGTTTCAAAGACAATGAGAGTAATGTTGAAGCTGATGTTCATAAGACCACAATTTGAGAACTACTGCCATGACTGATTTTGGGGAGCCTTAAAAGATACTGATGCATTTGCACAAATTAAATATAACTTCCCCAGGGAATATCAGTTTTGGTATACTTTAGAAAAGAGGCATATGATTATTCCTGCAAGAAATACCAGTTGAATATTCATATAATCCCAGCTCTATGCTTGGTGCTTGAGGTACAGATATAAATAAGACAGGGAGAAATACTGCCACCATGATACCTAATGAAATGACAAGCTACCAATGAACATAGACACAGAGAGTTGCTAAGGGCTGTATGTGGAAGCGATGAGGTTTAAGTGAGAAAATGCTACACTAAGGACCTGGACCTGAAGATGAGCATATTCTATGGGCAGAGGATAGGAGTAAGAACATTTCAAGAAGAGAGCTGGGTTTGGGGATGGACACTGTGTTTTCACAGGAGTACTCAGGTAACTGGAGCCTGGCATGGATGGATAGTAAGGAAGTACGGGGCAGGGGGGCTTCCCTTGTGGCTCAGCTGGTAAAGAATCTGCCTGCAATGCAGGAGACCTGGATTCGACCCTTGGGTTGGGAAGATCTCTGGAGAAGGGAGAGGCTACAATCTCCAGTATTCTGGCCTGGAGAATTCCATGGGCTGTATAGTCCATGGGGTGGTAAAGAATCAGACATGACTGAGCAACTTTCACTCTCAAGGAAGTAGGGGAAGGGGTCTAGAATCAGGTTTTCACTCTGAGACTTCATTCATGGGCCCTGGAGAGGTAGCTGAAGAGTCTAGGAAGAAAGTGATACAAATAGATTTGATCAGCAGCTACATCAAGAGGTCAGGAGACCCATCTGAGAAATCTTCTTTAGACAGGATAATCTCTATTTTGGGATTATTTCTAGAATATTTTTTCAAATACATATAACACCAG
The DNA here is from genome assembly GCA_006408695.1 of Aepyceros melampus. NCBI lineage: Eukaryota > Metazoa > Chordata > Mammalia > Artiodactyla > Bovidae > Aepyceros > Aepyceros melampus. The sequence goes on from SJXQ01001723.1 coordinate 10,830, forward strand.
AGCATCCTAGAATAATCAAGGCACCAGATCCCCTCTCTTTAGCTAACTCTCAAGCCTCTGATTTGAGTTTTGAGGGAAAAGAAGGATGCATTTATTTCTATTCCAAGTCTACCTGTTTTGGGCTTTGAAAATATGGGTGGAGAGTTAATGGGTAGAAAGAAGGTATCAGAAAGGATGAAAGGAGAGAGAAATGGGATGGAAATGATACTGGGGATTGAACCAGCACAGAAGTGGCTGATAAACATTAATGCTGTGCAGACAAGTTTCCCCATCAGCTCCCAGTCCTCTCAAACTGGTACCCAAGAAGGCCAAAGGCCATATCCAGTGGCCTGCACTGCCACCTGCAGGCAGAAGTCCTAAATAGCAACAATAAGTCTCCGCCTGAACTTCATCCTTGGCTTTGAACATAACCAGGACATGCGTTGTGTACTACCATCAGTTTGCTCTCAAGCTGGGTCATCAGTGACTTCTCAATTTTTAATATTTCCATCTAACTTTTAAATGACCATTTTTCATGATTCTTAAAAGGTAACTTTTTCCTCTACATATTTACATTTCTGAAGTCAGGATGTGTCTTGGAACTGTCCGTTGAATTGGCAGATTTATTTTCCTTGGTGATACATGAAGGTGCATCTTACAACTGATGTCGTTTTATACTTGGAGAAGCATGGCAATTGGAGGTGTGGCTGGATGGAAAAGACTGGGTTTTTGAGTGTGTAAGGTCTGCTGCCAACCATGAATCTTGAATATTTCTTCTTTCTTAAATTCTGAATCTCTGCTATTTACCAGTTGTTTGATGTTTGGCAAGTTAATTTATCTCTCTGAGTATGGATTTCTTCATCCTTAATATTACATAGTTTAGATGGTTTTCTGAGAATTAAATGACCTAGTATACAGAGTCCTTGAATAGTTTCTACCTGATACATTAAAGTACTCAATAAATAACGATTATCATTTCTAAATTAAATTTGCCAACACTGATAGCTGCCCCTGTTACTACCCTAGTGAAAAGGATCCAGACAAAAACACTGTTTTTTTCCCCTCAGAATGTGCTGTTGAATCGTGAATACAATCTGTGTGCTTTAATACTTGGAATTTATGAGAACTACTGCTGGCTTGCTTTAGGTTGATAACAAAAGGTATGAGAGTGCAGATGGAATCTATGGGGATGTTTATTTTAAATGCACCTATTGGAATGTTTAAAGTCTTAAGCTGAACTTGCTTATCTTTGCCTACTATAATTCAAAACCTCTGGCCACCAAACCATGTTTTTCCCTGTGCCCTTAAAACTACCCCATCTGATTTCTGCTTTATTCTGATAAACCTGGAGGTGCAGAGCCCAGCCTTTTAAGTTAAACTTTCTTTCCAGTATTTAAGGCGGCTAAACATAAATGAAATAGAAATTGACAATGATAGCAGGTAATGTTATCACTGCCCGCTGGACTCTGTTTGCAGCTCTCCCTAGCAATCACAGGATAAAATAAGCCCCACGCTGAAGGGCAGCTCCTCTAATTGCTGCCATGGGATATAATCAGCCTTGTTTCAAAACCTCCGTTAGCTCTGCAGGGGGGCAGTATCCCCCGTAGGGAGGGAGCTTATAAAGATGTCTTGGAACAGGCTTTCATGTTTGTCAAGTGGCTGCCCCTTGAACTGTTTAATATCTCTTCTTTCTTAAACGATATGAAATTGTACAGTTCAAGTTCTTAGCTCAAGTCCCAAGGAGAGAGAGCAGCAATAGAAAGAGGAAGAAATCAAAGCTTTTCCTGGTAGCTGCCCCTTGCTTTCTCTCCCTGGTACATCATTGCATTCCCGGGGCTTATGTTGAGAGGACAAATTGTAGAGGGAAGCATGAGGATCCTCAAATTCACCCCCTGCCCAGACCCTGCCTCTATATGTCAGCTTGCCTCCCTTCCTGACTATTATTCAATTTTACATTCACAGCATTTTTACGTAGGTATTAAGTTCACTTTCTAGTAATACATTGGCATCTCATTTAGATTGACTTGCTGTTATTGTTTAGTCACTAATTCATGTCTGACTTTTTGCAGCCCCATGGACTATAGCCCACCTGTCCAGGCTCCTCTGTCCATGGGATTTCCCAGGTGAGAAAACTGGAGTGCATTGCCATTTCCTTTTCCAGGGGATCTTCCTGACCCAAGGATCAAACCCCAGTCTCCTGCATTACAGGAAGATTCTTTACTAAATGAGCCACCTGGGAAGTCCTTGAGTATCTTGCTGCTGCTGTTGCTGCTGCTGTTGCTGCTGCTAAGTCGCTTCAGTCGTGTCTGACTCTGTGTGACCCCAGAGATGGCAGCCCACCAGGCTCCCCCGTCCCTGGGATTCTCCAGGCAAGAACACTGGAGCGGATGAGTATCTTGCTAGTATGTGATAAAATTGTGGTTTTAATCCAGATTGATGGGATATCAACACCTGTGTGTATGTGTGTGTGTGTGTGTGTGTGTGTTAATTGAACATTCCAGGGTGACCACTTTCTCACCCCAGCATAACCACATCTTCACCAAAATCTACCCTCCCCCTAGGCCAGGCTCCTCTGTCCATGGGATCTCCTAGGCACAAATATTAGAGTAGGTTGCCATTCCCTTCTCCAGGGGATCTTCCTGATCCAGGGATCCAACTCCTGTCTCCTGCATTAGCAGGCATATTCTTTACCACTGAGTCACCGGAAAGTCCATAGGTAGAATAGGTTTATACTATTAAATTATGTTCAGTTCAGTTCAGTTCAGTCGCTCAGTCATGTCTGACTCTTTGCAACCCCATGAATCGCAGCACACCAGGCCTCCCTGTCCATCACCAACTCCCAGAGTTTACCCAAACTCATGTGCATCGAGTTGGTGATGCCATCCAGCCATCTCATCCTCTGTCATCCCTTTCTCCTCCTGCCCCCAATTCCTCCCAGCACCAGGGTCTTTTCCAGTTAGCCAGCTCTTCACATGAGGTGGCCAAAGTATTGGAGTTTCAGCCTCAGCATCAGTCCTTCCAATGAACACCCAGGACTGGTCTCCTTTAGGGTGGACTGGTTGGATCTCCTTGCAGTCCAAGGGCCTCTCAAGAGTCTTCTCCAACACCACAGTTCAAAAGCATCAATTCTTTGGCTGCTAATTTATTTACTTATGTTCTGCAACAGACTGGTGAGATAAAGCCATTAGGCCCATTTATAAATGACCTCAAAGGGGTGAAGAAACTTGTGCAAGGTTATACAGGTCGTTCTTAGGGAAACTCATATCCTAGCCCAGATTTTACAATGACAAGTCCCACATGTTGCCAGTAAGACACAAAGTCCCAATGCGTAAAAAGAACACACAAATATATCATTTCTATCACACAAAACTATCATATTTTGGTGGCCCCAAAGGCTAATACTTTAAGGTTTGTACTAAAAAAGGATGAATTGGTGAGTTGGGAGAGATGGTGATAATCATTTAATAAACTCTGAAGTTCCTTTTTACCCAACTTGGGTCCTGATTTGCAAGTTTATGCACATCTTTGTCAATGTTTGCCTTTATCTGTTTGAAAATTATAAAAATTTAAGTACTCCATGAGATTTTGAGGGGACATCTAACAGGTCCCTGAGGTCTTATGAGGCTTTCTTGACCCCCTTGCTATGATAATGAAATCATAGAAATGATGGGGAAATGTTGAATATACTGTCCTGATTTTTCTGTAGACGTGTATGACTGGAGCAAATCATGGTGTCCTTATACTGTCTGAAATGCTGATGTGGGCAGGAAAAATGACATTACTTAATGGCCTGTGATGACATCCTCCAATGAGGGGCTGAGTGTGTCTTGGGAAGAGCTGGAAGGAGGCTGGGAAGCCAGAGACCTGGCGTTGAATTCCAGTGCATCCTGTCCCTGGGCTCATGACTTCTGGTCCTTTCTCTTCTCATCGGTGAAACCAGTCCAGTTGCTGCGACCCTGTAGGATGGTTGTGAATGTGAAATGAGATCATATTTGGGACCAGCTGCAGCATTTATTCTTCAGACCCACCCGACTTTTTATCATGTCCATTATACAGAAGAGGATCGAGAGGCTCGGAAAGAATAAGATCCCTGCTAAAGCCTCAGTGCCCAACCTTGTCGGCACCAGGGACTAGTTTCCCTGAAGACAGTTTTTCCAGGGGTGAGGGTGAGGGTGATGGGAGCGGGGTTGGGGGCAGTGTGGTTCAGCAGAACTGTGAGTGCAATGGGAGCGGCAG
>SJXQ01001723.1:15452-32412 GCA_006408695.1 Aepyceros melampus
AGCAGACTGTCCGTAGAGACCAGATGGGTAAACCATGCTGGTTACCCTGCCAAAGATGGTGCCCACTGCAACTGAATACACTGGCGTCTGAGTTTATGTTTCAGCCACTCCCGAGTATGGCAAGTATAAATGACAGCCCCAACCTCAGCATCTCTGGCAAAGCTTTTAATCTAGTGGCTGAATCAAAAACACTGAAGGTGAGCCCAAGGGGATGCATACTGAGCTCTTCACTACATGTTTCCTATGACAGATCTGATGAGGCCCTTGGAGCATCCACAGCCATCCCATTGGCATTTAACAAGCAGAAATGTGGGGACTTGCCTGGTGGCCCAGTGGTCGAGACTCTGTCTTTCAGTGCAGGGGAAGCGGGTTTAATCCCTGGTCAGGGAGCTGAGATCCCACATGCCATGCAGCCAGAAAAGCAAAACATGAAACAGAAGCAGAGACATGGGTGTGTGCTGGGTCACTCCAGTCGTGTCTGACTCTCTGTGACCCTATGAACCAAAGCCCTCCAGGCTTCTCTGTCCATGGGATCTCCAGGCAAAAATACTGGAATGGGTTGCCCTGCCCTCCTTCAGGGGATCTTCCTGACCCAGGGATCGAACCCATGTCTCCTGCATTGGCAGGTGGGTTCTTTACCACTAGTGCCACCTGGGAAGCACCAGTGATGAAGAATCTGCCTGCAATTCAGGAGGCTCAAGAGACATGGGTTTGACCCTGGGTCAGGAAAATCCCATGGAGAAGGAAATGGCAACCCATTCTAATATTCTTGCCTGGAAAATTCCATGGATGGAGGAGCCTGGCGGGCTCTAGTGAGCGACTGAGGACACACAGGCAGCATAGACATGGTGCTGAGAGTGACTCTGGGCTCCCTGACATCATGGTCCTTAGTGCAGGCGGACAGCGCTTCTGCGCCTCCTCTACCAGCCTGGGGGGCAGGGTGGCCAGAAGCTGTGTCACTTCCCAGCAGTCCTGGAGCCCTCGCCACGTGGGGACTTTCAAGAAGGTCTCTTGGAGTCACAAATGCTGACATAGAACCACAGCAAACCATCTTAGGAGCACAGAAGCTGGGGGAGGGAGACAATAAAAATTAAAGAATGCATTTTGAAAATATATATCGGACAAAGTAACAACTAAAAGGTAGAAATTGGAGATAGATTCAAGATTTAAATTTAAATCTGTATTGGGAGGCTCCAATAGTTTGGCCGCCTGATGCAAAGAAGTGATTACTTGAAAAAGACCCTGATGCTGAGAAAAATTGAAGGTGGGAGGAGAAGGAGATGACAGAAGAGGAGATGGTTAGATGGCATCACTGACTCAATGGACATGAGTTTGAGTAAACTCCAGAAGTTGGTGATGGACAGGGAGGCCTGGTGTGCTGCAGTCCATGGGGTCACAAAGAGTTGGACATGACTGAGTGAGTGAACTGAACTGGGAGGCTACTGGGGGAATGGCAGCCTACTCCAGTATTCTTGCCAGGAGAATACCATGGACAGAGGTTAGTTTGGCCGCCTGATGCAAAGAAGTGATTACTTGAAAAAGACCCTGATGCTGAGAAAAATTGAAGGTGGGAGGAGAAGGAGATGACAGAAGAGGAGATGGTTAGATGGCATCACTGACTCAATGGACATGAGTTTGAGTAAACTCCAGAAGTTGGTGATGGACAGGGAGGCCTGGTGTGCTGCAGTCCATGGGGTCACAAAGAGTTGGACATGACTGAGTGAGTGAACTGAACTGGGAGGCTACTGGGGGAATGGCAGCCTACTCCAGTATTCTTGCCAGGAGAATACCATGGACAGAGGAGCCTGGAGGGCTATGGTCCATGAGATTGCAAAGAGTCAGACACGACTGGAGTGACTGAGCATACACACAGATACTGGAACTTGAGCTTCAGCCCCTGACTTGAACCTAAGTCCCTCACTTGCATGAGTTGCATCTAACTCCCTAGGAAAGAGAGATGTGCCCATAAGGCAAGTTATTTTATCCACCAGCAGTAAGACCACTGCCTCTTCTCTCCTAGAGCAATCAGACTTCCCATTTGCCCAGGAGAGACTGAAGCTGAATCTGGCTTCTGTACCCAGACACTGAATTAAATCTTGGAGGCAGAGCTTTGGGTGAAGTAGAAAAGAAAGCTTTATTGCTTTGCCAGGCAAAGGGGACCACAGTGGGCTAATGCCCTGAAAACTGTGTGTCCTACCTGGAGGGGGTAGTAAGGAATTTTATGGTCACGGTTCAGAGATCAACTGGTAGACATGCTTCTGATTGGTTGGTGGTGAGGTAAGTGGGAGTCAGCATCATCAGCCTTCCGGTTCCAAGTAGTCTGGTGTCTCCGTGCTTATGGGTGTGCATGCCTGCTCAGCCTTTCTGACTCTTTGAGACCCCATGGACTGCAGCCCGCCAGGTTCCTCTGTCCATGGGATTTTCTAGGCAAGAATACTGGATTGGGTTGCCATTTGCTCCTCCAGGGGGTCTTCCTGACCCAGGAATTGAACTCTTATCTCCTGAATTGGCAGGCAAGATTCTCTACCACTGAGCCACCAGCATACCTTTAATTTCTCCCATGTGATTGAGGTTTCAGTATCTGCAAAACATCTCAAAGATATTGTTATAAATATCCCTTGAGGGAGAAGCAAGACCTGTCCCAAGGTTGCACTATTGTTTCCTCTGACTGTTCCTTCCTCGTCTCCTCATCTCCTCCGTTTCCTTATTAGCAACTGTTGAACTCGGGGAGGTCATGGAGGCTGAATGAAGCCTATTTCCTGTAATCAAGAAATGAGGAGCACAGAAAGGCTTTTGTACTCAGGAGCCCCACAGAGTCCTTCTTGCTGAGAGAGCTCCAGGGACCTTGAACTTTCAGTGCTAAAATCAGCACAGTTCCTGGCAAACTGGGGCGAGCTGGTCACTCTGCTTTTCACTCTTTTTCTTTCTATACCTTTCTTATCAGAGGGCACTGAAAAAAACAAACACTCAAGGGCTTATGAGATCTGGCAGAGGGGAAGCAGAATAAGGTTAAGTTTCTTTAGTTTAGGCTTCAGTACAGTTCAGTCGCGCAGTCATGTCAGACTCTTTGCGACCCCATGAATCGCAGCACGCCAGGCCTCCCTGTCCATCACCAACTCCCGGAGTTCACTCAGACTCACGTCCATTGAGNAGACCCTTAAATCTATTTCTCACTTCCACTGTATAATCATAAGGAATTGATTTAGGTCATACCTGAATGGTCTAGTGGTGTTGCCAACTTTCTTCAATTTGAGTCTGAATTTGGCAATCAGGAGTTCATGATCTGAGCCACAGTCAGCTCTCAGTCTTGTCTTTGTTGACTGTATAGTGCTTCTCCCATCTTTGGCTGCAAAGAATATAATCAATCTGATTTCAGTGTTGACCATCTGGTGATGTCCATGTGTAGAGTCTTCTCTTGTGTTGTTGGAAGAGGGTGTTTGCTATGACCAGTGCATTTTCTTGGCAAAACTCTGTTAGTCTTTGGCCTGCTTCATTCTGCATTCCAAGGCCACAGTGAAACCATACTCACAGAAAACTAGTCAATCTGATCACACTAGGACCACACCCTTGTCTAACTCAAAGAAACCAAGCCATGCCTGACAGAATGTGGTCCACTGAAGAAGGGAATGGCAAGCCACTTCAGTATTCTTGCCTTGAGAACCCCAGTAATGAAAAGGCAAAATGATAGGATACCAAAAGAGAAACTCCCCAGGTTGGTAGGTACGCAATATGCTACTGGAAATCAGTGGCGAAATAACTCCAGACAGAATGAAGGGATAGAGCCAAAGCAAAAACAATACCCAGTTATGGATGTGACTGGTGACAGAAGCAAGATACGATGCTGTAAAGAGCAGTATTGCATAGGAACCTGGAATGTCAGGTCCATGAATCAAGGCAAATTGGAAGTGGTCAAACAAGAGATGGCAAGGGTGAATGTCAACATTCTAGGAATCAGCGAACTAAAATTGCTTAGTGGGGTGTATGTCTGTGGTTTGTAATTATTTTGTGTTAAGTTAGTGGTGCCAGCCTGTAGGTAGGACCAGCCTCTAGGAAGCTAGCACTGTCTACCGCGCTGACCCACTCCGCATTTTTCACTAGATATGGGACCCTGGCTTGTACCACACTCTAATCACATCCTACTGTGCCTGGCACCAGAAGAACAAGGGGAGGGGAGGAGAAAGCAGATTTGGAATACTTGGGGCAAGAACTCAGTGTGTGGAAACTTCTTCAAATAATCAATCATTCAATATACAATTGATAGTGGAAGATGGGATTCTCATTGAAGTATCAAGTGTAGTCAAATGATAGTTCTCCCTTCCTAAGAGCTAACAGGAGAATACAGTATGTATGAATACAAAGGCACCATATTTTCTTTTATATCGTTGCTAGAATTGAATGAAGTGCATTTTTCAGATTTCCTGTTTGAAATGACAACCAAGTAGCAGTCCTACAGTGAGTATTGATTGTGTCTGAACTCATGTGGTTTACACATCTCAACTGTCAATAAGAAAACAATTTTTATCAGCTCTACTGAAGGGAAGACTTTTTATTCTCTCTGTATAAAATATTATACAATTGCAGTTATATGGAAAGGTGACCAAAAAATATGAAGCCAAAAAAATATAAGAAAATAAAGGCACTATAGAGAAAGGGTTAAGCTCTCAGTTACTAAAAATATTGTCATTCTTCTGGATTTGGGGAATGTTTTAGGTATTAACATTTTTAATATATTAAAATTTTCATTTTAATTTATATGTATTAAAATTTTATTATTAAAATTAAATAATTTTAAATAAAGTATTAAAAATCAACGTATTAACATTTTCATTCTGTTGTGACTTCTTTTCACACTTTGAACAAATATTCAACTTTGTATTTAATCTTTATATTTGCATTTTTTCTTAAAAAAGATCTTTTGACAGTTAAATTTTTATGAAATTTATTCCTTACACCTGGATCTTACCCTGATGAAAATGTATAGAAACACTTCAAGAGCATATAGGAGTTTCTGTGCACATTCATGGTGCTAGAATCTGTCTTGGGAAATAGAGAATCCTAAAAGCATTAAAAGAAAAGTAAGTTTCCTTCTATAAATACTAAGTAAAAATATTTGTTACAAAGGCACCATATTTTCTTTTATATCGTTGCTAGAATTGAATGAAGTGCATTTTTCAGATTTCCTGTTTGAAATGACAACCAAGTAGCAGTCCTACAGTGAGTATTGATTGTGTCTGAACTCATGTGGTTTACACATCTCAACTGTCAATAAGAAAACAATTTTTATCAGCTCTACTGAAGGGAAGACTTTTTATTCTCTCTGTATAAAATATTATACAATTGCAGTTATATGGAAAGGTGACCAAAAAATATGAAGCCAAAAAAATATAAGAAAATAAAGGCACTATAGAGAAAGGGTTAAGCTCTCAGTTACTAAAAATATTGTCATTCTTCTGGATTTGGGGAATGTTTTAGGTATTAACATTTTTAATATATTAAAATTTTCATTTTAATTTATATGTATTAAAATTTTATTATTAAAATTAAATAATTTTAAATAAAGTATTAAAAATCAACGTATTAACATTTTCATTCTGTTGTGACTTCTTTTCACACTTTGAACAAATATTCAACTTTGTATTTAATCTTTATATTTGCATTTTTTCTTAAAAAAGATCTTTTGACAGTTAAATTTTTAGAAATTTATTCCTTACACCTGGATCTTACCCTGATGAAAATGTATAGAAACACTTCAAGAGCATATAGGAGTTTCTGTGCACATTCATGGTGCTAGAATCTGTCTTGGGAAATAGAGAATCCTAAAAGCATTAAAAGAAAAGTAAGTTTCCTTCTATAAATACTAAGTAAAAATATTTGTGGACTCTGTAGGAGAGGGAGAGGGTGGGATGGGTTGGCAGAGTGGCAGTGTAACATGTATGATATCATAAGTGAAATGAATCGCCAGTCCAGGTTTGATGCAGGATGCAGGATGCTTCGGACTGATGCACGGGGATAATCCAGAGAGAGGGTGTGAGGCGGGAGGGGGGAGGTGGGGGTCGGGATTGGGAGTTCATGTACACTCGTGGCTGATTCATGTCGATGTGTAGCAAAACGAATACAGTATTGTAAAGCAAAACAAACTAAAAAAATAAAAATTAATTAAAAATAAAATAAAATAAAAAGCAGAAAAAAAATATTTGTAAGGTGAAAGATGATTTCAGCATAGTCAATAGAAAAATAGTAGATTTGGAAAAATATGCTTGCAACCCAGATAGCACAGAGTGTTAATGGCTCAACTACACAAAGAGATGTTGAAATTGATAAGAAGGAAATGCACAAACCAGTTGAAAAAAAATGACAGAGGATGTGAAGAAACAGCATTTGTTTCAAGCACATGTTTTAGACCAGGAAACACATTTCCACAACTAATACAGCTTTCCTATCATACAGCTCCCAAAGTCTGAAAACAATAAATTAGAAAATGATGACAGAATAGCCAAAAGAGCCTACTTACCTGGAAATGTGAAACACATCTAAATAGTTCATGAGTCACAGGCTTTCTCATGGAATTTAAGCGATTATTCAAAATCGGGCAATAATGAAAAGACGTATTAAATGTTGTAGGAATCCACTTAAAAGTAGAATCTTTATTAGAAAAGAAAGACAGAATGAATGAACTAAGTGTCTACCTCAAGGAAAATCTTTAACAAAGATAATTTCGACCAAAGAGGTCAGAAAGAAGAAAAAAATGAGTACAAATTAGTAGGATAGACAATTATTGTTCAAAAATCAGAGGTGCTTGTTTACCTTGAATTGATGAATAAAATGGAAAATTCTGATGCAACTAAGCCAGAAAAGAAAGAAAAGGTACAATTAGACAGTATCAAGAACTAGGGCGGGTGCGCAGTCAGATACAATGCAGATACTAGCAAGAGCCCACTATGCATGAACTTATACTAATTAATTAAAAACTAAGAAAAATGGATTCAGTTCAGTTCAGTCATTCAGTCGTATCTTACTCTTTGCTACCCCATGAATCACAGCACGCCAGGCCTCCCTGTCCATCACCAACTCCCGGAGTTCACTCAGACTCACGTCCATTGAGTCCATGATGCCATCCAGCCATCTCATCCTCGGTCGTCTCCTTCTCCTCCTGCCCCCAATCCCTCCCAGCTGTGTATATATATAAAATTTAAAAAATGTGAGTCAAGAAGAAATAGAAACCAGAATTGATATTTAACCATTAAATTTTCTTAAAAATCAGTAAATAAAAGTTTATCTCCCCAAATAATAAAAGCCTCTTCTGGATCAGGTGTTTCTGCAAAAATCAAGAAATAAATTATTTGTATTTTATACATAATATTTCAGGGAGTTAGAGGAAAGCAAAAGGCTCTGTAATTCATTCTCTGAGGCTAGTGATAAGTCTGACACCAAACTGAGAAAGAACAGCATAAAAAATTTCCCCTGCATTGGGAGCTTGGAGTCTTAGCCGCAGGACCATCAGGGAAGTCCATCAGGCAGGTTATATTAATGAATGAAGCAAAATGGCCAAAAAAATAAAAGGATTCAGTAATGTTCTGGGCAGGATGATTCTGTGACGATCTGTTACTGAAGGAATTGTGAGGGAGCTGGCCCAGTTGCAACAGATCTCCTAATTTTTCAAGACATGCCGATAACTCAGATTTTGACGTGAATTCTGTACATTTTTAAATGATGGCTTTGGTGTGATGAGGCCACCCCTCGCTGTCCGAATTAGCGCACAGTCCAGGTGGATCCAAAGGCCCACAGTTCAGTAGCTGCTGTAGGTGGAGCTGGACCAGGTAGCTGACTCAGCATTGTCACATAGAGGCTGGTGCCCGGTGAGCCACTCCTTCATCAAAAGGCTGCCTGCTGAGTCTGTTTGCGAAAAGTTCTCTTTCCGCAAGCCTTTTAAACAACTGTTTTCTTGTTTATTTGTTTGGGACCGCCCGGGCCTTCTCTAGCTGCATCAGCAGTGGCTGCTCTCAGTGTGACGGCTCCTCATCACCTTGGCTTCTCCTGTTGCAGAGCAGGGTCAAGGCTGCGTGGGCTCAGAAGCTGTGCCTCAGCTGCCCTGTGGCATGTGGAATCTTCCCAGACCCGGAATCGAACCCGTGTCCCCTGCATTGCTGGCAGGTTCTTTGCCGTCTGAGCCACCAGGGCAGCAGGATACAAAACTAGGGGTCAGAACACATAAAATACTCCACTTAGAAATGGAGTGTTTATACACTTGACCCCTCCTGCATCCTTGAAAGTTTTCCATGATACCTTCACCACACAGAGCATTTTCGTGGCCTCTCAGGTGTTGAAATTCTCTGAAAGTATCCCTCTCCATCCCCAGTATAAATTAACATGTAAAATACTTGGTCATTTAAAAAAATCTATATGGGCCACACACTCTAATCAATTAAAGAATTTACGGACAAAAAGCCATCCCAGATGCTAAGGGATTCACTGGCTCCATTGTAGTCTTTCTAGACTGGCAAAACTTGGAAAGTACCGCAGGGTGATCACCCGCCTGGAGACCACTCTTAGCTTCAAGCCTCATCCAGAGAACCACAGGGGAATCCAGTGGAGAAGGGCTTAGATGTAAGATGTGTGTGTGTGTGCTCAGTTGTGTCTGACTTCTTGAGACTCCATGGCCAGGCTGCTCTGTTGGTGGAATTTTCTAGGCAAGAATACTGGAGTGGGTTGCCCTTTCTTACTCCAGGGATGTGGGTTGCCCTTTCCTACTCCAGGGAATCTTCCGACTCAGGGGTCGAACCTTGAGTCTCTGATGGTTCCTGCATTGGCAGGTGGATTCTTTATCACTAATGCCACCTGAGAAGCCCTGTAACTCAAATCCCAATCTCATTGTTCTAGAGTGGGGATGAATTTGAGACAATTTTCCCAATAAACGGACACAGAATGGGTGAAACCGTTCTGCCCACGCAGAACAGACAGTATGAAAACTAAAGGAAGTTTTCCCAGAAACGCCTTACATCCAGCAGGTGTTTACAGAGTTCACTTAATTTCAATAAAATGCAATTGATCGGTTACAATTACTTTTTGGAGGCAGCTTTTGCCTAGGTCAAATAGTCCAAGTTCAAAACAGAATAGAAAGCTGCCAGGAAATTTTTATCACCTCAAAATTGCCTTCTAAATCAAGGTCATGGTGAAGAGTCTAAGAATAAATGTTAAAATGAAGAAAATATTTCAAAAGCAAAATGTGAATATATATAAATAGGTGAATGGAATTTTTGTACCTGGAATAAGACAGATTGCTTTTTGTAACTGGGCTTCTTGTGATTCAGTGTTTTTGGTTTTAGGTTAACTTAAAGTAGATAGAAATTAAAATGTCCACAATAACTCTACACAGTTAGGATGACAATGTTTAGAATTTAATTGAAGACTGTTTTTGTCTCCAATTTTTAGTGATGAATCAAGTGAGAACCAAATCAAAGTTGGTCTAAATAACCAACATTAACTAAAATCGATGACCCACTGGATACATCCGTTAGTAATGTTTTGTTCCTAGTTAGTGTAATGTAAAGTAAAGTAAAGTAGCTCAGTCATGTCCGACTCTCTGAGACCCCATGGACTGTAGCCTATCAGGCTCCTCCGTCCATGGGATTTTCCAGGCAAGAGTGCTAGAGTGGATTGCCATTACCTTCTCCAGGGGATCTTCCCGACCTAGGAATTGAACCCAGGTCTCCCGCATTGCAGGCAGACACTTTACCATCTGAGCCACCAGGGAAACAGTTAGTGTACCTCACATTTTTCTTTGTCCCCGGATGAACTTGCAATATAAATGAATTTGTGAGTTTCTGAAGGGAAAATGAGTTCTTCTTCTCAAGACACAAGTTCATACAATTGTCATTTGTTTAGCAAAGAAAGTCCTGGGATCAGAGGCCAGGTCTGTTGTTCTCTGTCTTGAACTGTGTGAGCAAAAGCTCTGCTCCTTTGCCCGATGTCATTGTCCCCAAGAACAGAGGTGCTGACTATTGTATGACCAGGATGTGCCTGCATGTTAAGTAGCTTCAGCTATGTTTGACTCTTTGATACCCTGTGGATTGTAGCCCGCCAGGCTCCTCGGTCCATGGGGTTCTCCAGGCAGGAATACTGGCATGGGTAGCCATGCCTTCCTCCAGGACATCTTCCCAGCCCAGGGGTGGAACCTGTGTCTCCTGTGGCTCCTGCATTGCAGGCGGATTCTTTACCCCTGAGCCACAGGCAAAGCCGCATGGCCAGGATGAATCTGCAACAGAATTGGGGGGGGGGGGGATCTACATAGAGCTAACTATTCATTTTCTAAACTATTTTTTTATGGAGATTTTTATTCTGAAGTTAAAGAATAGTAGGGAGTAAGAGGATTTTTAATGTAAGTGTGTGTCTGTACTTGACAGTTTGAGTCTGTATCTTCTTTTCATCCTCTAAGTTTTCTTTAAAAACATATTTTCCTGAGAAAATCCAAAGTTTAGGCACAACTGACCTAAAAATATTCTTTTCATTCTTTGTTCTCTTTTCAAAACACTACGCCTGACCTCAGCTATGAATGAACTAAATTTTGCAGAAAGTCTCCCCCAAATTATTAGGAAATAAGATCAAATAACACATCAAAAAATTCAGTTGTATCAGTATGTCAGACTTTTTAAAAGTTGACTTATACACAGTGGCAGGCATGCTTTGCCACCATTTCTGTTTTCAGGGCAAAAATGAAATTCTCAACTTAGCAGAAAAAGTTAAAGATCTGTGAAGATGTGGTAGGGAATTTGTCATTGCTCAAATCTGGTGGTCAGCCTTGGGCTGAGTTAGTATAATCTTGATAGAGTCATGTTTGCAGAGGGACAGAGAATAAGAAAAATGTGCCAAGGATTTATTGAGCTTGCTATTTAAAAAATCCATTATTTTGTAGCACTATTTTTCTTCTGCAATAGATGATTAGGGAAGGAAGAAAAGAAAAGCTTAATATTGGTATCAAGATCTTTAGTTCACCCATTGGGGATTCACTGGAAGATAAATATGTCTTTTTATAATGTATCACTTCTGATGAAGTAGAAAAGGTGGAAGGGAGAAAGTGTCAAGCAGGCAAGGGTCTGTGAGAATTTAACCCAAGTCCTTACACTAAATTTTGGCAAGTGGCAATGGACTCCAGTGGATGTTTACTGACTGAATTGGCTACACATATGGAGTACAGTCCCTAACCAGTTCTGTGAGGTGGATGAGAGCATATCACTTTTTCCCTGCATAAGATTTACAGATAAACGCATTTTTAAAAATCTGTTTACAAAACCTATGATACTGGAAAGTATTTATCTTTGTCAAATCTGTGGGCTTGTGCTAAATTGCAATTGTGAAATTAAACTAGTAGGC
This sequence comes from Aepyceros melampus, assembly GCA_006408695.1. Classification (NCBI taxonomy): domain Eukaryota; kingdom Metazoa; phylum Chordata; class Mammalia; order Artiodactyla; family Bovidae; genus Aepyceros; species Aepyceros melampus. The sequence continues at coordinate 26,820 of SJXQ01001723.1, forward strand.
TGTTTTTTTCTTGTTCCTATGTTAACACTAAACACATTTTATTTTTTTAAAAGAGAGGCTTCAAAAATTGTCCGTTTGTCTACCGAGCACTGTGTTGAATCAAGCGGTGTAATTTGAGACAAGATGGTAGCCACTCAAACTCATTTCTAATTGTCCCAGGATGCTCCCATCTTATTGTGAGATGGGGTGTTTAGTGCTTAGCTCTTTACTTTGCACATATTAATGCTGCCTGCCTCAGGCAAACCTCTGCATTCAGTATTGGTGAACCTCCCAGGGACAGCGGAGCCTGGTGGGCTGCCATCTATGGGTTCACACAGAGCCGGACACGACTGAAGCGACTTAGCAGCAGCAGCAGCAACAAGGAAGTTACAAGAGAAGAGGAGTACAGTGGGACATACGTGTTTGCGGTCTTGTTGGTCCTGGGTGCAGAGGGCCATCCAGGTCCAGGTGGCTTCCCAAGGGCTCAGTGATAAAGAATCCACCTGCCAATGCAGGAGACATGGGTTTGATCCCTGGGCCGGGAAGATCCCCTAGAAAAGAAATGGCAACCCACTGCAGTATTCTTGCCTAGGAAAGCCCATGGACAGAGGAGCCTGGTGGGCTATAGCACGTGGAACTGCGTGTTGTTTAGTCACTAACTAGCAACTTTAACAACAGAAAGATACGTCCCAACTCCCTGAAGTGTTCCGGTTTATATCCCCCAGTGCCCCAGTAGGCCATCAGTTTATGACATTGTAGAGGAAGCCAGAGCCTCCTTGACCTCTTCCTCCTTCTCCTTCTTTTTTAGAGGAAAGAGAAAAGGCTTTATTCAGCTATAAAATGAACTAAAACAAAAAGTATTATCTGCCTGACTGTTCTGAATGATGAAGACTTTCTTTTCACCACACTTGGCTTAGTGGGTGAAGAATCTGCTTGCAATGCAGGAGACACAGAGATGTGGGTTTGATCCCTGGGTCGGGAAGCTCCCCTGGAGGAGGAAACGGCAACCGACTCCAGGGATCAAACCTGTGTCTTCTGCATTGGCAGGCTAATTCTTTACCACTGAGCCAGGAGCGGGGTTCAGGATTGGGAACTCATGTACACCAGTGGTGGATTCATGTCAATGTATGGCAAAACCAATACAGTACTGTAAAGTAAAATAAAGTTAAAAAAAAAAAAGAAAAGAAACTATAGGTTATAGTTTGTGGCATTGCTTGTCCAATTCCTCCTTGCTGCTGCTGCTACTGCTGCTAAGTCGCTTCAGTCGTGTCCGACTCTGTGCAACCCCATAGACGGCAGCCCACCAGGCTCCCCCGTCCCTGGGATTCTCCAGGCAAGAACACTGGAGTGGGTTGCCATTTCCTTCTCCAATGTGTGAAAGTGAAAAGTGAAAGTGAAGTCGCTCAGTCGTGTCCGACTCTCAGCGACCCCATGGACTGCAGCCCACCAGGCTCCTCTGTCCATGGGATTTTCCAGGCAAGAGTACTGGAGTGGGATGCCATTCCTTCTACCACTATCAGCATCACAGAATGTGACATACATTACAGGCATCCCCAAGATGGTTAGTATCCAAGGTCTCGAATACTGCCATCTACCCCAGTGTTTCTTGATTGAGGAGCTCTTTTTAATGCCAAATATTTCACATGATTTAAGCTATTTCCTATTAAGAAGTTTGTCACTTTCTAAGATAGTACACTTTTTAAGGCCCGAGATTGAAAAATATGTCATATAGTTCATATAGCCAGAGGAAATTCCTAGAAGCAAGAGATTCTATGACCCTCCCCCCACCTCCACACACAGAAACACATACACACGACTTTTGAAAAGTCCCCCAGACTCCAAAAGTGTAGCGTCAGAAAGGGAGCTTACTGAATTCTTTTCAAACCTGTAATAAACATAACAGAAATTGTCTGAGTTCAGCAGTTGATTTTTAAAGAGTTGGAAGAAGGCAGGAGCTATAATTAAGGAGCCTCACAATAGGATATTTGTGTTAGTCATGTCTGACTCTTTGCAACCCCATGGACTGTAACCCTCCAGCCTCTGTCCATGGAATTCTCCAGGCAAGAATACTGGAGTGGGCTGCCACCGCCTTCTCCACAAGGAGAGGTGGGGGAGAAATGAAATACTAATGTGGTAAGAACAGTGTTTTCCGCTGAGGGTTATTGTACTGATTTGGGTAGCTTCCTTCGTTACATTCCAAATTTCCTCTATGACAGGTAGTGATTTGGGGTTAATTCAGGATCATTAATTCCATCACAATCTTACTTAAAATTCCATCTCAGCCTTTTCCTCTCTTCTCTTCTTTCTGACTCCTAACCAGAGTTGCACTAACAAGGCAAAACAAGAGAATCCACTTGCTCTTATCACAGGCATCACTCACAAGCAGGTGCCTCCAGGTGAAGGTTCCAAGGGAAGACATTCTTAGAATACATTCTGAACCAAGACTCCTAAGTGAGATCTATGAGGTGTAGAGCTTTCCAGGGTCCATGCCGGTGTTCATATGTTATGTCTCACCTGCCTGTTCATTCCCCATATCCCCAGGGGCACTGGTAGTCTCAGAGACTTCTGCTCTCATACTGTGTCTGGGTCACACTCACTGCCAACACGTCTCGGTTCTCAGGGACCCCTCCATCATTCTCTCTTGTCCCTGCTCTGCCAGGGAGTGAGAGCAAACTGCTAAGTCCCCTACTCTCATGACGTTCCTTCTTCCTCCCTTTCCTTTGTATCCCTTCACTGCGTGCCCACCCTCAGCCCAAAGATCTCTGCATAAGGGAGTGATGAACGCAAAGTCATTACAAAACCAGTGGACCTTCAAATCTCAGGCTCACCCTGGAGTTCCTACTGCAGAAGCTGAGACTCTCCAAGTACTAGTCCCTACAAAAGAAACTGAGGATCTAATTGCTGGGCAGAGAAAAAGATAATGCACACTGTGGGATGTTCCAGGTTTAAAGAGACATAAGAGAGTAGGGAAGCAGAGGATGAGATGGTTAGACAGCGTCGACTACTCAGTGGACACAAACTTGAGCAAACTCTGGGAGATAGTGGAGGACAGGAAGCCTGGCATGCTGCAGCCCATGGGGTCACGGAGAGTTGGCCACAACTTAGTAACTGAACAACAGGAGAGTCGTTGGTAGGGGGACGTGTGGATATCAAGTGACTCGGTTCAAATCTTAGCTTTGCTCCCTGCAAGTGGGGGGTGTGTGTGTATGCTCAGTCATGTCTGACTCTTTCCTACTTCATGAACTGTAGCCTGCCAGGCTCCTCTGTCCAGGGAATTGTCCAGGTAAGAAATACTAGAGCGAGTTGCCATTTCCTCCTCCAGGAAATCCTCCTGACCCAGGGATCGAACCTGCATCTCTGTGGGTCCTGCACTGGCAGGCATATTCTTGACCACTCTGCCACTTGGGGAGCCCTACTAGTGGCCATCTGTCCAGTCTATAACGCATCCAACTTGCCCGTGCCTCAGCTTCTCCATCTGTAAAATAAGAGTGCTGATGGTTCCTACTTCCTAGGATGCTTTTGAGGATTAATCACATTCCTTTCTTATCACAGGACTTTTAACTAAAAGAAACACATGTACAATGTGTTCAGTAATTATTAGCAGTTGTGATTCATCAGTTTTATCACCAGCTCACATATCATGCTGCCACAAATCTGTAACTTTACTGCACACGTCATTCCAAATATTAGAGTTGAAAGGTCAAATGTCATTTAGCAAATCTCAGCATGGACTTAGGTTCTCACCAACCTTTATAAGGAGTGCAAATAAATGTAGTATGGGTTAGGTGGGTAAGGCGTGTGGTGTCCTCACGCAAGGCTGGCTGAACAGTGGTGCTGGCCTACCGCCCCAGGCACAAACATCACTCCTTAGTCACAGCTGATCTTTCACAGAGAACTGCTGACCGCCTTGCAATCTAGAAACTCCAAAAGTTCAGTGGCAGCCATGTTCTTTGGGGAATATTACGTATCCAAACAGCTATTTGAAACTTATAAAGAAATTGTAGTGGTGGGAGAAGAACTGAAAAGATTTAAGCAAGTTAAGGGTATGTCAGTATAAATTCAAAGAAGTATAATTTAGCGATTGAGTTAAATTTATACCTGTGTCCACATATTAAACATTCATTCAAACATTTTCATTCATTCATTAAAAATCTTTAGACAACCATTCATCTGGAACCAAAGAATAGATTACAAAAAGGAATTCACTGTAGAAAGATAGCTGGTCTGGATTATTGGCTTTTCCATTGTCAAAATTTATATGAAGAATCTTAAAACTAAAATGAATATTCAGAATATTGGAGCTAAAGGGCAGATTGTTATCAGGCCAGCAAGTCTACTAACCTTAGTAGAATTATCTTGACACAGATATCAGGACTTTTTACAAAACCCTACTTTGAAAAGATCCATGCACCCCAGTGTTCATGGGAGAAGTATTTACCATAGTTAAGCTACGGTAACAACATAAACATCCACTGAGAGACAAATGGATAAAGAAGATTGGCACATATATTCAATGGAATATTACGCAGCCATCAAAGAATGAAATAATGCCATTAACAACAGCAAGGAGGACCTAGGGATTATCATACTAACTGAACTAAGTCATAAAGAGAAAGACAAATGCCAAAAGATATCACATATATGGAATTTAAAATATGACACAAATAAAGTTATTTATGAAATAGAAACGGACTCATAGAGAACAGACTTGCTGTTGCCAAGGGGAGGGATGGGTGGGGAGTTTGAGATTAGCAGATACAAACTATTGTATGTATGTATAACTGAATCACTTTTCTGTACACCGGAAGCTAACACAATATTGTAAATTATGCTTCAATAAAAAGATGACTTGGTTTGTAAGTAATGTGAGCATTATTCCTTGCAAGTTTAGCATCTACTCCATTCATCTCTAATGGCCTTTCATAACTCAGGTACTTTATTAGATAACTTACACTAATACTAGTCATCTACTTTAAGACTGAAGAGTCAGCCCTTCTTATACCACAACTAGAGAGCACATGCCCTGCAGTGAAAGATCTTCATACTGCAACTAAGGCCCAATGCAATCAAATGAATACATATTAGAAAGAAAAATCCACACTTGAAATTAATTCCTATAAAGTTGAAATAAAATTATAACATTTTAAGTTATAAGTAAAATTTTATAAAAGTTATAATCACATAATGTGTCTCTTGAAATAAATCTCTTTTTTGGGGGGGATGGTCCTCTGATTTTCTTCTTTCCCTTCTTCTCTTTCTCTCATGTCAGCCTACCTTACCCTCCCCTGTCCCTGGGCTTCCAGGGAACCCCTGCTAACAAAACACATGCCCCTCCATGACACTCCCCAGTGTAATGTATAAATATGTGTGCTCACATTCACATATTTTAGAAATTGTATTCACCTATCTGTATTTCCATTTAACGTCTCAAAACAAGCCCTTAAGTCAAGTGGCATAGGTATATTCTTTTTATTTATTTTATTTATTTATTTTTTAAATTAATTTTTATTTTTTTAGTTTGTTCTGCTTTACAATACTGTATTCGTTTTGCTACACATCGACATGGATCAGCCACGAGTGTACATGAACTCCCAATACCGACCCCCACCTCCCC
>SJXQ01001723.1:32867-277274 GCA_006408695.1 Aepyceros melampus
ATTCGTCCCACCCATGATGTCACACATGTTACGCTGCCCAGGCAGCATACTAGATCGTCTTCTGGATATACCTGAATTTATTCAGTCACAGGCTTATTAATTGAAGCTTATTTACTGTTTTAAAACTTTTGCTCCTATAGACAGAGGTACTATCAGCATCTTAGTGCACATACCATAAACAGTGCAACAAGAGAGTAATTTATTTTCCCATTTTACAAATGAAGAAACTATAGCTAGGAATCGCTAAGAGTCGGACACGACTAGTGACTTCACTTTCATTTTTCACTTTCATGCATTGGAGAAGGAAAAGGCAACCCACTCCAGTGTTCTTTCCTGGAGAATCCCGGGGACGGGGGAGCCTGACGGGCTGCCGTCTATGGGATCTCACAGACTTGGACACGACTGAAGCGACTTAGCAGCAGCAGCAGCATAGCTAGGGAAAGTGCAAATGGTCACACCATCCATCTTGTTTTTCTCTAATCTCATGTTTCACTAAACCATGTGACACTCTTTTTTCTTATTCTAACTTCTTAAAAATTGTAGGTCATTAAGTGAAAACACATGTGACTCCAAGTCACCCAAGAGATCAAGTACCTGGCAGTTAAATAGAACTTTGAAATTTAAGAAGAAAAGATGATTTTATATTTATTTTTGTAAACAAGTCTCAAAGTACCATGGTTTATTACAGATTTAGGTTTATTACACATTTAGGTTTTGGGGAGGAAGTATGGCAAAGTAGAATTTTAAAGAAACAGTTTTCAGCACAGGATACTTTAAATCGCCAGATGAAACATACTGAGCATTGCACATTTCTGGTTTGGGGACAGATGGATGATTTTGAATGGGACTAAACCTCCCACTGACTACTCCACATCAAACAGCTCTTGGAGCTCATGTAAAGAAAATAGCTGAAGCAGGACCAGCATGACTTCGGTCTCCGGGAAGAGAGATACACACAGGAGGCTCCACATTTTTCCTGCTTTTCCCATTAAGGCATTTTTTTTTTCAGTTTTCTTTGGAGGAAAACAGAGTCCAAGCAGGAAGTGGTTGTCTGACTGAAGAAACGATATGAAGTTAGGATTCCAAGCCGACACACCAGCTGAGATCTGCAGGGCAAACTCCTGGAAAACGGAAAAGCACAGAGAAACTCCCCCAACCCCTAACTCTTATCAAGTCATCAGCAATTCTTAAGCTAAACATGGCAGATCATATGGTTAGGATTAGGTATTAATGATATACTGATTATATCATCAATATAATCTCCCTTCTCTGAAAAAAACCTTTTTTTCTGAACTTTACAAAAGAAAAATATCGCTTAGTACATATTATGTATCTAGCAATAAAAGAAGCAGATTAAAAACAGCAAATAATGTGATTTCCTTAACTAATTTGAGATATGAGTTTTTCAAATTATAATAACAAATCAAAGAAGTATTATTGAAATATTATTAGAAAATGCCATGAAGAGAGAACAGCAATTAATTTGAAACATGAAAATAATTGTTTACTTCATTTATATTTTTAAAAGGTATAAGCACAAAATCAGTCTCAGCAAAGATTCTATTAACCTAATAACAAGTAACTTTTCATTTTAAAAATCAAGCTAAAAGTTTCCAAAATAAGAGTTTAAGCTGATTTTAAACAATCAGAAAAAAATGGATACAATTATATGAGAGAATGTCTAAGGGAATTAGTAATTGGGAAGTTGGAGAAAAACAGATTAATAAGGTACACTAAGTGCTCTGTACTTAGTAAACTGATGTTTCAGGTTTTTATTTCATGAGAAAGTTTCTTTATCAGAATATAAGGTGAGGACTTCCCTGGCGGTCCAGTGGGAAAGGCTCTCTCTTGCAGTGCAGGGGGTGTGGGTTTGATCCCTGGTTGGGGAACTAAGATCCCACATGCCTCGGAACAATGAAGCCTGTGTGCGGCAAGTAGAGAATCCATTCCCCACAAAGAAAAATCCCACGTGAGAAAATGAAGGTTCCAAATGCTGTAACTAAGACCTGATGCTGCAAAATAAGTAATGCGAAAGTGAAAGTCGATCAGTCGTGTCCGACTCTTTGCGACCTCCCAGACTATACAGTCCATGGAATTCTCCAGGCCAGAATACTGGAGTGGGTCCAGTGGGTCCCCTTTCCCATCTCCAGGGGATCTTCCCAACCCAGGGATTGAACCCAGGTCTCCCACATTGCAGGAGGATTCTTTACCAGCTGAGCCACAAGGGAAACTCAAGAATACTGGAGTGGGTAGTCTATCCCTTCTCCAGCAGACCTTCCCAATCCAGGAAAGGAACAGGGGTCTCCTGCATTGCAGGTGGATTCTTTACCAACTGAGCTACCAGGAAGTCCAAATGAATACATAATAATTATTAAAAAAAAAAAAGGAAGATGCCACTAGCAGGGATTTGTGGTGCTGGTAATATTTCAGAATCTGCATTGTCAAATGCTGGCAAAAAATGAGTTGTGGTGAAAGTGTTGATGACAAGGCAGAGCAGCAGGAACTCAAAAGTGCTGCTGATAGAAATGCTAAATATGGTCTTGCCACTCTGGAATACCACTGTCGATGGATTGGAGGTAGGGCGGGGAGAGTCTGAACACAGCGGGGCAGAGCGAGAGGATTCTCTGGGATATTAGAATTGTTCTGCATCTTCTTTCTAGTACAGACTGAAACATACTGATCTATACGTGTGTAAAAACACATGTGGTTCTACGTATGGAAATACAATACAAATGTAATTTTTTTAATGGAAGAAGTAAAAGTTAACAAAACAAAACAAAATTGTGTGGTATAAATGGAAGATTATCCTTTGACTCACCAGGAGATGATCTGGGCAGAAGAGTTTCCAGTGAGGTTGGTGAGAGTGGCGTGGATGAGTTGATTCCGTGTCCAGTAAGTTCAAGTTAAGAAGAATGAAAGTAGAAGGGCATGTCCTTTTAGAAATGCATGGTACTCCTGTCCTGTGTGTGTGTGTGTGTTCAGTTACTCATTCGTGTTTGACTCTTCATGCCCTCATGGACCATAGCCCACCAGGCTCCTGTGCCTGTGGAATTTTCCATGCAAGAATACTGGGGTGGGTTACCATGCCCTCCTCCAGGGATCTTCCCATCCCTGGGATTGAACCCATGTCTCTTGTGTCTCCTGCATTGGCAGGTGGATTCTTTCCACTTGTGGCTCAAGGGGTAAAGAATTTGCCTGCAATGCAGGAGCTGCAGTAAGCATGGGTTTGATACTGAGTCGGGAAGATCCCCTGGAGAAGGGAATGGAAACCCACTCTAGTATTCTTGCCTGGAGAATCCCATGGACAGAGGAGCCTGATGGGCTACATTTCATTTCTTCATTTCAAGAGTCGGACATGACTGAAGAGACTTAGCATGCAAGCACAGTGGGAAATAGGTAAATGCCCTTGTGATAAGGAGGAGGTGGTCCCAGTGTGGGACTTGAGTAAATCAGTGCAGACATTCGCTATGGTCAAGGCATCTAGGAAAGTTCATCCTGCCACAGTGCATTGCGATCCTAAGTGTACACTCTAAGACTCTAAGGATGGGACTCTAAGACTCTGCTGGGTTGAGTGTTGATAAGCTGTACTCTTCAGAAGTGCATTCTTAGGCGGTCTCCCCAGATTTCATAACCCCTATTTCCACAGAACCATTTTGGATATTTGGAGGTCCGGTGCTGTAAGGGTTGCAGAGGCTGATTGTTCCCGGAGCATCTCTGTCTGCTATCTGAACAGTAGCATCTCTGTCTGCTATCTGAACAGTAGCTGTGTATGTTCCAAGGCTTTCTAAAGGATCCTAAGCTATAGATAGAAATTAAGCAGAAATAGAGTTATGTCAGCCTTTCCCAGATCATGAAATATGGGCTTACCTGATCTCCTACAGCAGAGAATGGTCTCTGGATTAGTTGTTTGCCTAGACTCATGGTGTTCTAGATTCCATGTCTTTTCTAGGAGACCACTTGGATATGCATAGGGCAGACGACGTGCAGACTGGAACATGGAGCAAGGGGGAGACAGAGATTGTATCTTTCAGAGGGTGGAGATGTCATAGGTCAACACAGTCTTCAAAGAGCTAGAAGTCAAAAACTTGAGTACTGAAACCAGCCAAGTCTGAGAAGCAGTGGAGGAATGGATATGGGGCATGCTCCTGATTCATTTTCCAGGTTAAATTTCAGTTCTAAGATTGGGTCCTCATACAGCCTTTCAGCTTGGGGAAAGCAAGTCATTTAAAGGTTTGGGGACCAGACAGATGGATACAAGCTGGATAAGATCCCATCCCAGGGACTCCTTTAAGCTGGGCACCGCATGTATCTCTATAGATTGTGATGGGCACAATTCCAATGGCATCATTCATAAGAATGACCCCTAAGAGTGTTGTGATCAATTGTGGATTGCTCCAGTGTCTCTTAGAAGCTAGGTTTTGAGAACACGGGAAGACAGATATTAAATGTCTTTAGTGATGGCAGGAAATATGGAGAGGGAAGGAGAGTTGGAAGGAGAGGGAAAGAAAAGAGAGAGAGAGAGAAGAAGAAGAAAGGAGGAGAAAAAAGAACATTTGAGTAATAGTTACAGTGGCCGCATAGTTTATTGTCAAAACTGGGATACTTTTGAAAGGAAAAGGGACACTATCATAATAACTGCACAAGGGCAGCATTTAAACAAGGCTATTTTGGGCAAGCAGTAATTGTCCATTCACACCAGAAATAGGGCAAAGTTCTCTTGACTGCATTTGACTCAGAAGTTCTTTTTGCTACTTCTAACCACAGATGGCTGTGATATGTCACCCAAAGAGGCAGCAGAGGGCATCTGAGAAACATGGCAGGGACAAGGTCAGGATATAGAACTCTGATCCCTCCCGCATTGCTCACGTTCAAGGCAGAGCCATTTGCTCTCATTCCTTGTAGGTACATCTTGCAGAGCCTCCACCAACCCCTTGCTGCTGGGATGAGCTGCCATCCAGCAAGGCTCCTCAGAGTCTGATGCCTAGAGAATGTTCTCTTAATTGTCTTGAATAGGCCTGACTGCAGAGGGACTCTCTTCTCCATCTCTGGGATAACTGACATCTTCATGAAACTTTGGTGATATTTTGCCTTTTCTCCTCTTTTCTGATGTTATAATGACTAGGATGGATTTTTAACTGGCGAAAAGCCTGGTGAGCTACAGTCCATGGGGTTGCAAAGAGGTGGACATGACTTGAGCAACTGACACATTTTTCTGTGCACAGCATGGTACTAGACACACGCCAACTGACCGGCCCGTCACAGGGACTGCTGTGTTGAAGGTCACTTTCATCTGATACGCTCTCAGGCTCAGTGTGCAGGAGACTTAAGGTGGCTGCTTATCTCTCTTCAGTAAGAGCCACTGAAATCATGTGTGAGGTCTTGAAAAAGCAACGACCATGGCCCTCCAAGGTGAATGTGCGCCCAAAATGCTTGAAGGGCTTGTTAAGACAGCCTACTGAGCTCTGTGCCTAGAGTTCCTGATTTAGTAGATCTGAGGAGGGGCTTAAGGTACATTTCTAGAAAGTTCCTAGGTGGTACTGTTGCACTGTCATAGAGACCACACTTTGGGAACGATTGACTTAAAATGACTGATTCCATAATAACTTTCCCACCACAATTATTATGATTTCTTCCCTCATTTGAAAACATTAGTAGTTGTCTTTATTTTTTGAGATAGCAAACTAAATGACAAACTTTTCGTTACCAAAAGTGGGGTCTGGCTGTTCACTGCTCAAAATCTAATAGAGAAGCAAGGTTGGTGGAAAGGGAAGTTTGGTTTATTTTGGAGGTTGGCAACTGGGATGGCATGGGGGATGGGGAGAAATGGACTGACTCCTGTTGAAATGCCGATTCCCCTCACCCCCACCAACAATCACTGAGCTTTTATAGGCTGAGGGAAAGGACTGTGCAGAAACAGCTGCTCTGACAGCTATCTTGAAATCTCATGTGGTTATCTGATCTGTTTTTTGATTAATTTATTGAGGATAATTACTTTACAATGTTGTGATGGTTTTTTGCCATACATCAACATGAATCGGCTGCCTCTTGATTGTCTCAAATACAGTTAGTCTTCAGTTCCAGGGCCAGTTTGTTCCAGTTCTTGGAATTGTGACAGCTCACGTCGTGGCTACAGTCTGGTGACTGTGTGTTTAACTCCTTTCACCTGGTGGGTTTAAGTATCTTCAAAACAGCTCAAAGGATACGGCTCAGAATATTATCTATAGCCTTTGAAGAGAAACGAGAGGTCCTTGAATTTGTGTAATGACTTAACTATTGTTATTTGGTCCTGTTTGTTTTCCTTTGCTTCTGCAATTTCTCACTTCTTTGATTAAACATATTCTTTGGCTAAAGTTTTTGTACCAACAAATACAGCTGCTCTGACAGCTATCTTGAAATCTCATGTGGTTATCTGATCTGTTTTTTGATTAATTAATTGAGGATAATTACTTTACAATGTTGTGATGTTTTTTGCCATACATCAACATAAATCGGCTGCCTCTTGATTGTCTCAAGTACAGTTAGTCTTCAGTTCCAGGGCCAGTTTGTTCCAGTTCTTGGAATTGTGGCAGCTCACGTCGTGGCTACAGTCTGGTGACTGTGTGTTTAACTCCTTTCACCTGGTGGGTTTAAGTATCTTCAAAACAGCTCAAAGGATACGGCTCAGAATGTTATCTATAGCCTTTGAAGAGAAACGAGAGGTCCTTGAATTTGTGTAATGACTTAACTATTGTTATTTGGTCCTGTTTGTTTTCCTTTGCTTCTGCAATTTCTCACTTCTTTGATTAAACATGTTCTTTGGCCAAAGTTTTTCTACCGACAAAAGGAAGCCTGAAGACATGGGGGAACGGACCATGCCATCCTGCTCGTTTTCATTGTCGTTTAGCATGGTACCAGCTTAATAGTGGTAGGAGCACTCCCCAAATTCATGCAAACTTACCCTCACGAGTGAAATAAACAATTGAATGGACCCACTCAAATAAATTAAAATATTTATTGAGAACCTACTCTGAGCTAGGCACTGTGGTGTGAACCTAGAAAGGGGCCAGAAGCTGTTTTGTCTTAGGGAAATGTACAGTGTGAGGACCATACCTCAGGGCTCCGACTGAGAGTTACAGTAGTAAAAGCCTCATACGATGGGGTGGGGTTCACATGAACTATGGAAGAAATCCAAGAGATGGTCAGTTATCAAGAGGCTGATGCATCTGAGAAAATCTGATACTGTCTCAGTACAATATGGTAGAAAAGAGGAAAGATTATAAAACAGAAATTGAAGCTGTAATCAATTGCGTTATCATCTGTTTGCAGGAAGAATGCTTGGACAGAAAGAAGATGGCCAGCACAAATGCAGAAGTACACGACTTTGATTCCCTAACTCTGCCCTTAGACTTCATCTTCTTTGCCTTTGACAGACAAAATCTTCTGATGGAGGTGGGTCAATTTGAGCAGTATAGGCTGATACTGAGTTTTAACCCCCCCCCTTTCACTTTCCTCTTTCACCTTCATCAAAAGGCTCTTTAGTTCCTCTTCACTTTCTGCCATAAGGATGGTGTAATCTGCATATCTGAGGTTATTGATATTTCTCTCTGCAATCTTGATTCCAGCTTGCACTTCATCCAGCTTGGCTTTTCACATGATGTACTCTGCATTTACGTTTAATAAGCATGGTGACAATATACAGCCTTGACATACTCCTTTCCCAATTTTGAACCAGTTCACTGTTCCATGTCCAGTTCTGACTGTTGCTTCTTAACCTACATACAGGTTTCTCAGGAGGCAGATAAGGTGGTCTGGTATTCCCATCTCTTTAAGAATTTTCCACAGTTTGTTGATTCACACAATCAAAGTCTTTAGCATAGTCAATGCAGAAGTAGGTGTTTTTCTGGAATTCCCTGATATGACGAGCCAACTCATTGGAAAAGCCCCGATGCTGGGAAAGATTGAGGGCAGGAGGAGAAGGGAGCAACAGAAGATAAAATGGTTGGGTGGCATCATTGACTCAATAGACATGAGTTTGAGCCAACTCCAGGAGATAGTGAAGGACAGGGAGGCCTGGTGTGCTGCAAAGTCCATGGAGTTGCAAAGAGTTAGACATGACTGATTGATGAACAACAGCAATAAGAAGGCTGATTCTAGTAATTATTTTTGTTCATATAGCTAACACCTTCCATCCCTCCCCTTAATTCTTGTAGACTTCTTATCATACTGATATCTGAGCATGCCAAATATTAGTTATTGTAAATGAGTAAGTTTCCATTCTGAGTACTTTCAAAAATTTGATGAAATTAAAAAAAATTGATGAAATTAATATGAGCTTCCCTAAATTGAGTTCCCAGGCCTGTGACCCTGAGGACCAATTTCTAGAATGTGTGGATATAGCTGAGTGTGCAGGAGTGGGAGGTGAACTTGGGAAGCACTTGGCAGTCAGACTGAAAACTGATAATACCCCAGCTCTGTCTCATTCTTCTTTGAAAATGAAACCCTGATCATAAATAGAAAGAAGACATAGACACAAATAGCGATAAGAATTGTAATGGATGTTTACAAGTAAGTGATATGGGGACTCAACAGAGAAGATTCGACTGGTTCTGAGTGTCTCCAAAGACTTAATGTAGAAATTGACATTTGAGATGTACCCAACTGGTTGCAACAATTTTTTACAGGCAAAGATGGAGGGAGTGAGGTTCCAGACAGAAGGAACAGTTCCGTTCAGTTCAGTTGCTCAGTCGTGTCGGACTCTTTGTGATACCATGGACTGCAGCATGCCAGGCCTCCCTGTCCATCACCAACTCCCAGAGCTTACTCAAACCCATGTCCATCAAGTCGGTGATACCATCCAACCATCTCATCTTCTGTCATCCCCTTCACCTCCCACCTTCAATCTTTCCCAGTATCAGAATCTTTTCCAATCAGTCAGCTCTTCACATCAGGTGGACAAAGTATTGGAGTTTCAGCTTTAGCATCAGTACTTCCAGTGAATATTCAGGACTGATTTCTTTTAGGATGGACTGGTTGGATCTCCTTGCAGTCCAAGGGACTCTTAAGAGTCTGAGTGTCTCCAAAGACTTAATGTAGAAATTGACATTTGAGATGTACCCAACTGGTTGCAACAATTTTTTACAGGCAAAGATGGAGGGAGTGAGGTTCCAGACAGAAGGAACAGTTCCGTTCAGTTCAGTTGCTCAGTCGTGTCGGACTCTTTGTGATACCATGGACTGCAGCATGCCAGGCCTCCCTGTCCATCACCAACTCCCAGAGCTTACTCAAACCCATGTCCATCAAGTCGGTGATACCATCCAACCATCTCATCTTCTGTCATCCCCTTCACCTCCCACCTTCAATCTTTCCCAGCATCAGAATCTTTTCCAATCAGTCAGCTCTTCACATCAGGTGGACAAAGTATTGGAGTTTCAGCTTTAGCATCAGTACTTCCAGTGAATATTCAGGACTGATTTCTTTTAGGATGGACTGGTTGGATCTCCTTGCAGTCCAAGGGACTCTTAAGAGTCTTCTCCAACACCACAGTTCAAAAACATCAATTCTTCAGCACTCAGCTTTCTTTATAGTCCAACTCTCACATCCATACATGACCACTGGAAAACCATAGCTTTGACTAGATGGACCTTTGTTGGCAAAGTAATGCCTCTGCTTTTTAATATGCTGTCTAGCTTTCCTTCCAAGGAGCAAGCATCTTTTCATTTCATGGCTGCAGTCACCATCTTCAGTGATTTTGGAGCACAAAAAAACAAATCTGCCACTCTTTCCACTGTTTCCCCATCTATTTGACATGAAGTGGTCTTCATTTTCTGAATGTTGAGTTTTAAGCCAGGTTTTTCACTCTCTTTTACTTTCATCAAGAGGCACTTTAGTTCTTCTTCACTTTCTGCCTTAACGGTGGTATCATCTGCATACCTCACGTTATTGATATTTCTCCCAGAAATCTTGATTCCAGCTTGGGCTTCATCCAGCCCAGCATTTCTGATGATGAACTCTGCATATAAATTAAATAAATAGGTTGACAATATACAGTCTTGACGTACTTCTTTCCCGATTTGGAACCAGTCTGTTGTTTCATGTCCAGTTCTAACTGTTTCTTCCTGACAGATTTCTCAAGAGGCAGGTTAGGTCTGATATTTCCATCTCTTGAGGAATTTTCCACAGTTTGTTGTGATCTACACAGTCAAAGGCTTTGGCATAGTCAATAAAGCAGAAATAGATGTTTTTCTGGAACTGTCTTGCTTTTGCGATGAGCCAACGGACGGATGGTGGCAATTTGATCTCTGATTCGTCTGCCATTTCTAAATCTAGCTTTAACATCTGGAAGTTCATGGTTCATGAACTGCTGAAGCCTCACTTGGAGAATTTTGAGCATTACTTTGCTAGTGTGTGAGATGAGTGCAATTGTGCGGTAGTTTGAGCATTCTTTGGTATTGCCTTTCTTTGGGATTGGAATGAAAACTGACATTTTCCAGTCCTGTGGCTACTGCTGAGTTTCCCAAATTTGCTGGCATATTGAGTGCAGCA
The DNA here is from genome assembly GCA_006408695.1 of Aepyceros melampus. NCBI lineage: Eukaryota > Metazoa > Chordata > Mammalia > Artiodactyla > Bovidae > Aepyceros > Aepyceros melampus. Next base: position 43,389 of record SJXQ01001723.1, read on the forward strand.
CTTTCACAGCATCATCTTTCAGGATTTGAAATAGCTCAACTGGAATTCCATCACCTCCCCTCGCTTTGTTCGTAGTGATGCTTCCTAAGGCCCACTGATTTCACATTCCAGGATGTCTGGCTCTAGGTGAGTGATCACACCATCGTGATTATCTGGGTCGTGAACATCTTTTTTGTACAGTTCTCCTGTGTATTGTTGCCTCCTCTTCTCAATATCTTCTGCTTCTGTTATGTCCATACCATTTCTGTCCTTTGTTGAGCCCATCTTTAAATGGAATATTCCCTTGGTATCTCTAATTTTCTTGAAGAGATCTCTAGTCTTTTCCATTCTATTGCTTTCCTCTATTTCTTTACATTGATCATTGAAGAAGGCTTTCTTATCTCTCCTTGCTATTCTTTGGAACTCTGCATTCAAATGGGTATTTCTTTCCTTTTCTCCTTTGTTTTTCACTTCTCTTCTTTCCACAGCTATTTGTAAGGCCTTCTCAGAGAGCCATTTTGCTTTTTTGAATTTCTTTTTCTTGGGGATGTTCTTGCTCTTTGTCTCCTGTACAGTGTCATGAACCTCCATCCATAGTTCTTCAGGCACTCTATTAGATCTAATCCCTTGAATCTGTTTGTCACCTCCACTGTATAATTTTAAGGGATTTGATTTATGTCTTACCTGAATTGTCTAGTGGTTTCCCCCACTTTCTTCCATTTAAGTCTGAATTTGGCAATAAGGAGTTCATGATCTGAGCCACAGTCAACTCCTGGTCTTGTTTTTGCTGACTGTATAGACCTTCTCCATCCTTGGCCACAAAGAATATAATCAATCCGATTTCAGTATTGATCTTCTGATGATGTCCATGGGTAGAGTCTTCTCTTGTGTTGTTGGAAAAGGGTGTTTGCTATGATCAGTATGTTCTCTTGGCAAAACTCTGCAAGCCTTTGCCCTGCTTCTTTTGTACTCCAAGGCCAAATTTTCCTGTTACTCCAGGTATCTCTTGACTTCCGACTTTTGCATTCCAGTCCCCTATGATGTGTGAGTTCTAGAAGGTCTTGTAGGTCTTTATAGAACTGTAACTTCAGCTTCTTCAGCGTTACTGGTTGGGGCATAGATTTAGACTACCATGAAACGAATGGATTGCCTTGGAAACGAACAGAGATCATTCTGTCCCTTTTGAGATTGCATCCAAGTACTGCATTTCGGACTCTTTTGTTGACCATGATGGCTACTCCATTTCTTCTGAGGGATTCCTGCTTGCAGTAGTAGATATAATGGTCATCTGAGTTAAATTCACCCATTCCAGTCCATTTTAGTTCACTGATTCCTAAAATGTTGATGTTCAGTCTTACCATCTCCTGTTTGACCACTTCCAATTTACCTTGATTCATGCATCTCATTCCAGGTTCCTACGCAATATTGCTCTTTACAGCATCGGGCTTTACTTCCATCACCAGCCACATCCACAGCTGGGTGTTGTTTTTGCTTTGGCTCCATCTCTTCATTCTTTCTGGAGTTATTTCTCCACTCTTCTCCAGTAGCATATTGGGCACTTACTGACCTGGGGAGTTCCTCTTTCAGTGTCCTATGTTTTTGCCTTTTCATATTGCTCATGGGTTTCTCAAGGCAAGAATACTGAGGTGGTTTGCCATTCCCTTCTCCACATTTTGTCAGAACTCTCCACCATGACTGGTCTTGAGTGGCCCTACAGGGCACGGCTCATAGTTTCACTGAGTTACACTAGGCTGTGGTCCATGTGATCAATTTTATTAGTTTTCTGTGATTTTGGTTTTCATTCTTTCTGCCCTCTGATAGATAAGGATAAGATGCTTATGGAAGCTTCTTGATTGGAGAGACTGACTGAGGGGGAAACTGGGTCTTGTTCTGATGGGCGGGGCCATGCTCAGTAAATCTTTAATCCAATTTTCTGTTGATGGGCAGGGCTGTGTTCCCTCCCTGTTGTTTGACCTGAGTAATGAAGATAATAATTGTGACCTCCTTCAAAAGGTCCATTTCAGCCCTAGACCCTGCAGCAGGCCACTGCTGACCCACGCCTCCACCAGAGACTCCTGGACACTCACAGGCAAGTCTGGGTCAATCTCTTGTGGGGTCACTGCTCCTTTCTCCTGAGTCCTGGTGTGCACAAGGTTTTGTTGTGCCTTCCAAGAGTCTGTTTCCCCAGTCCTGTGTATGTTCTGGTGGCTCTGTTGTGGGGTTAATGGCAACCTCCTCCAAGAGGGCTTATGCCATACCCAGGTCTGCTGCACCCAGACCCCTGCCCCTGTGGCAGGCCACTGCTGACCCATATCTCCACAGGAGATACTCGAACACTCAGAGGCGGGTCTGGCTCAGTCTCTGTGGGGTCTCTTGGTGGGCATCAGGTTTTGTTTGAGCACTGTGTTCATCTCTGGTGGGTATGGGGTTTGAGTCTAAACGTGATTTCCTGTCGGGGTTTCTCCTTTGCCCTTGGATGGGTTGGGTTCTGATAATTCCTTTTGCAGGAAGAATATTATTGTTAGGTGAAAGGGTTGTTTAGTTGATTGCATCCTGTGTTCTGGAAGAGCTGGGAAGCCTTCTGCTGGAGGGCTAGGGTTTTATCATGAAAGATGTCATGGGATCTTTGAATGCATGTATTTTTCCTTGGTCACTCCTTGAAGCAATGTGACTTGGGGTGAAGCAGAGAAGGGCAATCTACCAGGAAACTAAGAACTATATAGTAGTCAACTGACCCATTAAGGAAATGGTAGCAATGCCCAGAAAGAAAATATAATAGGGAAGACTTTACTTAGTGAAAGAGACAGATATGAGCTCCTTGTTGTATTTTCAAGTATGGGACACCAGATATGATGACAAGTCGGTTGGTGTCAGTTAGCAGAAAAGACTAAATTATTCACTGATTTCCTCTGGCTTCATTCTCCAGAGATGTGAAGATCTCAGCTTGAACTTAGAAAGACTTGAGGAGTAGGATTTATTGGACGAACAACTCTCAAACTGGCTGAAACTCTTGAATTCTTAAAAGATCTTCTAGGGAGGGATGATTTGAGAGAATAGCATTGAAACATGTACATTATTACCATTTGTAAAATAGATGACTGGTGCAAGTTTGATGCATGAAGCAGGGCACTCAAAGCCAGTGCTCTGGGACAACCCAGAGGGATGGGGTGCGGAGGGGGTGGGGAGGGGTTCAGGATGTGGGGATACATGTGCACCCGTGGCTGATTCAGGTCGATGTATGTCAGAATCCACCACAATATTGCAAAGTAATTATCCTCCAATTTAGTTAATTAATTAACATAAGAAATCGTCTTAACATTTCTTTTGGTCTCTTCCATCGTCTTTAGTTGATATCTTGTTATAACNGGGGTGGGGAGGGGGTGGGGAGGGGTTCAGGATGTGGGGATACATGTGCACCCGCGGCTGATTCAGGTCGATGTATGTCAGAATTCACCACAATATTGCAAAGTAATTATCCTCCAATTTAGTTAATTAATTAACATGAGAAATCGTCTTAACATTTCTTTTGGTCTCTTCCATTGTCTTTAGTTGATATCTTGTTATAACCTATAATGGAAGAAAACCTCACAAATTATATGTATACAACTCAATCATTTTCTTGTACACTTGCTGCTGCTGCTAAGTCGCTTCAGTCGCGTCCAACTCTGTGCGACCCCGTAGACAGCAGCCCACCAGGCTCCTCTGTCCCTGGGATTCTTCAGGCAAGAACAGTGGAATGGGTTACCATTTCCTTTCCCAGTGCGTGAAAGTGAAAAGTGAAAGTGAAGTCGCTCAGTCGTGTCTGACTCTTCACGACCCCATGGACTGCAACCTACCAGGCTCCTCCTTCCATGGGATTCTCCAGGCAAGAGTACTGAAGTGGGTTGCCATTGCCTTCTCCAGTTGTACACTTATAACTAACACAATATTATAAATCAAGTATCAGTTCAGTTCAGTTCAGTCACTCAGTCGTGTCCGACTCTTTGCGACCCCATGAATCGCAGCACACCAGGCCTCCTTGTCCATCACCAACTCCCAGAGTTCACTCAGACTTGCGTCCATCGAGTTGGTGATGCCATCCAGCCATCTCATCCTCGGTTGTCCCCTTCTCCTCCTGCCCCCAATCCCTCCCAGCATCAAAGTCTTTTCCAATGAGTCAATTCTTCGCATGAGGTGGCCAAAGTACTGGAGTTTCAGCTTTAGCATCATTCCTTCCAAAGAGATCCCAGGGTTGATCTCCTTCAGAAAGGACTGGTTGTAAGTATACATCAATTTAAAAAATAATCTCCATGACTGTAGCCATCATTTGTTCTTTTTTAGTTGCTCGGGAGTGTCCAACTTGTTTGTAACCCCATGGTTTGTAGCCCACCAGACTCGTCTGTCCATGGGATTTCACAAGCAAGAATGTTGGAGTAGGTTGCCATTTCCTTCTCCAGAGGATCTTCCCAACCCAGGGATCAAACCAGCATCTCCTGCGTTGGCAGGTGAATTCTTTACCACTGAGCCACCTGGGAAGTCCTGGCCTTCATTTAATCACCTGAAGAGCCCAGGTCTGGAGCAAAATGCTTTCTTAGCTCCTGGTCAGGTCCAGAAGATTCTAGACCTATAATTGCTCAAGGTCTCATGGGCAATCAGTATCAGCCCTGCTGTCTTCCCTCTCCCTGAGATAACAACTCTATGCCAGATCACCCTACTTAGTTCAACAACTCTTTGAGGTGGGTGCTATTTTATGATCTTGTCTATAGATGAGGAAACTAAAGCACAGCAAGGTTAAGAAAGTCACCCAAGTACACAAAACTAATACAAGATGAGGCAAGGTTTTGAACCCAGAGAGTCTGCACTCAGAGTGTAGATCCTCTTTCCTTAAAACTATATTTCTCTCTGAACTTGGCATCAGCTCACTTCCCTTTATTTTCTTCTTTGGGGAATTAGTACCTTCCTTATTCAAGTACTCAGCTGTATTGGGGAGGAGTGGGGAGAAATAACTCATGGAATTACCTTGGTTTCCTCCCTCTGCCTAACCTTCCACATCCAACCACTCACACTCCTACTTGTCCAGCTTGGGAATGTCCATCTCTTCCCCTCCTTTCAATCCCACTGTCGGGCCCATCACCCATAGGCTGACCTCTCCCTTAGTAGCATTTCTGCCTGCCCTCTTTCCTGCTACAGTCACCTTGTCTAATCTACATTCACCCTCTTCCCACATACTCTTTCCACAAGTCAGATTCTCTCCCTCCCTGTGCAAATGCCCTGTGGCCCCCTGTAACTCATCTACATGATTAAATGTCCTAACCTTCCACATCCAACCACTCACACTCCTACTTGTCCAGCTTGGGAATGTCCATCTCTTCCCCTCCTTCCAATCCCACTGTCGGGCCCATCACCCATAGGCTGACCTCTCCCTTAGTAGCATTTCTGCCTGCCCTCTTTCCTGCTACAGTCACCTTGTCTAATCTACATTCACCCTCTTCCCACATACTCTTTCCACAAGTCAGATTCTCTCCCTCCCTGTGCAAATGCCCTGTGGCCCCCTGTAACTCATCTACATGATTAAATGTCTATTTATTTGCAGGATCTACAGTTTTTTTTTTTTTTTTAATGTGAGTGTTAGTTACTTGGGAAGTTTTAATTCTTGGTGGTGGTTTAGTTGCTAAGTTTTGTCTGACTCTTGAAACACTAAGGAATGTAGCCCTCCAGGCTCCTCTGCCCATAGGACTTTCCAGGCAAGCAACAATACTGGAGTGGGTTGCTCCTTCTCCAGGGGATCTTCCTGACCCAGGGATCAAACCTGGGTCTTTTACATCGCAGGCAGATTCTTTTCTGACTGAGCTACCAGGGAAGCCTCCATCATTAAAAACATCATGGCTCAGGAATAAATGAGTCCTTATCCACTCTCAGTGATAATGTGTGTCTGCAAACCTCTGNCCTCCAGAGGATCTTCCCAACCCAGGGATCAAACCAGCATCTCCTGCATTGGCAGGTGAATTCTTTACCACTGAGCCACCTGGGAAGTCCTGGTCTTCATTTAATCACCTGCAGAGCCCAGGTCTGGAGCAAAATGCTTTCTTAACTCCTGGTCAGGTCCGGAAGATTCTAGACCTATAATTGCTCAAGGTCTCATGGGCAGTCAGTACCAGCCCTGCTGTCTTCCCTCTCCCTGAGATAACAACAACTCTATGCCAGATCACCCTACTTAGTTCAACAACTCTTTGAGGTGGGTGCTATTATGATCTTGTCTATAGATGAGGAAACTAAAGCACAGCAAGGATAAGAAAGTCAGCCAAGTACACAAAACTAATACAAGATGAGGCAAGGTTTTGAACCCAGAGAGTCTGCACTCAGAGTGTAGATCCTTTTTCCTTAAAACTATATTTCTCTCTGAACTTGGCATCAGCTCACTTCCCTTTATTTTCTTCTTTGGGGAATTAGTACCTTCCTTATTCAGGTACTCAGCTGTATTGGGGAGGAGTGGGGAGAAATAACTCATGGAATTACCTTGGTTTCCTCCCTCTGCCTAACCTTCCACATCCAACCACTCACACTCCTACTTGTCCAGCTTGGGAATGTCCATCTCTTCCCCTCCTTCCAATCCCACTGTCGGGCCCATCACCCATAGGCTGACCTCTCCCTTAGTAGCATTTCTGCCTGCCCTCTTTCCTGCTACAGTCACCTTGTCTAATCTACATTCACCCTCTTCCCACATACTCTTTATATTCAGGTACTCAGCTGTATTGGGGAGGAGTGGGGAGAAATAACTCATGGAATTACCTTGGTTTCCTCCCTCTGCCTAACCTTCCACATCCAACCACTCACACTCCTACTTGTCCAGCTTGGGAATGTCCATCTCTTCCCCTCCTTCCAATCCCACTGTCGGGCCCATCACCCATAGGCTGACCTCTCCCTTAGTAGCATTTCTGCCTGCCCTCTTTCCTGCTACAGTCACCTTGTCTAATCTACATTCACCCTCTTCCCACATACTCTTTCCACAAGTCAGATTCTCTCCCTCCCTGTGCAAATGCCCTGTGGCCCCCTGTAACTCATCTACATGATTAAATGTCTATTTGTTTGCAGGATCTACAGTTTTTTGTTTTTTTAATGTGAGTGTTAGTTACTTGGGCAGTTTTTAATTCTTGGTGGTGGTTTAGTTGCTAAGTTTTGTCTGACTCTTCAAACACTAAGGAATGTAGCCCTCCAGGCTCCTCTGCCCATAAGACTTTCCAGGCAAGCAACAATACTGGAGTGGGTTGCTCCTTCTCCAGGGGATCTTCCTGACCCAGGGATCAAACCCGGGTCTCTTGCATCGCAGGCAGATTCTTTTCTGACTGAGCTACCAGGGAAGCCCCCATCATTAAAAACATCATGGCTCAGGAATAAATGAGTCCTTATCCACTCTCAGTGATAATGTGTGTCTGCAAACCTCTGCTCCTTTCTGCATGCATTTTCTTTACCTGGAATGATATTTTACTTCCATTCTTACAGGTCTCCTGGAACCTGCCTGGATCTTTACCATCATTAAAAACATCATGGCTCAGGAATAAATGAGTCCTTATCCACTCTCAGTGATAATGTGTGTCTGCAAACCTCTGCTCCTTTCTGCATGCATTTTCTTTACCTGGAATGATATTTTACTTCCATTCTTACAGGTCTCCTGGAACCTGCCTGGATCTTTATACACCTCCCTGGAAAGCCACTCCCTCCTTGCTGGAGAAAACTTATGAGGAATCCCTACTCTTTCTTTCTGCTATATTTTGGGCATTCTTGCAGGAACTAGATTGCTTCATTTATTCCAACTGCATGATTGTAGTTCACCATTTAATTGTGTGCATCCCGAAACAGAGAGGGTGCTTTACTTTCAAATCAAACCTAACTCAGCACACTGCACCCAAACATGCAAGAACACTGGAATGAATGCATGAGTGCAATGGTGCCACTGGCTGACTTGTCACCTGGGGGTTCATGAGTCAGGGTCACCCAGGAGCTCTCATAAATTCAGTTTCCAAGTATTTCTGAGTTAGGACCCAAGACTCAGATTTCTAATAAGCCCCCCAGTTGTTTTTTAAGCATCCAGAACAAAATGTTTCTCAGATTCATGAATGTCTCTTATTCTCAAACAAATCTGGTGCCCCACTTCCTAGGTAAAAATTTGCATCTGTTTCTAGCGCCAAGATTCCATGACATCACAGATATTAAACTGGCCATGCGGCAACTATCTGCAGATGATCAGGCACTGTGAGCCTCTTGTTGAAAGTGAAAGAGGAGAGTGAAAAAGTTGGCTTAAAGCTCAACATTCAGAAAACGAAGATCATGGCATCTGGTCCCATCACTTCATTGGAAATAGATGGAGAAACAGTGGAAACAGTGTCAGGCTTTATTTTGAGGGCTCCAAAATCACTGCAGATGGTGACTGCAGCCATGAAATTAGAAGACGCTTACTCCTCAGAAGAAAAGTTATGACCAACCTAGATAGTATATTGAAAAGCAGAGACATTACTTTGCCGACTAAGGTCTGTCTAGTCAAGGCTATGGTTTTTCCTGTGGTCATGTATGGATGTGAGAGTTGGACTGTGAAGAAGGCTGAGCGCAGAAGAATTGATGCTTTTGAACTGTGGTGTTGGAGAAGACTCTTGAGAGTCCCTTGGAAAATAGATGGGGAAACAGTAGAAACAGTGTCAGACTTTGTTTTTTTGGGCTCCAAAATCACTGCAGATGGTGACTGCAGCCATGAAATTAAAAGACGCTTACTCCTTGGAAGAAAAGTTATGACCAACCTAGATAGCATATTCAAAAGCAGAGACATTACTTTGCTGACTAAGGTCCGTCTAGTCAAGGCTATGGTTTTTCCTGTGGTCATGTATGGATGTGAGAGTTGGACTGTGAAGAAGGCTGAGCGCAGAAGAATTGATGCTTTTGAACTGTGGTGTTGGAGAAGACTCTTGAGAGTCCCTTGGACTGCAAGGAGATCCAACCAGTCGATTCTGAAGGAGATCAACCCTGGGATTTCTTTGGAAGGAATGATGCTGAAGCTGAAACTCCAGTACTTTGGCCACCTTATGCGAAGAGTTGACTCATTGGAAAAGACCCTGATGCTGGGAGGGATTGGGGGCAGGAGGAGAAGGGGACGACCAAGAATGAGATGGCTGGATGGCATCATGGACTCAATGGACGTGAGTCTGAGTGAACTCCGGGAGTTGGTGATGGATAGGGAGGCCTGGCGTGCTGCGATTCATGGGGTCGCAGAGTCGGACACGACTGAGCAACTGAACTGAACTGAACTGAACTACAGTCACACATCCACAATTTGATGGATAGTTCATTTGCATTCCCTGGAGAAGGAAATGGCAATCAGTATTCTTGCCTGGAGAATCCCATGGTCGGAGGAGCCTGGTGAGCTATAGTCCATGGGGACGCAAAGAGTCGGACACGACTGAGCGACTTCACTTTCATTTGTATTCTGGCCCTGAGAACTCTTTTTGCTGCTGCTGCTAAGTCGCTTCAGTCGTGTCCGACTCTGTGCGACCCCATAGATGGCAGCGCACCAGGCTCCTCCGTCCCTGGGATTCCCCAGGCAAGAACACTGGAGTGGGTTGCCATTTCCTTCTCCAATGCATGAAAGTGAAAAGTGAAAGAAGTCGCTCAGTCGTGTCCGACTCTTAGCGACCCCATGGACTGCAGCCCACCAGGCTCCTCCATCCATGGGATTGTCCAGGCAAGAGTACTGGAGTGGGGTGCCATTGCCTTCTCCGGAGAATTTAGGTGTCCTGAAATCTCAGGATAGCCCAGCAGATGGCAACCTTACCTAGGGAAATGATGTTGGGCCAGTTCATAGCTGTAGCCGCAAGGTGGCAGCATTGCACAGTGTTCCGCGTTACCAAGGCCCGGAAGTCATGCTTAGACCATTTTCAAGGTTGAAACGAGTAGTGTCTCTATAAATAGTACCTCTTTATCTTCTCAGGATGCTAAAGATGATTATTTAAGAAGTTTCATCCACTGTTATTTACCTTGTTTTGGGTAAAACAGTAAATAGGAAGAAGATTTGACGGTTGATATCTGAAATGTAGGCAGAAACTTTATAGCTTGACTTTTTCACACGTCTTTATCAATCATTAGTGGCATAAGATGAGTGCTAGAAGCAGAGTTTAAAGGTTCTGAAGGGTTTGTAAGGCCCAAGATGTGTCAAATCCCTTCCGCAGGGTACGCTACACGCAGGGCACCAAGGACCCCAGGAGCTGGAGGACTCTGAAATCAGGTCTACCAGAGTCCCCAGGTATTCAAGAAGATCTGCACATTTTTATGTGAAGTCTCTCAGTTCTCCAGTATTGACGAGTAATTCAAATAATTTCCAGTAAGTCCCCTATACATGAGTTCTGTTCCACGAGAGTGTTCAAAAGTCCATTTCATTAGTAAGGCCAACAAAGATAGCTTCAGTTCAGTTCAGTCTCTCAGTCGTGTCTGACTCTGCAACTCCATGGACTGCAGCATGCCAGGCCTCCCTGTCCATCATTAACTCCCAGAGTTTACTCAAACTCATGTCCATCGTGTGGGTGATTCCGTCCAACCGTCTCATCCTCTGTCGTCCCCTTCTCCCCCTGCCTTCAGTCTTTCCCAGCATCAGGGTCTTTTCAAATGAGTCAGTGCTTCACATCAAGTGGCCGAAGTATTGGAGTTTCAGCTTCCACATCAGTCCTTCCAGTGAATATTCAGGACTGATTTCCTTTAGGATGGACTGGTCTAGGCACCCAAATAACACAGTTGGCTATATCGTACTGTACTGTATGTAATAAGTTTATAATACTTTTCACACAAATAATATATAAAACACAAACACAAAAATAGAGAAAACATTTTTAATCTTAGAGTGCAGTGCCTTGAATGTACAGTAGCATGGTACAACAGCTGGCATGCAGGGACTGGCATCAAGTGAGCAGACAGGAATTACTGATGGAGGAGGGAGCAGAGGTGGGAGATGGTAGAGCTGAAGGGTCGCCAGCAATAGGAGACGGAGGGCAAGCTGCAGTGTCACTCATGCTTGACGCTGATGGAATGCACATTCGCATCTTTGAAAGTTCGAAACTTGAGGCTTCCTGTGTAGGGGACCTACTGTCAACAAGTGACAGCTGTGAGCCCAGTGCAGTGGTTGCCTGCCAGCCGGCAGCTCATGTGTTCCTGGAAGAGTTAGGAAGGGCAGGAGGGAGGCTAGAAGGGGCCCGAAAGGGATCTGGGGGCCAGGACCACCACACAATTTCACTCTGGGTTTCGCCCCTTGAAAATGAAAGTGTTGGTCCCTCAGTTGTGTCCGACTCTTTGCAACCCCATGGGCTCCTCTGTCCATGGAATTCTCCAGGCAAGACTACTAGAGTGGGAAGCCATTCCCTTCTCCAGGGGATCTTCCTGACCCAGGGATTGAACCTGCCTCTCCTGCACTGGCAGGCGAATTCTTTAATCTCCAGAACACTTGTCACTAAAAAAGAATGCAGGTTTCTATGAAAGAGTTATTTTCTTCAAAGAGCATCCCCAAAGAAGTATTCACTATTTGAACGTTTAGATTCACTATTTGAACTAAAGCTACTGCCTTAGACTGTTTTCTTTGGCTTTATTGGCAGGAAATCATTCTTCTACTTGTGCCGTAGAAATATTTTCCAAAATAATGATTGCCATGATATTTCTAAGTGACTCATCTAGTTTTTGTATCTATTGGAAATTTGTTATTTTTTCTCATTATGGGAAAGTAATATTTGCCCTTTGGGGGCAGGAAGTGGGGGACCTCAAACACTATATGGACACTTTCTAAGCCATAAAAAATCGGTTTCCTCTCACAGTGCTCCCCTTCCCTGTCAGGTGTCAGGGTTGAATATGCTTCACAGACTTTCTTATGAGACTTTAATACATACAAGTAGGAGATAAATATGCAAATCTAAGTACTCATAGTTTGTTTCACCAACATGGATTATGTGAATAATTATATCATTATTCACATAATGATATAATTCGATAAATTGATTGACTTGTTGATTGGATTCTTGGAGGTCATCATCCCCAACAGACTTAGTTTGTGTTCAAATTGTAACCCTACCATTTACCAATAGTAACAGACGACATCCTGACCTTGTTTCTGTCTTTAGTAGAAATATTTCTGTTTTTTCATAATTGAGCATAAAGCTGGCTTTGGTTTACTAAGTGTAATATTTTAACATGTCCAAGAAGTATTCATTTATTTCTATTTAGAAATGATTGAGTTTATTTAAATCATGGGTGGACATCAGCTTTTATTAAAATACCATCTTGACATTTATTGAGACATTTATGATTATTTTTCACTTTATAGTATTATTAATTATTGTAATAGACTTCCTTTTTAAGGGTCTATCTTTGCATCTTGGCATAAGCTTTACTTCACTGTAGCATATTTTTCTTATAATGTTATTCACAATTATCTTTTGTAGGATGTGGGATTAGCCTGTGGTTTTCTTTTCTTCAGGATTCACTTTTATTGTAATTCTGGTGTGGAAATTAATAAAAGGAAACTATAACTAAAGAAAAAAATTATTAGGCTTCCCAGGTGGCACTAGTGGTAAAGAATCTGCCTGCCAATGCTGGAGACATGAGTGAGGTGGGTTCAGTCCCTGGGTCAGCAAGATGCCCTGGAGGAAGAAACGGCAACCCACTCCAGTATTTTTGCCTGGAGTATCCCATGGACAGAGGGCTATAGTCCATAGGGTCAAAAAGACCTGGACACGACTAAAGTGACATAACACAACTAAAATTGGAGTCAGGAAGACCTACAGAGGGAACTCTCACACCCTACCGTTCATGTCAATTACTGCCAACAGGAAGAGGTCAGTTATGCATCTCAGCACGAAAAAAGGTACCTTATACTCCTCAAAAGAAAGTGGTTACTTTACTACCCTGGCAGGAGAGAGGAAGACTTCCTTCTTACTTCTCAACAAGCCCAGCCAATGGAAAATGCCGCAGCTCAGCCAATGAGAAATCACCATCACCCGAGGCTTTCATTTCCTCTAGTGAACATCCCTGTTTTCTTAGCTGATGACTTTATTTCCTTGTCCATTTCTCCTTACTGTGAAAGCTGTCCTGTTGTATAACCCTTCAGAATACGTGTGTGCCAAAAAACATATCCAACAAGTTCATAGCATTGATATTCATTGTAGCCCCAAACTGGAAATAATTCAAATATCCATCAGCTGTAGAATAAATACTGACATAGACTATGCATACTATACATTTGTGAAAACAAATTAACTACACCAGCTGCAAAAATGTGAATGAATTTCACAAATATAATGGTCAAGAAAAAAAAATCCAGGGGACAAAGAATATGTACTTCAGGATTTTAAAGAATGAAGTTCAAAAGCTGGCAATACTAACAGTAGGTATTTAGACAATGTTTGGGTAAAATGAAGAGAGAGCATGAAAGGGGCTCAGTTGTGGTAGGAATAGCATTCTTAAAAAAAAAAAAATTGGCTGTGCCGCACAGCACTCGGAATCTTAGTTTTGCTACCAGGGATTGAACCCATGCCCCACCCACACAGTGGAAGTGGAGAGTCTTAATCACTGCACCACCAGGGAAGTCCCAGGGGTAGTGTTATATATCTCCATTTGTATTATAACTACATAGATTTCTTTTTTTATGTTGTGCTTTTCATTGCCAAAAATAAAGACTTTTTAAATTTTTAAATTATTTTTTTAATTGAACGATAATTGCTTTACATAATTTTGCTGGATTCCACCAAACGAAAATAAAAACTTTAAAAAGACAAGTATTGTTAATAAATATCCCTTCCTTTCTGTACAAAATTTCTGGCTTTCTCTAGGCTGCTCCTGCCAGGCTGCTAATTAACTGCACTGGGTATGCTGCTGCTCCAAGGATGGTTCTGTATAATCTCCTCCATTTCCCTGATAGCTCAGTTGGTAAAGAATCCGCTTGCAATGTGGGAGACGTGGGCTCAGTCCCTGGGTTAGGAAGAACCCCTGGAGAAGGGAACAGCTACCCACTCCAGTATTCTGGCCTGGAGAATTCCACGGACTGTTTAGTCCATGAGGTCACAAAGACTCGGACATGACTGAGTGACTTTCACTTTCATATCTTGTTAGTTTAAAGCAACAATAATAATCTATTAACTCACAGTATCAGTACATCAGGGATTCAGAGAGGGCACAGCAGTAGTGTGCTTCTGTATAATGTCTGGAGCCTTAGCTGAAAAACTTACAAGTGGAGGCTTGGAATCATCTGGTGACTTGAGTGGGGTGGAAAGATTTGCTCCCAGGTGCTGCTTGAGTGTCCTTTTATTTATTTATTTTTATTTCTTAACTTTTAGCTTGTGTTTTATTTAACTTTTTATTATGGAAACTTTTAAACATTTGCAGAAGAATATGGCCTAAGAAATCCCTATACACCAAATCGAGCTTCAACAATTAACAACAAACTCATAGTCAATCTTGCTTCACCTCTACTCCCCAGTCAACTCTCCCCCATATAATTTTGGAGCAAACATCAGAAATCATATAATTTAATTCTTAAATTTATCATTTTGTGTGTGTGTATGTGTTAGTTACTCAGTTGTATCTTAGTCTTTGTGACCCTGTGGACTGTAGCCCACCAGGCTACACAGTTCCTTTGTCTGAGGAATTCTCCAGGCAAGAATACTGGAGTGGGTAGCCACTCCTTTCTCCAGGGATCTTCCGAAGCCAGGGATCAAACCCAGGTCTCCTGCATTGCAAAAGGATTCTTTACCATCTGTGCCACTAGAGAAGCTCAATTTTTCAATATATATCTCTAAAAGGTAGGGGCCTTCCCAGGTGATAAGGATTTTGAAAAAAAATCTCTACAGCATGATGACACTCAAAATAAAATAAATGGTCAGTTCAGTCGCTCAGTCATGTCTGACTCTTTGTGACCCCATGAATTGCAGCACGCCAGGCCTCTGTGTCCATCACTAACTCCCGGAGTTCACTCAAACTCACATCCATCGAGTCAGTGATGCCATCCAGCCATCTCATCCTTGGTCGTCCCCTTCTCCTCCTGCCCCAAATCCCTCCCAGCATCAGGGTCTTTTCCAATGAGTCAACTCTTCGCATGAGGTGGCCAAAGTACTGGAGTTTCAGCTTTAGCATCATTCCTTCCAAGGAACACCCAGGGCTGATCTCCTTTAGAATGGACTGGTTGGATCTCCTTGCAGTCCAAGGGACTCTCAAGAGTCTTCTCCAACACCACAGTTCAAAAGCAACTCCTTAATATCATCAAAACACATTCAGTGTGTGTTCCAATTTCCAACTATTTTATCATATTATATTTTTGCAGTGTATTTCATTTGATATTTAAATAAGGTTCACACATTATGATTTGCCAAAATTCTATTTTAATCTGCAATTCTCTCTCTTTTCTCCCCCTTATGATTTATTTGTTGAAGACACTGGGTCATTTGTCCTGTGGTCTTATCTATAGTCTAGATTTTACCAAGTGCGTCTTTGGATATAGTTTAATATGATTTTCAGTCCTCTGTGTTTCCTGAATACTAGTAGTTGAAAATACAGTCACATGGAACATATTTTTTATTTTTTATTTTCACATTCGCAGGCAGCATTGTTTTTTTTTTTTTGGATTACTTAATTTTTTTTTTTATTGCAGTAAAGTTGATCTCCAACGTTGTTTGTTTCAGGTGTATAGCAGAATGAATCAGATATCAGTTCAGTTCAGTTCAGTCGCTCAGTCGTGTCCGACTCTTTGTGTACACATATATCCACTCTTTGGGGGATAAACTGGGAGATTGGGATTGGCACATACACACTGCTATATATAAAATAGATAACTAATAAGGACCTGCCATATGGCACAGGGAACTTTACTCAAAACTCTGAAATTAAGTGTTTTTTTAGATTTCTTATGTCTTCTTCCAAGAGACCCAGGCAGAAATGACAATATCTTTTATAATCTAGCTTTGGAAGCCATACAATATCCCTTCCAAAGTATTGTACTTGTTACACAGTCCAGCAATAATTCAAGGTGTACAAAAATACTCCAGGTGTGACTATCAGGAGGAGAGGAAGGTTGAGACCTACTGGCTAGAACAGGGCTAAACAATAAGGTGTTCACTAAAGTGTCTACTTCCTGTACTTCCCTGTAGGTATGTTGGACCTCTTTACAACATTCACTTGAAATAAAATGTTGTTAATGTTACTTAGAAAATAGCAGCAATGAGTGAACCAAGAGGGAAAGCCTAGTTTTAGATGTTTTTAATATTATTGTGATAGAAAGAAAGCAAATGCACTATGTAATCAGCCCAGATTCTTCAATGTGGGCCTAAAAAGAGAATTGCCTCATTGCACTCTTTTGAGGTTTAAAGAAATTATTCTTATTAGAATAATGATTCTTCAAAAATTATAATAAAGCAAGAAAACTCAAATACATTTATTAGCAAAGGATAAGCATAATGACACATGATGCAGCTGAGCAGGTTTTGAGTACTGTGATGACAAAAGGGAAGTGTGAGTGTGTCTGACCCTTTGTGACCCCATGGAGTAGCCCAACACGCTCCTCTGCCTATGGAATTCTCCAGGTAAGAATACTGTCCTAGATAGCCATTCCCTTCTCCAGGGGACCTTCCTGACCCAGGGATCGAACCGAGGTCTCCTCCATAGCAGGCAGATTCTTTACCATCTGAGTCACCGGGGAAGCCCAAATGACAAAATAGTCACATCTAATATCAGATTTGCAGATGACACCACCCTTATGGCAGAAAGTGAAGAGGAACTAAAAAGCCTTTTGATGAAAGTGAAAGAGGAGAGTGAAAAAGTTGGCTTAAAGCTCAACATTCAGAAAACGAAGATCATGGCATCTGGTTCCATCACTTCATGGGAAATAGATGGGGAAACAGTGGAAACAATGTCAGATTTCATTTTTGGGGGCTCCAAAATCACTGCAGATGGTGATTGCAGCCATGAAATTAAAAGACACTTACTCCTTGGAAGAAAAGTTATGACCAACCTAGATAGCATATTCAAAAGCAGAGACATTGCTTTGCCAACAAAGGTCCATCTAGTCAAGGCTATGGTTTTTCCAGTAGTCATGTATGGATATGAGAGTTGGACTGTGAAGAAAGCTGAGCGCCAAAGAATTGATGTTTTTGAACTGTGGTGTTGGCGAAGACTCTTGAGAGTCCCTTGGACTGCAAGGAGATCCAACCAGTCCCTTCTAAACGAGATTGGTCCTGGGTGTTCTTTGGAAAGACTGATGATAAAGCTGAAGCTCCAGTACTTTGGCCACCTCATGCAAAAAGTTGACTCATTGGAAAAGACCCTGATGCTGGGAGGGATTGGGGACAGGAGGAGAAGGGAAGACAGAGGATGAGATGGCTGGATAGCATCACTGACCCGATGGGCGTGAGTCTGGGTGAACTCCGGGAGTTGGTGATGGACAGGGAGGCCTGGCATGCTGCGATTCATGGGGTTGCAAAGAGTTGGACAGGACTGAGTGACTGAACTGAACTGAATATTTTCCAAAAAATTTAAATGTGTGTTTCTGAAAATATAAACAAAATTAGCAAAACTTTATCAAAGGAACAGAACCTAAACAAAGCAACCAACAATGAAAAGTAGCTGCATATTTTGTCTTGAATAAAGTTTTCAACCTGATAGCTCCTCCCCATATTTCCCCATCCTTAGAGAACTTTCTTGTTTGTAAATTCTTTTATGGTCTTTACTGCATTGCCCTCTCAGACATGTAGAGAGTCAAGCCAGTAGATGCATTTCTTGTTTTACTAAGAAAGCAGCAGATGATCAGAAAAGTTACATAATTTGTGGACTGTCTCAAGCTAGTAAGTCTCTGAGCACGAACTCTTGGTTAACGTCTTATTATTACATTGCCTTCAATAGAACAACGTGAATTTAGACTTAAATTGTCACAAAAACCTAAATTTATGTTCCAAATGGTATACATGAGGAAGGCAGAAAAATGCACATACTGTTTCAGAAAGACATTAAGTAAAAATTCATAAGCATCATTTAAACACTTGTTAAATGAAATAATCCAGGGTAATTCAAATACTGAAAACTCTCAAAGTTTAACTTTTTCCAGTAACATTTTCAGGGAAAGCTGCTAAATGGTCAATTTAGAATGCTGACAGTTTTTGAATTATTCTTGAGTTTACTTAAGTAAACTTTCCTGGTGTCTCAGATGGTAAAGAATCTGTCTGCAATGCAGGAGACCTGTCCCAGGTGAGAAAGATCCTCTGGAGAAGAGAACGGCTACCCACTCCAGTATTCTTGCCCAGGAGAATCCCATGGACAGAGGAGCCTGGCAGACTACAGCCCACGGACACGACTGAGCAACTAATGCTTACTTAAATGAGTCTGAAAATGGATTTTTCTAGACTGGTCATTTCATGCTTGTAGCCTAAGGTAGATCTGGTAATTCTCAGCAGTTTTACACCAGTAGAAAATGATAAGGTCTGTTGTAAACAACAATCACCCCAGATGTTGCAGAAAATCCAGGTTCAGTAAGGTTTCTGTTATATTTTACTCTCTTGAATTCTGTGTAAGTTTTCGTTTTTGCCTCCACCGTCATACGTGTTTTGCATTCTCTCCTTCTGTTTTTCTGGTCTGCTTAAAGCAAGCAGAGATTTCTGCATCCACAGAACCCAGCAAGTCTTAACCATGTTTACATTCTCTCCTGCATATTTCTTCACCCAGCAGCGCCTCAGCCCTGAAGAGTGTGCAAGGGTAAACATGATTCTTTATATGGGCTTGAAGAAGAGGTAACCCAAGCAAATATCATGTGACTCCAAGCCTTTGAAAGCTAATATTTAGCAACCTCTTGTGTTCTTCACTTTCAAAATATTTGTCTCTGGAAATAATGTGAGAACGAGTTTGTTAAGGGGAAGTCAAAGTGGACGAGACCCAGTACTAAGATGTTTCTCTCTTGGTGTCTGAGACTTGGACAGATCAAAGGGATGCCCTCCATCACCTGTGGTGATTCTGCGCCAACAAAGCCTGTAACCTGAGATGCAAACTCTACACCTCAGTCACTTGCAGAGGAATGGCAACTTAGGGTTTTAGTTTAGGGAATTTCAAAAATCATAAATAAAAATGTGGCATCAATACAAGGGCACACTGCAACGTTATTTTCAGTGTTGGGATTGTAAGCTCAATAGTTTAAAAGTAAAAACAATCTCTTTGATGATAATGAAAAACGGATCCTGACTTTCAGATTTGCTTTTTAGTAACTGAAACGCTGATTGTTGATGGTTTGTGTCGAATGGATCAAGCACTTTATGAAAAAACGTTGATAAGGCCAATAGAACATAGTCTTTGAAATACACTTAAAAATATTTATTAAAAGATCATTAAAGTCAGTTTAAGAGGTTGACAAAGTTAAGATGACCCAAGATATAGCTGATGAATTCTTTATTTTGAAGAGCTAACTGAACTCAAACCCATTTTTTATCATTATGCTTGACAATGAAGAATCAAATATAAGCCACATCTTTAAAGATAGATTTAGTAATCTTACTAAATTCCTTGCAAGCTTAAAAATTAAGAGGAAGTCTCATCCAAATACTTAGTTATTAATATTTCCATTAGAAGCTATAAAGTATAAATCTATGCTGTAAGTAAAAAATTCACAAAAATTTATTTAACAAGTCTTTAATGGGCACCATGTACCAAGTTCAATGCCAAGGATTTGGGTAAAGCACTGAATAGCAAAGTCTCTTTTCTCATGGGCCTGGACATCTAGCAGAGAAACACTAGACAGAATTGAATGCTATGATTAGAGACTGGAAGGACCCACAGTGGAGTATACAACCATCCAGGGGCATCAGGGAAGTGGTATTCTGGAGGGTAATTCAGACGAAGGCTTATTAGGAGGAAGCCAGGTGAAGGGGGAAATGTTTCTACACTTCATCTCCTTCTCCAGGGGAAAACACCAAGGTCCCCACTGAGTTCTCTGGATGAGTAAAGAGACCTCCTCCTAGCGAGGAGCTTGGTGTTGGTACACTGACACCCTACTTTAGGACAAGAGGCATGTTTGGGCCTCAGAGAGAGGAGATGACACAGGAAGATATTGGCAAGTTCCAAGATGCCCAAGGTGTTAGAGGGATCTGTGTCCTCCGAGGCTTATATCCAGGGCTAGAAAGTAGATCTCATTCTGGCTGTTCGTGTTCCCAGGGGCTTGGGCAATTTAGTCTCATTCAGGCTGACTGGTGAGTGGATATGTCTTGGTTTTAGTGGAAGACAACACGTGATAAGAACCTGGTGATCATGGTATGGCCGACGATTGGCAGATGGGAGGAACTAAACGGAGGGAGAAGACAGAAAGATCCAGACTGTGTAGAGAAAAGGTTATCAAGAGTCACACAGATGGTCACTGCTTAACAGATAGCCTCACCAGAGTTCCAGTGGATTCTCAGTCTAGCCCAGGAAAAAGCCAACCACCAAGGATGGTTTAAGAAACTCAGGGAATTGGGGCCGGAAGAGCAGGGACTTGACAAGGAGAGGCGATCCAACTTCATTCTGCTCAAGCTTCACCTGAACAAAGGTTTATTTAGCTCTTACAAAATGTGAAAAGCTCACATCTACTTGTTGAGCTATGTGTCTTAATTTGGTCATCCGGTAGGTATGAACCCTTGGGAAATGGAGCCTCTCTTGGTTTAGTATTCTCCTGTGAGACTGTAGACAATAGCATTGACCTTACAGGGCTCTGGTGAGGGTTACATGATCAGCAGCAGGTAAAGTGGCTCAGGAATGCTGGCAGGGTCACCGTGTGTGGCTGTCGAGGTTGGCTACTGTGCAACTCTGGGCAAATGTCTATTTGATGGTGCCCAGCTGAGTTACCAAGTTCAGAACTGGTCTGTCCTTATATTAGTATCTGGGCTTCCCTGGTGGCTCAGCTGGTAAAGAATCCGCCTGCAATGTGGGAGACTTGGGTTTGATCCCTGGGTTGAGAAGATCCTCCAGAGAAGGGAACGGCTACCCACTCCAGTATTCTGGCCTGGAGAATCCCATGGACTATATAGTCCAGGGGGTCTCAGAGTCGGACACGACTGAACGACTTTCTCTTTGCTATATTAATATCAGCTCTGGCAGATACAGAGTGGGAAGGTGATAATGGTTGATGAGGAGGCAGAATGTGTTGATGAGGAGGCAGAAACCTTGCTGAAGAGGGAAATAAATACCATGGAAGGAGGAAATGTTGCAAAAATGTGGGGTGGGGAGGATAAAGCTGTCCAGGGCACAGCCCAGCCACAGCAATACTGAATGGAGCACTGTGATGAAACCAGGCCTCTCTGGCTGGTCCATCTGAGCTCAGCTCGAGGGTTGGGCAGGACAGAGTTGTGTTGGTGGTTCCAGCTGTTCAGAGGCTCCAGAACCTGTGTTCAGGGAGCCTCCACCTAATCTTCCTTTGAAGAAAGACCTGGAAGACATGGAGATTTCTCTGATGCTTTTGAACCCTAGTAGACAAAGTAGCTTTTGGAATTGGGACGCTGGGACAATGGCCCACTTGACTCTGTGGAGGGAGCCCAGACTTAGAAGGTGACCCTTGCAAGCCCAATGTCAGCTGGTCAGAATGTCCACCCAGCTAGTAGGTAACAGAGCTGCTTTCATCACGAGCACTGTGGTCAGTACTGGCAGGTTACCAAGGCAACTTGCAGCAGAAGCAGTAGGCCTTTGCCTAATGACCTGGCTTCTCCTGTAGGAATCAGCAGAGCTCCTCTTGCAAAGCTCTTATTTCAACAGATTATTTCACTCTCTGAACAAGTTCATAATGAGAGTGAGGAAGAAAAAATATAAAAAGCGAGGAAATCAACCAAAATACTCATAGGCTATTTTATATATATTTTTGGGTTAAGGAAAGTGCCTGACCAATTAATATGAGATATTAGGAAAAGAAATAGGATATATGCTGTAATCATAGCTACTTTTCTCATTCCAATATCAGCTTCCACCTCACTGGGCTTTCACACAAAAAATAGGAATGAAACATCACTCTTGCTGAGGTATGGCTACTGTGCGTGTGTGTGTCTGTGTGTATATAACACACCAGTCAACAGTGATCCTTTGGATGTAAGCATGGCCTTTTGAGATTATAAAACTTTGAAGAGAAGAATCTTTATAAAACAGTTTTTGAAAAAGAAACAATCATCTTCACTTCATTGCCATGAAATGACCTTAGATTTGATCCAGTTTAACCTCTTTATTTAAAAATGCAAAGCCATGATGTCCAGAAGGAGAAGAGACTTCTGGAAAGATTAGAGGATTTAAATCTGTAAAGATGCTGTAAAGATTCTTTGTAAGGATTAGAGCAGGTGAGAAGTGATGATTGGTCTCTCACATTTCTGCACGTCTTTTGAGAAGTCGGATTGACTGTCTTCATTTCATAGTATCTCAAAATAGTACGTTTGTTCAGCAAACAGCCTTGGAAGAAAAAGATAGTACATTCTTCTGGAATAGGAATTTTTTGTTATTGACATTGTTGTTTTAGTTGCAAAGATATGTCCAACTCTTTTGCAACCCCAAGAACTGTAGCCCACCAGGCTCCCCCGTTTGTGGGATTTCCCAGGCAAGAATACTGGAGTATGTTGCCATTTTCTCCTCTAAGTGATTGTCCTAACCCAGGAATAAAACCTGCATCTCCTGCCTTGGCAGGCAGATTCTTTACCACTGAACCACCTGGGAAGCCCAGGAATATGACATCCTTATTCCACATTATAAAAGGTTCAGATTCTCTCAGGTCCAGGCACCTCCGTCACAACAATGCATGTAGCCATCTGGTTCCATCTTTCTTTGCCCCCTGGGACTTGGGGACAAGAGAAACTGACATGAGTGTTCTGAAGTTCATGCTGCCTGTTGTGCTGGGGAATCACATCTCTTGTCTCTGACCCGGGAGTTGTGTTTTCTGCCTGCATCTGTGAAAAATGTGGCAAGCTAACATGTTCACTTGCAAATGGGATACAATCCCAGACCCTTCACTGTTGTTGATGAGAATCAGAGGCTAAAGCAGGAATTCTAATCCAGAATCAGATGCTGTGGTCTTGGCAATACTCAAAGTATTTGCAGAGTGGTGCTTTTCCTAAAGAATGTTTTCTAAATGCATGAAGCATGCACACACACACACACACACACACACAGAGCAAAGTTCTAGCTTCAAATAGACTCAGGTGGTAAGATTCTGTAGAGAAATTAGGACACATTCAAGATCATTTTAATACCTTGGATTGCAAACCAAGCTATAAATTGATCCATGCCAAGTGAACAGTGAAAGTGTTAGTCACTCAGTCGTGTCCAACTCTTTGCAATCCTATGGACTGTAAGCCACCAGGCTCCTCTGTCCATGGAATTCTCCAGGCCAGAATACTGGAGTGGGTTGCCATTCCCTTCTCTAGGGGATCTTCCCGACCCAGGGATTGAACCCAGGTCTTCTGCATTACAGGCAGATTTTTTACCATCTGATCCATGCCAAGTGTCTGTTAAATTTTGAAGATTTCCTCTTTGAAATTTAATATTAGGAGTCTGTATGCCTCATCCTTCATCCCCACAGTGCTATTTTTAACTTTATTTCTCTGACATGTGTCTGTGATTTCTTTCTCCTTTCCCCATCACTCTACCAAGAACTTCTACTCATGGCTCTTCACCTCTAACCCTTTCAAAGTCGTTTTGCTCACAGAGACTCGCATCTCCCCATTTTTCTATCTCAGCAGTGCTTGTCCTAGGCTTTGAGGCTTTCGTGGGTGACCTCGACGGGGCCACCACCACCATAACTGCTCTGAATTGAAGGCTGCCCCGTTTCTCTATTCTCCCGTGTGTCTCTGCTGTAAATCCCGGGGACTTCATTTGCCTTTTCTCCTCCCCTGATATGCTTCTTGGTATTCAGAGCAGCAGCCTGGGTGCCTTTCTACCTCGCCGCCTTCATCTGGTCTGTTCAAACTGGGGCATGCACCTTTATCAACGCGACTCACAGTCTGCCCTCTCCCCGTCACTCCATCCCGGGCAGGCGGTTTAATTCAGGAGATCTGCCTTCATGAGAGAACAAGGGAGTTGGAGCTGCTGGACTGAGAGAAATAAGGGTTCTTGAGGTGACTGCAGGGATCTCTAGGAATAATGAGGGAAGATTGGAGTGTGCACAGGCGTCTGTACTGCTTGGCATTCCAGAAACATCTTAGTCAGAACACCCGCACCAGCCCAGACCAATAAACCCTGGAGCCGCAGTTTTGAGAACAGGCAGTAATTCAGGCTCTTGAACCCAAAAGCAAAAGCACACCGATGATCGTCCGTTTTGGCAGCTCTTCTAACCTTTCAAATCCATTTTCGGACAAGAGCACACTTATTTTACTGTCTCTCAAGGCTCTCTTAGGACTCATGAATGTTTAATAAACAGAAAGTTGAGGATTGAAAATGAAGGTACGGATGTCTCAAAATACCCTATTTTTGGGTGCATAAACCAGGATGTTCCCTGGACAGAAAAAGTGATTACTTATTACACATGATAGTAATTCCTTCTGTCTGCGAATGACTTTTCTCTCCCAAAGGGCTGTTCACTTTTTTGGGCAAGAAGAGTGTTCCAGTTATATACTTTGTAAAACCACCCTGCTATCTTCCTTTTGCAAAAGGGAAGCTTAATAGATGTTGTTGTTAGCTTGGAAAATGGATACACTTTAGGGTCTCCGAGGCTAATCCTGACAATGTCCACTGAGGGACATTTTGCTTATTTCGCAATAGACCACACTTTTGGGTCTGATAGATGGGATGTTGCCAGTGGGTTTGCTGCAACTGCAGACTGTCCTGTTGCAATGAGACCCTCTGAGATTCTCACTAGATCTCAGCTGGATCAGGTAGCTCGACCTTAACTCCCAGGTAGCTGACAATGCTCCATAGAACCACAGTTGCAAAAGGGCGTCTTTTTTGCTTTCAGTGATGACATTGTCCCATCTCTTAATATATGCATTGATGCTTATCTAACAAGTCCAACCCTTCCATCCCTTCCCGTGACTGCTTTTCTTCAAGGAGGGTGAATTAGACTTTTGAGGGATGTAGTTGTAGAAGTTCTCACTATCCCTCTTCCTCCCCTCCAGCATACACACACACACACACACACACACACAGAGTTATTGAATTCCAGGCATTTCTGAGGATGAAGCTGAGGTTATTCAGGACCCTTGTGGATATATTGAGCTTGTAATTTATGGCTTCTCTTACTCACACCTCCTGATTAAAACCTCCTATGCATGATTTTATAATATCATCTGTTTGGAAAAGAACACAAACAGCTCTGATTGAATTTGTTCTTCTTCCAGATAAGGAATAGTTTAGGTTCTGTCTCCGGTGATTTAAGAGAGCACCATGTCATCTCTAGCAGTCTCTTGAAAGAGAGTGGATTATGTTAGTTATCTGCTTTATGAGAAGATTTGAGTTAGAGTATTTGCATGCCCGGAACAATGTGGGGAAAATGTGCAGTGTCCAAGAAATTGAATCCTTCAGGCAGAGCCTGCTACTTCATCCATACAGTCTCATGGTTATATCCCAAAGCACCCAGAAAAGATGGACAGGACCAAACAGACTTTATAATGAACAAATCCTTCTTAATCCCTAGCTTAACCCTATCACCTCTGCAGCCACCTAAGCCTGTTTTCTTCCTTCCTGTTCTAGACCTGCTGGCAATAGAGAGCTAGTCTGCCTTTCTTCTTAGGTGTCATGGAGCCGGTGAAGCAGAACCTTTTCTCTCTCTGTGTGTGATTCCAAGTCTTCTCTTTTCCAGTTTGGGCAAGCTTCACACCTGGCGTTCAGCATCTGCATGCATGTACCGGTGACTGACAACGCTTGTAGCGTCAAGCTGGGGAATTCACCAGCAAACAAGGCTCTCTCCTGGCGTCCCTTTAGATTCGAGGCAGAATCAAGGGAAGTGGGACTTCAGTAGAAGTCCCACGCAGTTTCAGAAAAAGGCTCCTCATTTACATGATGAGTCTTCTACAGTTCACACAGAAGGTATCCCAGGGAACCCCGTTCTCTCTGTGTCTGTCCCCGCTGCGTGTGTGCTTGCTAACAGACATCAACAATGCAATTAAGCTGAAGGAAGTCACCTCCACTAGAACGCAGTCTGCAGCACTTTTTTGATTTGCTCCTTTTTCTTCTTGATTCTTCCTTTCTCAAAACCTTTTTGTGTATTAGGATGATTAAGGATCTCTAACCAGGTTAATCTTTTGCCAAGCAAAGCCCCACCCTACTTCCTAGACCGTGTGTTCAGCTCAGTTCAGTCGCTCAGTTGTTTCCGACTCTTTGCCACCCCATGGACTGCAGCACGCCAGGCTTCCTTGTCCATCACCAACTCCCAGCGCTTACTCCAACTCATGTCCATTGAGTCGGTCATGCCATCCAACTGTCTCATCCTCTGTCATCCCCTTCTCCTGCCTTCAATCTTTCCCAGCACCAGGGTCTTTTCAAATGAGTCAGTTCTTTGCATCAAGTGGCCAACAAAGTTTCGGAGCTTTAGCATCAGTCCTTCCAATGAATATTCAGGACAGATTTTCTTTAGGATGGACTGGTTGGTCTCCTTGCAGACCGTGTGTTATCTGGAATTAATTCTCTTAGTATAGTTTAACTCTTACCATCTAGTTCAGTTATCACCACTTGCATTACACTATTTCTGTCATGGGTCACAGAATGTTGTCATATGTCTCTCGTGGAAGATACTCAATCTCCTTGTTGCGTGTGTTTTCACCACAATCTTAGAAAGACTCTGTTACATTGAGTCACACTAAGCCTCCCTGCTGCTGCTGCTGCTGCTGCTAAGTCGCTTCAGTCGTGTCCGACTCTGTGCGACCCCATAGACGGTAGCCCACCAGGCTCCCCTGTCCCTGGGATTCTCCAGGCAAGAACACTGGAGTGGGTTGCCATTTCCTTCTCCAATGCATGAAAGTGAGAAGTAAAAGTGAAGTCGCTCAGCCGTGTCCGACTCTTAGCGACCCCATGGACTGCAGCCTAGCAGGCTCCTCCGCCCATGGGATTTTCCAGGTAAGAGTACTGGAGTGGGGTGCCATTGCCTTCTCCAAAGCCTCCCTAGATCTTTCAAATACTGCTTCTAAACTTGTCCTGTTTGCTTTGTAGATTTTTGGAAATTTTTGGAGCCCATTGCACAACTCTGTGTTTATTACGGTTAAATTTCATCCTTTTTCAATTCAGCAATTTTTGTGTCTAGTAGGGGTATATTCCACTCTCATACAAACTAGCTCTTTCATTTCTCCCAACTCCATTTCATTTGCAAGTTTGTTCAACATGAAGTCAATGTCATTATTATGCAGTGGATAAAAATGCTGATCAGAACAAGTCTGAGGATGAGTTTAGGGTAAGTTTGGAGTTACTCAACATTGTAGAGGACCAGGTGAGAATGAATGTTAATTACATACAGATGCCTACAGTGAAAATTAAAGAATTATGCTAATCATGGTAGTCTGCAAGCATCTAGAAGGTTGGGACTTCGGACTTCTGACTATGGGAAGAAAAGACTCCCTACTATTTCATAAGAGGTTGAAGTGGGAAATTACCCAATGTTAACAGCACAACAAATAGTTCCAGTGAGGCATCTGTTTTGAAAGTTCTCAGAACCACATTAACATAACCCAAACCTAGCACTTCCAGAGCATGTTTACAGGATGTCAACACAAATTCCTTGCAAAAAAAATATAGTCAGCAAAAAAGTCTGGAAAATGCTGGCTTAGGCAAAGCGAAGCAGATTTCTTTCATTGTTAGACTTAAGTTTTTAATAAGCTTGTTTGCCAAGTAAGTTTCTTAACAGTCTGTTAATAATACGAGATTTAAAAAATTTGTTTGCTGAGAGTCCCCCCCCCCTTTTTAGGAGCATCTTGAAGGTCTCTTGTCCCATGAGCAATGCTGAGTTGTTGGGGTGGGACCAGGATGGGCCCTGGGAGTGAGCACTTCCTGCAGTTGTGCCCCTAGGAGCCTCATTCACTTCCTGCTCATCCTGATCCTCTCTAAACTGTGGGCTGTGGTGCAGGTGGCTGGGGAGAAGCTTCTGGGTTTACGCACAAAGCCATGCCACAGTATGCCTGCTGCAATTGGCTGGCTACTCAAGGGTTTCCCAAACTAATGAATTTAAAATAAAGGGAAGCAGTGTTACTCTTGACTACTAGCATCAGGGAGCAAGATGGCAATCTGATATCAATAGCTGTCTTGTGACAACCCTTTCTATTCACAATCTGCATTATGTGTATATGCCTGTGTGCTCACACACACACACACACACACAAGGAATCTGGAATATCAAACTACAGTCTTGCCCTGGTCCAGCAAGGCCATGGTGACTCTTTCTGCCTAAACACGACTGTACCTAACAGTGTGTCTCACCCCCCAGAGGGCTCCTGAAACATGGCAGGACTTGAGGAAATATGAGAATTCTGGGTTCAAGCTGGGAGGTTGCTGCTCCACAGTCCTGCTCCACAGTACATGCCCTGATTTCTACTTTCCCATCCGTGGAAGGGAATCCTCCCCGGGGGCTGCTTGAAGACCAGCAGTCCCTGTATTGGGCAGAAGCCCCTCCTCCTCGGTTCTCTATCCTTCATACTTTGTGACCAGCCATTCTTTATTTTCCTCCACGTCCTAGAGAGTTAAACTTCACAGCCTAGCCCAGGGTGTACCGATGACACTCTATGTTTACTCTGCCAAGGTGGAAAGTTCCCTCTGCTTCCTAATCTTTCATCCCTATTTTCCCCTTTGACTCTCCCCCTTCCTTGAAACTCCTTAGCTACACTGACTTGTCTTATCATTCCCGTGGACCCTGCCACACATTTCCAAGTTGATGTTGTAAGTAGCAGAAGTGTTGAATATATGTGGATATGTAATGCATGCTTTCCCTGTTTGAAATGTCTGTGTGGTCAGCTTGTAGATGTCCTTTCTTGGAGGGTCATAACTGGCTCTTTCTGCCCTGGTCAGAGGGCCGTGTTGCCAGGGCACCAAGAATGATCTCCTGATTCTCTACTTTAAATCCATACAGGGAAAGCGACTCTGTAAGGTGTCATGGGTAATAGAGGAGAAAACCTTGTCTCCTTTCTGGAGATGGTTACTGAAGTGTTTATTGCCATTCCTAAGGCTGTGACACCACCTGTCACAAACCAGATGGGGAGTGTGCTCTCAGGACAGTGAGTGGCAGTAATCAGGTTGAGAGCCCTTAAATTCTCTGCAAGTTGATTAAATGCAAACCTTGCATATAGTGAACCACACTCAATGGGATGCTATTATGAAAGACTCAACAGAAACACACTCAAAAGATTGGGCCACAAGAATTTCAAGGAAGAAATCCTGGCTAGTCAAAAGTCAGAGAGAGGAAGACAAATATTGTATATTAATGCACATATGGGGTTCCCTGGTGACTCAATGGTAAAGAATCTGCCTGCCGGTGCAGGAGATGTGGATTCCATCCCTGGGTCAGAAAGATCCTCTGGAGAAGGAAATGGGAACCCATTTCCGTAGCCTGGGAAATCCCATGGACAGAGGAGCCTGGTAGGCTGCAGTCCATGGGGTCCCAAGGAGTCGGACACCACTTAGCAAGTAAACAACAGTATCGCATATATATGGAATCTAGAAAAATGGTACTGATTACCTATGTGCAGAGCAGGAGAAGAGACACTGACGTGGAGAATGAACGTGAGGACACCGTGAGGGAAGGAGACAATGGGACAGATTGAGAGAGTAGCATTGAAATATACACAGTATCATGTGTAAAATAGCTAGCTCGTGGGAAGCTGCTGTGTAACACAGGGAGCTCAGCCCAGTGCTCTGTGATGACCTGGAGGGCCGAGATGATGGGTGGGATGGGAGGCACGCACAAGAGAGAGGGTATATGTACATACTTATAGCTGACTCATGTCATACAGCAGGAACTAACAACACTGTAAAGCAATTACCCTCCAATTAAAAATAAAAATGAAAAAAAAAAAAGGATCACAGAAGTGCTCCTAGGATAAACATAATGAGAAACAAAAATTTTTTCAACTAATTCAGTGGTAACAGCACTGGGATGGACATTTTAAGTCTTTCTTTTTTACTTTTTAAGAGTACCACAAGTAAGCAATGTTTCCCTGGTGGCTGAGACAGTAAAGAGTCTCCTTGCAATGTGAGAGACTCAGGTTCAATCCCTGGCTTGGGAAGATCACTTGGAGAAGGAAATGGCGACCCACTCCAGTCTTCTTGCCTGGGAAATCCCATGGACAGGGTAGCCTGGTGGGCTACAGTCCATGTGGTCGCAAAGAGTCGGAGATGACTGAGGGACTAAAACACACACACAAATGCAAGCAAGCAATTTGCAAGATGCTGGAGGGACAGGAGACCAGTAAACAAGACTGAGAGCTTCTAAACTGACCTCATTAAACTGAGTTGAGAATGTCTCCCACAGAGTCCTAGGGTAGGAGTCTTGGTGTAGGTGCAGTCCTCATTGGAGACAGCCCAGTGAACTTAGCTGTACTTCCGAGAAACGAACAGATTTGACATTTGGTGTTGTGTACTAGTACTGGTTCTGGTTTGTTCTGGCCAACGTCTTTATTGGATGCTTAGTAGAAATGGCTAAAATATAAATATTACTCATTTGACTCTTCAAGCATGCAAATCTAATACACAAAAAAGGCTATATTGTAGGAACAGAGATTACTTAGCTGGGAATCTAAATATTGGAGCCATTTATACAAGGGAAGCAGGATGGTGGTGGAACCCAGTGGCCTGGCTTGTGATGTCTGTGTCTCTTAACCATAATATAAACTGGGAGATTTGGGGCTACTTTGTGCTGTGAACATTTCATAAATTTTGTGTTTCAAAACAAAGCTATAGCAAAAGAAAACAGATGTTGCTGAGAAAATTGTTCAAAGGAGATCGTCTCCTCCTCCAGTTTCTCTACATGTCAGCTGTTCATCAACAAAGTTCTTTTAAATTGCAGAGTGATCCACTGAGATAATATTCACTTAATAAGGCTTTCCTGATGGCTCAGTGGGTGAAGAATCCGCCCACAATGCAGGGGCCAGTGTTCCGTGTTTTCACATCCTGAGTCTCCTCAGGGCGCTCTGTCTCTCTGTACACACTGACTGCAGTCTGATTGCTGCTAGCTGGCAAGTATTCTTTGTTTCCTTCCTGAATATACAGATTCTTTCAATGTCATAAAGCTTTAACTATATTTTATACACCATATTCTAAGCTATACTTTGCATAGCAAAAAAAAAAAAAAATCCTGATTTTTTCACCCTGTATTTTGTGTGTGTGTGTGTGTGTGTGTGGCTTATACGTATCTAAACTCTATAAATATCATTCATTTGGCAAAGCTTGGGGTTGGGACTTTTTTCAGAGTTTAGTCAGGTCCCACAGGAAACAGATGGCATATTCTAATTGTGTGATCTTCAGAGATCTTAATAAAGAGACGCCTTGTGAAAATAAAGGCAAAGTGCGGAGAAACATCAAGAGACAGGACAGCCGCCTGGGGAAGGTACCCCTCCACACCTGAAGTGGCTAGAGAGGCGTGTGGGCATGGAGCGTGGGGAGAAAGAAAGTGGGCTCAGAGTGTGAACTGCACAGGCAAAAGTCGCAGTAAGCCCATGAAATGCAGAGTCAAGTGACTAAATGTCTAATCTCCATTCTCCTTGCCCACTCCAGACACCTGCTGTGTTCCTCATTGGCAAACTCAGTGGTAAGCCAACACTGATCCTGACCCTAGAGGTCAGCCTCCCGTTTCTTATCACAGGTTGGAGTTATCCAGAAGGATTAAAAACAAAACTATCTTGAGCATCACATAAATATTCTTCTATATGTGACCTTAGACGTCCCTGGTGGCTCAGCCAGTAAAGAATCTGCTTGGAAAACAGGAGACAGCTTGCAATGTAGGAGACTTAAGTTGGTAGGATCCCCTGGAGAAGGAGTCTCAACTATAGGAATAACTATATTTTTCTTGAGTTTCTATTTTATTTTGTCATATAGATCCTCCAAGTCATAGTAATAATCGCAGACAATTTTTGTTATTTAGTGAAAATTGTTAGAACTAGATTTTGGCCCACCTTAGTTGTACCTGTCTGCTATTTTCTAAACACTTTTGTCATATTAATTCCTTTGAAATATAACCAATTTTATCTTTAGTTGGTATATTGCATGTATATTTCAAGAACACCTTCAATTCCATTTAATTAGTTGAATTTAATCAATTGAAATATTGAAAAACAGCAACTTTGAATGAAGAAAAGACAGAATTCCTCTGCTTTACATTCTTTTGAAAACTGGTTTTAATGTACCTAACCTTGGATTTTCAATTGATTTAAGTTTCTCTGTTTATATTCTGTGATGCTCTAATAATATGCCTGATATGTACAGTTAAAATTTACAAAGTACCTTTCTACCTATTATTGCATTTGACCTCCGCAAAATTCTGAAATAAGTAAGGTAGCTCATTACCTTGATGATATAAACATATATGTTAAAATGTCTACCTAGAATAATAGGGAATATTAATTTTCTCATTTCGCTGTTAGAGACATGAAATTCCAATTCTTTCCATCTGACTACTGTCAACCAGATTTAATGACAAGGGGCAAAAATCGCCCTCTATTTTCATGTTGTTCTATTTTCTTTCTGCACAGTGTCAGTTGCAAATATTTTAACATAATGAATTTTTGAAGCAGCAAAGGCCAAGGCCTTCTGGGTTATGCACAGATTTATCATCAAAGCCTTTTCAAGGTAGGTAGAAAATCATGTTAATATATTTTGTACAATCTCCTATTGCCCAAGGCAAGCCATTTGAAAAGATATTTGATATGTCAAATCTTAAGCACAATAATTTGGGATAAATGTTTCTGATTTAAAGTCCAAGTCTCTTTTAAGTTGAAATCACTCTAACTTCAATCTGAGGAATAAAATGTCAACTAGCAAAAGAGTACACAAAATATTTTATAATCTACACAACTGGACTATTGATCCAAGAGTCTTGGGGCTAATGCACTGTGCATTAGTAGAAGAATAGGTAATAATTCAAAGAAAGGAACCTAGTTAATTTTCAGTGAGTTTATTTCTTGGCAGGCAAACTGCTGATAGTAATTTTTGTACATGACCTCCTTCTTGCTTGCCTTCTGCCTTTCTGTTAGACGAGTCCAAGTTAGCACACAGCATTGGTCAAAGTGGCTAAATGAGCTCTTGTTTATGGGTAATGGTCTGTTATATTTATGACATTCTCTGCATGCTCCTTTGTAGGTTTCATTGAATTTTGATCACTATTATCTCAATGGATTGATTCAGTTCAGTTCAGTCACTCAGTCATGTCCAACTCTTTGTGACCTCATGAATCGCAGCACACCAGGCCTCCCTGTCCATCACCAACTCCCGGAGTTCACTCAAACTCGCGTCCATCGAGTTGGTGATGCCATCCAGCCATCTCATCCTCTGTCGTCCCCTTCTCCTCTTGCCTCCAGTCCCTCCCAGCATCAGAGTCTTTTCCAATGAGTCAACTCTTCGCATGAGGTGGCCAAAGGACTGGAGTTTCAGCTTTAGCATCATTCCTTCCAAAGAACACCCAAGGCTGATCTCCTTTAGGGTATCTCCTTGCACTCCAAGGGACTCTCAAGAGTCTTCTCCAACACCACAGTTCAAAAGCACCAATTCTTTGGTGCTCAGCTTTCTTTACAGTCCAACTCTCACATTCATACATGACCACTGGAAAAACCAAGCCTTGGCTAGATGACCAGGCTGATCTCCTTTAGGGTATCTCCTTGCACTCCAAGGGACTCTCAAGAGTCTTCTCCAACACCACAGTTCAAAAGCATCAATTCTTTGGTGCTCAGCTTTCTTTACAGTCCAACTCTCACATTCATACATGACCACTGGAAAAACCATAGCCTTGGCTAGACGGACCTTTGTTGGCAAAGTAATGTCTCTGCTTTTCAATATGCTATCTAGGTTGGTCATAACTTTTTCTGAGGAGTAAGCGTCTTTTAATTTAATGGCTGCAGTCACCATCTGCAGTGATTTTGGAGCCCCCCAAAATTAATTCCAACACTGTTTCCATGGTTTCCTCATCTATTTCCCACGAAATGGATTAATTCAGCTTAAAAGAAGATGCTAAGATGAAGCAAATTAGAAGCACAATAAGACATCAGCTGTTCAAATTAAGATGGGAAAGTCAGGTTGAGTTAGTATGTCAATTATAAATATATTGGAAAAGAAATTTACTCTTATGGAAGAATAGAAGCAATTTGTCCCTTTAACAAAAAAGAGATTTTACTAAACATGTTTTAATAAACTATTTTAAAAATAGAAATTGTCAGAATAGACATAGATGCTCTTAGAATATTTGAAAATAGTTTAAGCTTCTTAAGAATTTATATATATATTTAAAGAGTCCAAAAAGAAAATATTAGTCACTCAGTCATATCAGACTCTTTGCAACCCCATGGCCTGTAGCCCACCAGGCTCCTCCGTCCAAGCAAGAATAGTGAAGTAGGTTGCCTTTTCCTTCTCCGGGGGATCTTCCCAACCCAGGGATCAAACCTGGGTCTCCTGCATTGCATGCAGATTTTATTTATTTATTTATTTATTTATTTACCGTCTGAGCTATTGGGAAAGCCAAAATGAAAAAGTGAAAGTCACTTAGTCGTGTCCGACTCTTTGCAACCCCACGCAGTCCGTGGGATTCTCCAGGCCAGAATACTGGAGTGGGTAGGCTTTCCCTTCTTCCGAGGATCTTCCCAACCCAGGGATCAAACCCAGGTCTCCCGCACTGCTGGCAGGTTCTTTACCAACTGAGCTATGAGGGAAGCCTGGGGAAGCCAAAAGTTCACTGACTTTAGAGATTATGATATCATACATGTTACAGTGCCACTCTCCCAAATCATCCCACCCTCTCCCTCTCCCACAGAGTCCAAAAGGCCGTTCTATACATCTGTGTCTCTTTTGCTGTCTCGCATACAGGGTTATCATTACCATCATTCTAAATTCCATATATATGTGTAAGTATACTGTATTGGTGTTTTTCTTTGGCTTTTTAAAAAAATGATTTCTATCTCTTTATTAATGTTCTCTATTTGATGAATAATTTTCACTTTATTTCTTTAAAAGTGATTTCCTTTTAGTTCTTTGAAGATATTTATAATGGCTGCTTATCAGACTGTCTGATAAGTCTAACATTTGGGTGCTCTCAGAAGAACTTCCCTTGTGGCTCAGCTGGTAAAGAATCTGCCTGCAGTGTGGGAGACCTGGGTTCAATCCCTGGTTTGGGAATATCCCCTGGAGAAAAGAAAGGCTTCCCACCCCAGTATTCTGGACTGGAGAATTCTGGGGGGTTGCAAAGAGTCAGACATGACTGAGCAACTTTCAGTTTCAAATGAGTCACCCTTGTTGCCTGTTTCTTTGCTTATCTTGTATTTTTGCTGTTGTTGTTGTTGAAAACTGAGCATTTTTAATAATCAATTATAGCAACTCTGGATTTTTATCCCTTCTCCCACTTCCCTGCAACATGCTGGGATGGCTGATATTTATTTCTTTTAGGATTTGCTTGGACTAAATTCTGTGGAGTTTATTTGTCAGCAGTGTATTGCCTTTGATGTTTCTGATAAATATTTCTTTTACTCTCTTTATTTTCAAGACCGACTTCTTTAGGATTTGCCCCTGAAGGTGTCCAATATGCTACTGTGAAAGAGCGAAGGACAATTACTAATAGCTGTCCAATATGCTACTGTGAAAGAGCGAAGGATAATTACTAATAGCTGCAATAAGAATGAAGCTACTCACTAAATACATGTGTGTGTGTTTAATATATTAATTTGATTCTTTTGAATTGTGGGGCTAGAGAAGACTCTTGAGAGTTCCTTGGACTGCAAGGAGATCAGATCAGTCAATCCCAAAGGAAATAAATCCTGAATATTCACTGGAAGGACTGTTGCTGAAGTTGAAGCTGCAATACTTTGACCACCTGATGTGAAGAGGTGACTCATTGGAAAAGACCCTGATGCTGGGAAAGATTGAGGGCGGAGAAGGGAGTTGCAGAGAATGAGATGATTAGATAGCATCACTGACTCATTGGACACGATTTGAACAGACTCCTGGAGATAGTGGAGGACAAAGGAGCCTTGGCAGGCTGCAGTCCATGGGATTGCAAAGAGTCAGACGTGAGTTAGCCACTGAACAACAACAACATTACCCCACTAGCCTGAGCCACATGTGTGTATTTCCGTTCTATGACGAGAGCTTTCTGTCTACCTGGCCCTTCTTCTCCCACTCTTGCTTCCTTTTGGTCTATTCTTCATCCTGATGCTATATTGATTCTTTTAAAACATACAATAAACCCTTTGGTTCTCTCAGTATCTTTGGTTTTCAGTTAGAATTCCTGCAAATCAATATGAGTCTGTGGAATGGCAGCCTGATGGGGTTATGGCAGGGGAAAAAGCTCAGACGTACTGAAGCACTGTTTACATGGCATTTTATCTGATTTTGAGGAAACACTCATTGCTCATTTCAAACATTAATATTCTGGAAATGTACATGAAGCGGATTTGCACTTGGCCACAGTCTCCTTTCAAGGACATGACCTCCCTTATAACTCTTAGATAGGATCTGGAAAGGAATACAGTGCTGGCTCCTTACAACATTAGACGAAAGGAGAAAGATGTTTCAGAGTGATTGAATCATGTGTTGCACGCTCTTGTTTTTCTCCTCACAGTCTTCACTTGGTACCATAAATCTTGGTTCCACTTAGGGACACATTGTGCCCTATACAAATTCCTGAATAAAGAAATGCATGTCTGATGAGTACAGATTGGCTCTTTGTTCTGTTGAACCTTTAAAAAGGTCCTTTTATTTTTCCCAGAAAATATGCAAAGTGCCTGAAAGACTCTTTTCAGCTCTTATTTATGTGCAAGTAAATATCTACAATGATTTCTAAAGGGTGAAAGTGAGGAGTGTTAATCATGGGATTGGAGAGTGGGGAGCATAAAACTCAGGCTTTAACTCATGAAAAGAATTAGGACAATCTGATCCTGGGAAGTCTGGTGTGAAAAGGCTAGATAATGCTAAAGTTAGATGGAATGAAAATGCAAACCAAATTTTAGTGAGCAATGAAATTTGATCATGTCCATAGTATTCCCTAGTGGCTCAGATGGTAAAGAATCTGCCTGCAACACAGGAGACCTGGGTTCGATCCCTGGGTGGGGAAGATCCCCTGGAGAAGGGAATGGTTATTCACTCCAGTATTCCTGCCGGGAGAATTCCGTGGACAGAGGAGTCTGGTTGGCTACAGTCCATGGGGTCACAAAGAGTTGGACGGGTGACTAACACTTTCATAGCATTAGTTCCAATTTCCCGGGTGGTGCAGTGACAAAGAATCTGCCTGCCCATGCAGGAGACGTAGGAGGCCCAGGTTTGATCCCTGAGTCAGGAAGATCCTCTGGAGGAGGAAATGTCAACCCGCTCCAGTATGCTTGCTGGAGAATCCCATGGACAGAGAGCCTGGCGGGCTACAGTCCACGGGGTCACAGAGTTGGACATGATTGAACAGCTGAGCACATGTGCATAGCATTCAGTCATGGTTACTTCTTCTAATACCAGTACCACCTCTTACCATGGTGATTGTTCATGGGTATCATGATGGGTAAAACAATCAAAATCACTTTTTGTTGTGGCTTCAGGTTCTGTGATGTGTATGATCTTTCTGTGTGTGTGTGTGTGTGTGTGTTTAGTCGCTCAGTTGTGTCTGACTCTGTGACTCCATGGACTGTAGCCTACCAGGCTCCTCTGTTCATGAGATGCTTCTGGCAAGAATACTGGAGTGGGTTGCCATTTCTCCTCCAGGGTGTCTTCCCAACCCAGGGATCTAACCTGTGTATCCTGCATTGGCAAGTGGATTCTTTACCACTGTGCCACCTGGGAAGCCCATGCATGACCTTTCCACCAACTAACAATGATAGCTTCAGTGGCTTTGCTTATTACCTTATACTACTAAATGGATTCAGCCAATGATGATTAAAAATAACAATAATACACATAAGGATGGTTATCTCAGTTTTATTTATAATAATTAAAAATTGAAATGACCTACAGCAATGTCTCCAAACAAGAGGTTTTTTAGCTAAATTATATCACAACACTGTAGCAGAATGCATCCTTAAAAAGTAGTGATATACAAGATCACACAATAATGTGAAAAGATGCTCACACTATATACTGCTGGGTAAGAATGGGTTAGGGTGTGTCATAGCCCTGTTGGGATGATTATAAAAAGTAAGAGAAAGCCTGAGGATAAGAAACTAGGAGAAATGTTCCAAGTCGTTTCTGACTCTTTGTGACTCCATGGACTGTAACCCACCAGGCTCCTCTGTCCATGAGATTCTCCAGGCAAGAATATAGGAGAGAGTTGCCATTTCCTTCTCCAGGGGATCTTCCTGACTCAGGGATTGAACTTGTGTCTCTTAAGTCTCCTGCATCGGCAGACAGGTTCTTTACCACTAGCACCACCCGGGAAGTCCCAGAGGATAAATACCTAAATGCTAAATTACCTCTATAGGTTGGGATTATGAGTGAGTTACGAGTTTATTTGTTGCCTTATATTTGCCTGTTTTATAAATTTCTAAATAGACACATTTCTTTTTAAAGAAGAAAAATAAGTTATGGAAAAAAAAGAGAGAGAACATGTGCATGGAAAATAAATTGTTCTTTTATTCATGGTATTTCTTTCTTGAAATATTGAAGTGCAGTTGATTTACAATGTTGTGTTACTCTCTGCTGTATTGCAAAGTGACTCAGATCCCAGGATATTGAATATAGTTCCCTGTGCTATACAGCAGGACCTTGTTGCTTATCCATCCTGTATATAACAGGGTGCATCTGCTAATCCCAAAGTCTCAATCCTTCCCTCCCACTCATGGGATTTCCAATCCTGACAGTAATCCAGTAAGGTACCTACTCTTATTCCAACTTTACAGGTGAGAAAAAGAGTCCTAAGGAAGCTTTGTGACTTGCTGCAAGACACGTGGCTGGCAGGTGCGGGAGCTGCCCGCCCCAGCCTCTCTCCTCATGCCCCTTTGGAGTTCCTGTGTGTGCTTTTAAAAGCTTTCCTCTTTCGCCCTTTTCTTCACGTGGATGGCATCATCTTCTCCTTCTCTCCATCTTTTGCAGCTGCTTCCTATTGACTTTCTCACAAGCTCACTCATTCAGCAAATACTCATTGAACACTAACTTATCTATATATACAAGAGATGGAGTTATGTGTGGGTTACATGGAGATAAACTAGACACAAATCCAAGTCTCAGTGGGGTCATGGCACAAACTGACAGGTGAACACAGCTTACATTGACCAAGGGCTTTGGGTAGGGGGAAAGGTCTGGTGTGTGCCATGAGTGGAAATCAGATGACTTTAATAGAATGTGCCTAAAATAAAAGGGAGCACATACCGAAGTCCTTGTGTGCCAGGGTAGGGGCACTAAGGTATCTAGGTATTCACCTGTGAGACAATGTTTTAGTGGCTTTGGATTCTTGGGCACTACCGTATTTTTGTTGTGTTGTCTTCCTGTTGAACTTTGCCTTCTTTGGGGAGGAAAGAATGTTTTCATCATAGTTTAACCCCCCAAATTAAAGGAAATCAAATGTGTGGATAAAAATGATCCCTGAAGGGAATTTGTGAATTCTTACATTTAAAAATAAGTACTTTTTATTATAAGGTTACTCAAAGAAAATAACAGAATTATTTAAATTTTAAACAGTCAGAATTATTTCTAGTATTAAGAAACACAACATTAATCCTTTAAAAATCTTATGAGAAATAATACTGTTGTTGTTTCAGACTTAACTTTAAAAATACAGTGATTTCCTTTTTGATAATTTAATTTGCACTTCCTTGCAACAGTTACTTCTTTCTAGTCTTTAATTTCCTGATCAGGCTAGCATAATGAATCCCTGAAATGTTCACTCTGTTTTCCACAGTTTGAGTTGATTGTTTAGAAATGCTTGGAAAATGCTCCTTTTTTTGTTTTTGTTTTTCTGTGAAAGCTGCCTTGAAAAAAATGTAGATCTTACTATGAAAGTGAAGACAAAGTTTCAGTACCTTCTCCATTTAATCATTTCATCTTAATGAGCTATGTAGGTCATTATTCAAAGATATTAATGGATTTGATGATTGTTGAATCATCTGCTGTTTAAAATAATATTGTTGAGGAACTGCTAATGTTCAATCAGTATATTGCTTAAGTTCTCAGACATGTCAAGCTTTCAGCTTCAGGAGTCAATCTCAGTTGCAAAAGTTGTGGAAAGTCCAATTTATTCAGAGTAACAGCTTTTTCTTTGTTTGCTTGTTTGTTTCAGTATAACATATTTCAGGAACCTGGCATAACTACATGACAAGCAGTGTTTTGTGCTTAAAAATCTTTAACATATTTTAAAGTTAAAATAAGTTAAGAATCTAATTTATTTTCACCTTTTTCCTTTGGTTTCTCAAAAAAATGTGAAAGTGTGCCTTCACTGGAATATTGAGATGTGTTTAACTTGAGTTATTTTTCTTACAGTGGAAAATGGCCATTTCCCTTCATTTAGTGCTCACTATATAGAAACAGCTTCCTGAATCAATATCCCTCAAAAGCTGAAAGAATACACTTTAGAAATAATATTAGAGGAACTGGGTGCTTACATTGGAAATGCATGACTTCAGAGCTACAATGGCCTTGGTGAGGAAGGAGAGACGATAATAGAGACACTAGGCTTCAAATCCTACTTTTGCGCTACTGGCTCTGTACTTTGGGGCAAATCTCTTAACTTCTCTAACACTCAGGTATCTCCTCAGTGAAATGGAGAATACAACAGTGTCTGGCTGTGATTGTGAGGACTGAATGACAGGCTGTAGATAATGCTTGTAGTCTGGAGTCAAGTACATTGTCAACAACCTTAATGAAAGTCAGCACATACTGTTTCTTTAAAGGAAAGTCTGTAGTCATTCAGTTGCTTTATTTTTATCTTGCCTTTGTCCCTTAGCACTTATAGGATTTGGTGGCATGTCACTAACTTTGAGGGGCTTCCCAGGTGGTGCTAGTGATAAAGAGCCCACCTGCCATTGCAGGAGACGCAGGAGATGTGAGTTCGATCCTTGGGTCAGGAAGATCCCCTGGAGGAGGAAATGGCAACCCACTGCAGTACTCTTGCCTGGGAAATCCCATGGACAGAGAAGCTTGGCTGGCTATAGTCCATAGAGTTGCAGAGAGTCATACACAACTGAAGTGACTTAGCGTGCATGCACGCACTATACTTGGTTGATCTTTAATGTTTTTTATTGGAACGATGTAATTAGCTAAAAATCTGACCTGCCTACCTCAATATTCCTATTTACCTGCAAGATTCTGTCAAATCTGGATGGAAAGTGACACTCCAGAAAGAAGAGCCCTGAGCTGGGCAGGCATGCAAATGTGCAGCTCTTGACCAAGCTGCCCAACTGCGAGGAGAATAGTTATGGGACTGCTGATGTCTTGCAGTTCTCAAGGGTAGTCCCCCAGCAGTGACCTGGCCAGTAACCCAGTAAGGCAGGGATGTAGCCAAGGTCAGACCCTTCTTGGGTGGCCCTCAGCCAATGAGTGAACAAGCAGTAATGCAAGGGACTGGCCACATCTGCCCCACGTGGACCCCTCTAGTGGACATTCTTAGCTTGGAGATGCCCCCAGGGGAAGCTGGCAGAAAGAGCAGATGTTCAACCTACAGGACAGCTCCCACGGCCCAACCAGAGAACCACACTTGAGGCAGGAGCAAAGGATAAAAACTCAAGAGATTCCAAAACAGTCAGCAGGTTTGAGCAGGGTGCTGAGATGGACACTGAGTATCAGACCCGGGGAGAGGGTCAAGCTAGACTGGATCAGTGCTGAGGATAAGCTAAGGCTAAGTCCGAGGGATGGGTGGGCGGGGTCAGCAAGGAGCACCTTGGAGAGATTCCCCAGTGTGGGTCCTCATTTGTTTAATCGCTAAGTCTTGTTCGACTCCTTTACAACCCTATGGACTGTAACCCACCAGACTCTTTTGTCCATGGGGTTTCACAAACAGAATACCAGATGGATTGCTGTTTTCTTCTCCAGGGGATTTCCCCAAGAAGGGATCGAACCCGTGTCTCCTGCTTTGGCAGGCGGATTCCTTATCGCTGAGCCATCAGGGAAGCCCCTAGTTCTTCATTGGGAGCATCAAACCATCTGGTTAATCTCAAAAAGCTCTGCACACTTCAAAGTGCTCTCCAAATGTAAGCAATTTGGCAATGCATTGGTCTGCCCTCTGGAGCATCAGGACATCTTTCTAACAAGATTTTGGGGGTATTGGGCACCATTTTCAGTCTTTCCTCTATTGGTAAGTTGATACAATTTTCAAAAGACGTCTTGCTGTGTTTGTTCTCCATTTCCTCAACTCTCACTGGGAAAAGTTGCCAGCGGTGCGCCGGGTTAGGCCCACTTCTAGCCTCCAAGCCTTTAGGGGGCGCTCCAACATCTGGTAAGATTGCTCACCCCGCTGTCATCAGCGTCTCAGGCCAGAACCAGGCTGTCAGTACTCTCCGGTGGAAAGGGGGGTGGGGCACGGTCCCATAATTATCCCCTAATGTGGACGCTGACCTTTTGTCCTATAAGCGGAATGGCTCCTGCCTAGTCTGTCGTTACACACTTTACACCCGAGGGCTAGTGCGACAGCAGTAAAGTTCAGACTGTGTAGAAGGAGCCCTGCGTCTTTGAGGCACTTGGAGTGCAGGGCTTTTCTCTGGGTGGCAAGCTCCAGAGTCTTACCCTAAGGAAAAACACACTTCTCCTGTTTCAATAACCTGTGTTTATGCAACAGAAGATAAGAATGTAGAATTGTTGGAATTTGGCCTTAATATAAATCCGTCTCTCTGTATTGGCGCTTTATGAGGAAGCTTGTTGAAAAACAAACAGACGCATTATTAATAGTCCAGAAACAACAGAACAGATTTATGGCCATCTCATGCAGCCTAAACTTCAATGAACATTTGGTGAAAGGTACAGGAGAGAAAAATGCCCTGTTATAGTCATTGCTTTTGAGCTCATTCTCTTTCAGCTATATAACTATCTTGGCTTCACTATATCTGTAAGATATATATATATATATATATATATATATATATATGCCTTTTGTAAAACCGAGGAGCCACTTTCCAGACCATGTTTTACAGGACCTCTCACGTTAAATGTGTAGCAGGACAAATTAACTATAATGGTTGGCCACATCCACTCTGTCCTGTTTTCCACTATAAAGATACACCTCAACACTTTCCACTAAGGATTTGAAAAATACAAAAATGTTCAAATCACTGGGACAAAGAAAATCTGTATGTTCAGGCTTGAGACGTTTGAAATCAGTAGGAAAAGATGCAAAGGTGTCAAGTTGAGAGCTCATTCTCTTTCAGCTATATAACTATCTTGGCTTCACTATATCTGTAAGATATATATATATATATATATATATATATATATGCCTTTTGTAAAACCGAGGAGCCACTTTCCAGACCATGTTTTACAGGACCTCTCACGTTAAATGTGTAGCAGGACAAATTAACTATAATGGTTGGCCACATCCACTCTGTCCTGTTTTCCACTATAAAGATACACCTCAACACTTTCCACTAAGGATTTGAAAAATACAAAAATGTTCAAATCACTGGGACAAAGAAAATCTGTATGTTCAGGCTTGAGACGTTTGAAATCAGTAGGAAAAGATGCAAAGGTGTCAAGTTGCTAATTAGGACATAAAAGTTGTGAAATTTGCTTTGTCACATTTGATATACTAAATTTGAAGTATGATCACATCGAAAAATATTGCTATTTATTATAGTATAGATTT
This sequence comes from Aepyceros melampus, assembly GCA_006408695.1. Classification (NCBI taxonomy): domain Eukaryota; kingdom Metazoa; phylum Chordata; class Mammalia; order Artiodactyla; family Bovidae; genus Aepyceros; species Aepyceros melampus. Next base: position 87,199 of record SJXQ01001723.1, read on the forward strand.
TCCAGTTGAATTTAGTTTCTACTAAATTTCATGTTTGTTACGACTGGACCTTTAGTCATATTCTGAGAATCAAAGCTGAATTGTAGAGTATACCCTGCATGCCATAGCTTAAATATCAGTAAATTACTCTGAAAAAATTGAAAATGTTAGTCGCTCAATCATGTCTGATTCTTTGTGACCCCATGGACTGTAGCCTGTCAGGCTCTTCTGTCCATGAAATTCTCCAGGCAAAAATATTGGAGTGGGTTGCCATTCCCTTTTCCAGGGTATTTTTCCTTGGATCTCCCACATTGCAGGCAAATTCTTTACCATCTGAGCCACCAGGGAAGCCCTAAATTAACATGAATTCTAACCTTTTTCTCTTTATCATTAATGGAAAACATATGGAAGAAAATTAAAAAAAAAAAAAAAAACTTAAAAATTTCACCTTTGCTTAATCTGCTAGATTCTGTAGCTACCACTACCAAAAGTTATTTTTTTTTGACACACTTTTATTATTTTTGCCAAATTTGCCACAAGGTTACCCACTCCAGTACTGTTGCCTGGAAAATCACATGGGTGGAGGAGCCTGGTAGGCTACAGTCCATGGGGTCGCTAAGAGTCAGACACGACTGAGCAACTTCACTTTCACTTTTCACTTTCATGCATTGGAGAAGGACATGGCAACCCACTCCAGTGTTCTTGCCTGGAGAATCCCAGGGACAGAGGAGCCTACTGGGTTGCCATCTATAGGGTCACACAGAGTCAGACACGACTGAAGTGACGCAGCAGCAGCAGCAGCCACAGGGTTTTATTTGTTAGGGACAAGGCTGTTGTTGTTGCACTAGACGCTAAGTCGTATCCAACTCTTTGCGATCCCATGGACTGCAGCACGCCAGGCTTCTCTGTCCTCCACTGTCTCCCAGAGGTGTTCACATTCATGTCCACTGAGTCTGTGATGCTATCTAACCAGCTTATCCTCTGCCACCCCTTCTCCTTTTGCCTTTAATCTTTTCCAGCATCAGGGTTGTTTCCAATGAGTTGGCTCTTCACATCATGTGGCAGAATTACTGAAGCTTCAACTTCAGCATCAGTCCTTCCAGTGAATTTTCAGGGTTGATTTTCTTTAGGATTGACTGGTTTGATCTCTTTGGAGTCCAAGGGACTCTCAAGAGTCGTTTCCAGTACCGCAATAGGGACTGATTACCATGAGGGGTTACACCTAGGCCTAGCTATCGCTGCCAGTGAGTTCTGTGACCAGGCCTATCTGTAGACCTTACTCTCAAGTTTCCTTATGTTTAGATGGAGGAGATAATACTAGACTGGCTGAAAAAGTCACTTACTCTAACATTTTATGAATCCCTACACTTTTCCATGTTTATTATTTCTGAAATCTGTACATTTACAAACACAGATAATTTTTTTTTTAACATGAAACAGAAGCCTGAGGTGTCTGAAGCAAACCACTGAAGGAATCTGAAACTCTACTATACTAAATCCCTGCCACTGTGGGCCAACTACAGTTGTAGACGGACCCTTAAGAGTCCTAACACCCACTATCCTTTGAATGTAACTTTTGTAGCATCAAATCCTGGGGATTCCTGCATGTATCACTATCACTTCAAAGGCAGTAGAAGTGAAATCTCACTTTCATTACTTTGTGCCTTGAATTCAAGAGACTCGCAGCAGTATGAATTTTGTGACAGCAAAATTATTCTCTTTTCCTAACAGGCTTTGCACTTGGCTTTGCTTTGTTCTTGTAAGCAGAGATGCACTTGGATTAGCTGGGTCATTTGGGAAAGAATGTCTGACAGATGTGCACTGTAGGATTCAGATATTGTTATTGTTGAAGACATACTTTTTTTTTTTCATCTTCAGCGAGTTTGACAGTTGAATCCAAACACATTTTCATTGATTGCTGTATTTGTTATATTTCCAGATACTTTAAGAGCCCCAACGATGACTGTTTCATAAAGAGTTTCTTTTTCCTTCAGTAAGTTCTCATAGGGCAGTGATGTTCTTCCCCAAGGAGGGCCTATAGAGTTGGAGTGAGGCTGAGTGCTCAACTTCTTTTTTGAATTGCTCATTCTTAAGACAGCTGCTAGAAAAGACAGCCGATAGATGTTTAGAAACTAAGAAAGAACTGACTTTTTTGTTTGTTTGTTTTTTTCTTAAGTGAAATAGTCAGGACTCTCTGAAGACCAAAATTCATTTGGCTTTGTATATCAAGAATATTTTTTTTGTTCCTCTTCTACCTAGGGGTTATATTAATCTAGTGCTGTGTATGATTTTCCAGTTGCATGCGGTCATGAGTGATCTATATAAATGGTATAAATATATATTCTGGAAATAGCACAAATGTTTGGGATGGTAAGTGATCTCTCTAAGACTCAACCTGTGCATCTGTGAACTTGACCTTTACTGCCCTCCCAGCATTCCTGAGGAGTGAAATGAAGGCATGTATGTGAATTTATAGAGCAGTGCTGAGCAAATACAAATTAAATGATTATTTCAGCATGGAGAAACATTCTGTTAACTACATTGTCTGAATCATGCTAACCATTTTAAATGATATTTTATAATTGAACTTTAAAATGTTTGTAAATAAAGATTTGACAACATATATTGCTCTGGACATTTTCCTTTTTATTTTGGGAACAATGTACTTTAATGTGGAGAAGGAAATGGCAACCCACTCCAGTGTTCTTGCCTGGAGATTCCCAGGGATGGAGAAGCTGGGTGGGCTGCATTCCGTGGGGTTGCACAGAGTCGGACACGACTGAAGTGGCTTAATAGCAGCAGCAGCACGTTAATAACCAGATGATGAGTGAACTTGGTACGGGTCATTGGCAATGCCATTTTTCTCCCCTGTTCTTGGTATTAGGAAAAGTTTTAAACTCTTTCCTTCTTTTTTAAAGTATCCTAAGGGCAGATAAGTGTAAATTAACTCATTATTACCCTGTAAATGCTTATTACCAATGTAATTATGGCTTACTACATTGACACTAAGCATTGAAACATAACTTTTAAATCCAGTAGCCTTCTCTGGATGCCTCAGGGGAAATTATTACATGCTAAATAGAAATCTCAGTGTTTTAAGATTAAAAAAATATCAAGATACATACTTAGAGCTAACGTGAATGAGACATTATCCGAATCAGTGACTCCTTAGTTATTCCAAAGCACAAATGATATGCTTTCATCTTTATAGGCTTGACAAAGTTCAGCCAAGCTGAGCTGAAATATTTACAGATTAAACTTTTTCAGGTTTACAAAGTTTCAGCCACTAAAAAAAGCTTAAAGGATTATGAGAAAACCACTCCCTTGAAAACATTTCTAAAATAAATCTATCTGTCAAATGTCACTTGGTGAAATTGTGTTTAACGTAGACACAGAATTTAAGAGGCTGACTTGTCCCTGATGCTGAGAAAGATTTAAGGCAAAAGGAGAAGGGACAGCAGAGACGAGATGTTTAGATGGCATCAGCAACTCAGTGGACATGAATCTGAGCGAACTCTGGGAGATAGTGAAGGACAGGGAAGCCTGATGTGCTGCGGTCCGTGAGGTCACAAAGTCGGACATGACTTAGCAACGGAACAACAACAGCGTTAGCCACTCATCAAGTAAGGATCAAAGATGTTGTAAGACTGGATCTCAGGTGAGGCTGGGGTGTACCAAGGGTAGTTTTATGGGGTATGCTAAGCAAAGATTCCTTTTAGGAGAGTAGATATGAAAATAAACTCATTTTTAAGTTTCCCTAGTTCCTCATAGAAATTGAGAAAGTAGGGCAGGATGTGGTTCATGTCCAGTGGTGTGTTGTTAAACACTAAACAGCTGGCTTTCCAAGTGGGTAATGGGGAGGCCCTAACTTACAGTGTTCGCCGACTTCTGTGAAGAATTCACGTGGCAGGATTCATGCTATCAGTGTGAAATCACTGAACACATAGATGAGGAGAGACACGGAGAATTGGCTCCTGCAAGCTGGCGTCACCGGGCTCCAGCACATCACTGACTCTCCGAATAATGCTGGCCTGTCTGTGCCTTACTCCCTTGTTGTTGGTTAGTTGCCCAGGCATGTCTGACTCTTGCAACCCCATGGATTGGGAATTTCCAGGCAAGAATACTGGAGTGGGTTGCCATTTCCTTTCTCCAGGGGATCTTCCCGACCCATGGATCAAACCCATGTCTCCGGCCTGATTCTCCTGCAATGCAGGCAGATCCTTTACTGCTGAGCCACTAGAGAAGCCCCTACTTCCTTGCTGGCTCATCATAAAATGGAATCTCAGGGACATGGCAATAAATTCAGTTGAAGTGATGGCTCAGAAGCGGCACACTGCGTAACTTGGAGGGTGGCGGCCGTGCCATTAGTGCTGGAGGCTGTGGAGGGTGCCCCCTGAGGTTGCATGGGAGAAAAGCCTGCACAGCCATATATGCATGTGGAAGACCAGCCACAGGCTCATTTGCTTCACTTTACTCCCTGCAAACCACAGACCTCACATCACACCTACTGCTCTGGCCAGGATGCTAGGCCAGCCCACTCCTCTCCTCCAGTCGAAACTTGCCCTGCTTCCATTTGGGCTCTGGTATTCCTGGCTCTCTTCATGGGCTGTGTGAGCAGAGAGGCGAATTGAGGTCGTGGGGGCATCTGATAGCTGCCTTGAAAAGCATAAAGGTGTTCCAGGAAACAGCCTGGAAGGGAGGCTGGAGAAATCCCAGGGTGCCCACAGCCCCGACACCAGCCGAGGAGCCCTCAGGCACAGCGTCCATTTTCTGGGGGAGGAAAAAGAATAAATCAGCGCTCCATGTGCAGCTGAATTACCCAGAGGAGACCTCACAGCTCAGCTGCTTCCCCAGTGAGTCATGGCTGCCTGAACCCCCGGGGCCTGATGAACTCTGTGGGTGGCTCTGCACGGGCAGTCACCCAGGGCTCATCCCCACTTCGTGAACAGGAGCTTTTAAATAGAAGAGCAGCAAGCTTGTTTGATGGATGGTGTTGTTTTAGCCTTTCTGGAGGGAAAAATTCACTTTGGGAGGACAGGGGAAACAGATTCACCTCGTGGCACTCAGCGCTCACAAACCCAGGGATGGTCCTGGAGGGCAGGCCATTGCGTGCCCAGCCATCCAGGGGCGCTGAGGGAAGCGTCATTGGAAAGACAGGGATTCAGGGGTCCTGGAAGCAAGCGGGGCCAAGCTCTGCTGAGGGCAAAGATTTCAGGGTGGTCTGTGTCTTGTCCCAGCCATCTCCTTCCTCCCCGCCACACAACTTACACAGGCTTGTCCCTTCTTCCAAATGAACAATAAGGGAGGTGTGAGCACACAGCGTCAGGGCTGCCATGATTTCCCCTGCCAGAAATGCCCAAGGAGGTTGTCCTTATACTTGTGCTCTGAGATTAGGGAATTTTTTAAAGAGAATGTCAAGCTATAAGGGTCTGCAGAATATGCGCACCATATATAGTATATAGACGCTTTCGGTTACAAGTACCATGAGATTGACTTGGAGGCAGCTTCGAGAAAGAACAAAGGCCTGGTGGTGGGGTGGGGGTAGCCAGTGGGGGAAGGAGGTCATTGGCAGCTTGTGAGACCATTTCACAGAAAGCAAAAACAGAGAGGCTGCTGGGGCCGTGGACTGCAGCCAGGATGGGAGCTTGGGGGAACCTGTGTGCTACCAAATTATGCTCCTCTAGCTGCAGAAGAGGCCTCTGCACATAGAGCCACAGGACAGGAGAATGTGTCCTGAATTTCCCACATTCCAGGCCAGACATGAAGGAGATTTCTCTTTCCATCAGTGTCTACAAGAGTTTCCTAGTCAGGTCAGGTGCCACCCCTGCTCAGTCAGCTATGGAAAAGGCACAGTGTCTGGGCAAAGATTCTAATTTCATCTAACTGAGGTCTCTGCAGCCTGAAAATGTGAGTTCTGTTTTGCTTTCTACTGGAATCCCTCTTCATCCATGAAAACATACATCAGAGTGGAAAAATCAGGGACTTAGATCAGGCAAATCTGGGCACAGACCTCCCTCTCCCTCTTATTAGTTGTTTAACAAATAATGACCTGCTCTGAAACTCAATTTTGTCATTATCCTAACACGAGATTCATGTTCTCTGGCCCAGAGGTCCTCAGAGTCCTGGGACCCTCAGCATCAGCTGGCTCTGAGAACTTGCTAGAAGTGCAGATTCTCAGGCTCCACCCAGGACTGGCTGCACCAGTGACTGGAGGAGGGGCTCACTGACCCCAAGGCCTTTTAACAAGGCCTCCCTGAGGACACACGCTGTGTGTGAGAGCCTCTGCCCCAGGGCTCTGCAGGGAGCCTCTGCGCCCTGGACGGCGGACCAGAGTCCTGGCTGAGGTCGCTTTGGGCCTGCCACCCCTCTTCCATCTTCTCCCACAATGGTCTGTACAAGCAAACCCTAGGGAGGAAGCCTTTGGAGTCCAAAATCTTTGTATTTTTCATAGGGAGAAGTGGGGTCTCTCCACCTAAATCAATTGAGGATTAAAGCCTGGAGGTATTTGAAGGAATAGGGCATTCAGTGGCGAGGAGGGCATGGCAACCCACTCCAGGATTCTTGCCTGGAGAATCCTATGGATGGAGGCGCCTGGCAGGCTACAGTCTACAGGGGTGGCAAAGAGTAGGACATGACTGAAGTGATTTAACACGTATGCACACATCTCCTGGCCAAGTGCTTTTTGAGCTACAGAAAATTGCAGGCCCAGCCTGACACTAGCAGAGTTGAAGGAAGTTCTCAGGAAAATGTCTCTGCCCTCCTAGAGCTCCTAACTCCTGAAGGAGGAGAGGAAGCAGAGGGAAACTGCAGACCATATCTCCTCCGCACCAAAGGAGAGGCGAGCCAGACAGGAGAGTGGAAGCCCGCAGCTTCAGATAGGATGGGACAAAACTCGAAATACTGTGCTGACACTATGCCAGTAACTGGGGGTAAATGGAAGGGCTGGGATGAGACCCAGATGGATTTGTGGCTTTGAAAGGATGTGGACAAACAGGGTTGACAGCAATCGCTGGAAAAAATAAATGAGGGCGTTTGAGATTCTCTTTGGAATATACATAAGCATCATGGGTGCTTTATAAGGAGCTGCCACTTTTTGAATGTCTGTATGAGCCAGACTCTTTCTAAAGCAATGACAGAAGGTGACATGAAATTTTCATGAACATTTTGAGGAGTTTATTCTTATTCATATGCTACACGGAAGGATATGAACATTCAGGGGAGGGGTACTAAGTGGCCAAAAGCTGCAGAGAGAAATAGCAGTGCCCAGCAGTCAGGGCCCCCACGCACAGCTTGCTGACCCCAAAGCCAAGTTGCAGCCACTGCTTTTGCATGGGAGTGATTTTAACAACACATTAATCCCTAAATCGGGGAGAGTACTCATTTCCTTCTGGGAAGCAGTCCCTGAGCTTTGCAGATTGCAGTTCATCAGCCCACGTGAATCCCACACAGGGGCCCTGGCCAGAGAGTCTGGGAGACTCACAGACCTGCTGTTTGAGAGCCAGAAGGCCACTTTGCTGAGCTGGCATGTATGTGGCCCTGTTTTGCTACTTGAATTCAAGCCAAGATGAAGTCCCATGGTTCAGTTTTGCTCCTCAGGCAAAGCTCTAGACAGCACCTAGGAAAGGGCTTTGCCATAGAAAGGCCACTGAGTCCCTGGGCTCCATTCAGAAGGGTCACCACTGTGGGTCTCTTTGGGGGCAGGGGGCATCCTCCAACCCTTCAAGCTTAATCAGAGCCATTCAGTGCCTTGGACTCTCCCTCACACACACACCCGTTTATGAGCATGAATCACAGATTTCCAAATAACAAGCATGAACTATTTTAATTTTTTTCACCCCCACTGCAAAGCCCAGCTCCTTCCCAGCCTCCCTTCCAGCTGTCTGCGTGTCAAGTGGATTCTGACTCTCTGAGGGGAGGAGCAGGGCTGGTGGAGCCATTCAGTCAGCCCCCAGGAGGTTCGACACTTGCAGCAATTTGTAGTGAAATTACCAGCTGAAGTTGGTTTAGATCCTGGCTGGAGCCCTCCCTGAAGGGTGTGGTGTGAGAGCCCAGCAGTTTGCCATAGGTGAGAGTCTTACAGTGGAGGACTTGGCTGAAGATCAGGTTGGGGGGGACAAAGGGGGGGGCTTTGTACCCTCGAGGCTGTCAGCCCCCAGAAGCTGTGCTTGGGGTCACCGTAGTTCTTTGTTTCAGCCTCTCAAAATACATTGCTATTTATTCTGATAAAACTAGGAGATGTACAGGCTGGCTGGGATCAGCCCATCTCATAGTTCAAATCTGTGCAGGGGGATGGAGGAATGGAATCTGTAGGCTCAATCGTGCTCTGGATCTTCAAAGATTTAAGTCCATTTAATTAAGATTTGGGATTCCCTGGTGGCTCAGACAGTAAAGTATCTGCCTGCAATTTGGGAGACCTGAGTTTGATCCCTGGATTGGGAAGACCCCCCAGAAAAGAGAATGCCTACTCACTCCAGTATTCTTGCCTGGAGGATCCCATGAACAGAGGAGCCTGGGCTACAGTCCTTGGGGTTACAAAGATTTGGACATGACTGAGTGACTAAACTTCAATTAAGTTTAATTCCTAAAATAGGAATTAATGCTCACCCTTCATGCTTGTAATTGTGTAGCTGCTGTAGATGAAATGCTATCTGAAATACTGTTGAAGCTGAACCCAACCTCTGTATGCTGTTGACTAAAAATATGTATATTCACAACCTAAAAGTTGAGCATTATGTTTTATTCCACAGGAATTTTTAGGATTTTAAGCCCAGGAATCAGCATCTCAGGTGACTCTGAGAGTACTGCTCTGAGGTGAGGGGAAAGCCAGGATATATATAGGAGTTTTGCAACAAAGGGCAGGTAGTCTGAACATCAAAAGGTTATTGTTGATTAAGGAAAATCAGACATCTCAACTTAAGGAACTTAGCACTTTCTTCTGTATGGAAAGATGCAAGAGTCTGGGCTCACTGAAATCATTCCTTTCACATCCTGAGTTTCCTCAGGGCTCACCCTAGGGTAGTCTGCTGTCTGCTAGATGGCAGGTATTCTTTCATTCCCTGGATTCCCTCAGGGGCTCACCAGCTTGCCAGTGGCTGTGGCTGCAATTGCTGATGATTGTGACATCCTTTGTTTACTGATACAGCAGGCACTATTCCATTTATCAGGGCTTCCCAGGTGGCACCAGCAGTAAGCAACCTGCCTGCCAGGTCAGGAGATGTAAGAGATGTAGATTCAGTCCCTGAGTTGGAAAAATCCCTGGAGAAGGGAATGGCAACCCACTTCAGGGTTCTTGCCTGGAGAATCCTGTAGACGGAGGAACCTGGCAGGCTATAGTTCACGGGGTCGCAAAGAGTCAGACTTGACTGCAGCAACTTAGAAGCAGCAGCAGCAGGATTCCATTTATCAACCCCTGCTGCTGCTGCTGCTGCTGCTAAGTCGCTTCAGTCGTGTCCGACTCTTGTGACCCCATAGACAGCAGCCCACCAGGCTCCCCTGTCCCTGGGATTCTCCAGGCAAGAACACTGGGGTGGGTTGCCATTTCCTTCTCCAGTGCATGAAAGTGAAAAGTGAAAGTGAAGTCGCCTAGTCGTGTGGATGCAGCCCACCAGGCTCCTCCGTCCATGGGATTTTCCAGGCAAGAGTACTACACTGAGTTAAATCTCAGAGGTGGCGCTTTGGGTGAAGTAGAAAAGAAAAGCTTTATTGCATTGCCAGGCAAATGGGGACATAGCGGGCCAACGCTCTCAAAACTGTGTCCCCACCTGGAGAGGTAGTGAGGAGTTTTATAGTAATGGTTCAAAGAGGGTGTGATCAGCTCATGAACATTCTTCTGATTGGTTGGTGGTAAGGTAAGTGGGGCACAGTATTATCAACCTTCTGGTTCCAACCGGTCCGGGGGTCTACCTGCTTGTGGGCAGCATACGGTTACCTTCTTCTGCCTGGTAGTTGTTTCAGTATCTGCAAAAAGGCTCAAAGATTTTGTTATGTATATCCCTTGAGGGGCACCAGGACCCTGCCCGAGGCTGCACTACTGTTTCTAAGCTGTTCCTCCCTTGTCTCTGCATCCCCTCCCTTCCCCGATTAGCATCTGTTTGAACCTGCCCAACTTTGGGGGAGAGCCTGATTCTGAGGGATGAGTCCATGCTCTGGGCCTGGTGGGGAGGAGAAGGGCTCAACTGAGGCTTACTGGAGAGACTTAACCAGCCTTCTGTGCAGATGGAGACTATGTAAATCTTTTTAGCTGCTAACTTAGCTTCCTACCAGTTTTTCAACTCTAGACTTGTTTTCCTTAAGACCCTGCTGCTGCTAAGTCACTTCAGTCGTGTCCAACTCTGTGCAACCCCATAGATGTCAGCCCATGAGGCTCCCCCATCCCTGGGATTCTCCAGGCAAGAACACTGGAGTGGGTTGTTATTTCCTTCTCCAATGCATGAAAGTGAAGAGTGAAAGTGAAGACGCTCAGTCATATCCGACTCTTAGTGACCCCATGGACTGCAGCCCACCAGGCCCCTCTGTCCATGGGATATTCCAGGCAAGAGTCCTGGAGTGGGGTGCCAGCGCCTTCTCCGAGCCTAGGAGGCATCAAACCTCAGGGAACCTCTCTTCTTGTCTCAGTGGAGCTGCGGCCCAGGCACTGGGCTCCAGTGGGAACTGCCTGCTTGCCATAGGTTCTTTATGACCTTGTTTACTTCTCCCTACAAAAGAAAAGAGGCTTCCCTGGTGGCTCAGTGGTCAAGAATCTGCCTGCCAATGCAAGAGATACGGGTTCCATCCCTGGTCCAGGAAGATCCCTTGGAGTAAGAGGTGGCAACCCACTCCAGTATTCCTGCCTGGAAAACCCATGGACAGAGGAGCCTGGCATGCTATACAGTACATAAGGTCACAAAGAGCTGGACATGACTGAGTGAACACCAGAATTGGAACTCAGGGAAGATCATGGAGGCTGAAAGAAGCCTATTTCCTGCAGACAGAAAATGGGGGTCACAGAAAGACTTTTGTGCCCTGGAGTCCCATGGAGTCTTGCTTAGTATTACTATCTCATTTAATATCTACAGCTAACCTGAGTTAGGTGCTTGTAAGTCACATCTGACAAAAGAGCAAAAAAGAAAATCCAAACATTTGGGCAAGCAAAGTAATGGATGGCATAAAAATCAGTGTTGAGGGCTTTGTCTATATGTTTATCATTATCCACTAGAAAATATTTCATATCTTTTAAGAATTTATGTTCAGGAAAAAAATTCCACAGAAGAGTCTATTTCCTTCCTTGAGTCGCTGTATCTGATTAAGTGGTCACGCAGCTCGTCATGTCTCCCTTTTCCCCCAGGCTGCCAGGAAGACCAGAGCAATAATCAGTGGTCAGTGACTGTGATCAGCCCATGCCCAGCATTGTTCTTCCTCCTTTCTTTTAGTTGTTTTGTTTTCTCTACGCAACTTGTTTATACAGGGAGACCTCAGAGTCTTTGGGAACTGGAGGTCAGCTGTGAATAAATACAAGAAAGAAAGAAAGTGAAGTCGCTCAGTCGTGTCTGACTCTGCAACGCCATGGACTGTAGCCTACCAGGCTCCTCTGTCCATGGGATTTTCCAGGCAAGAGTGCCGGAGTGGGTTGCCGTTTCCTTCTCCAGGGAATCTTCCTGACCAGAGGTCGAACCCAGGTCTCCCACATTACAGGCAGACGCTTTACCATCTGTGCCACCCGGGAAGCCAAACACAGGACTATTAAAAAAAAAAAAAGGCAAACCAACAGAACCACGTAAGTGGCAGAGCCTGACCTGGGCAGAACCTCTGATTAGAAAAACATCTCTACACTGCCCTTTCTGTTGGTCCTGATGTGATTCTGAAAGAGGATACCCGGAGGGCTAGGCAGGCTTTTGGTTCCTGAGATGTGGTGGCAGAAGACTGAGAGCACCCCACCGCAGTGCCCTCACCTGCCTGGACCGCAGGGAGCTCAAGCCTTATCAGGGCAGAATGGCCTGGCAGTGGCTGGCCACCTGCCACTGATTTTCTCTCTGAAAAGCAACACAGCAGGCTTTCCTTGATGGGGAAATTTAATTACCAGAAATTAACAAACATATTTGGAAAGAAAGGTAGAGCAGTTATTCTTCAATTAGAGAAAAGCCAGCTTTAATTACCTTCCTGCCAGATGTCCTCTTGGGAGGCAGGTGCTCATGCAAATGAAGGCTGGAGCAGGGAATTAGAAAAGGAGCTTAGGGTCTGGGTGTCCCTCCCAGTTGTATCAGCTACCAGGTTAAACCCCAGATTCAAGGCTTACTCATGAAGGCAAGCTATTTTCAGGTCTCCAAATCTTCCTTCCATAAATACAGTGTTGCTTCAAGTCTCCTGGAGCCAGGGAGTTTCAGCAGAATCGATTATTTGGTATGAGGCCGCCCCTGGCCAGAACAGCAGGCGGGTTCAACCATCTTCTGCTGAAAAATGCCATCCTCCTCACACCCACCTCCCAGGAAAGAATCCTGTGTGTGGCTGTGTACATTTCAGAGTGCGTTTGCACATGTGTGTTAGTGCACGTGTGTGACGGTGTGCACTAAGGTGGGTGAGTTCAAAGCTGTGTGCCTCATGAGGAAATGCATGTGAATGTGTGGTGGCACCTGTCGATATGTGTGTGGGTGAGTGAGCATGTGATTGTGTCCATGAGTGTATCAATAGTTGGCACATACATGTGTTTTTGTGTGCCTGTGTGTGCATTTGAACTGCGTGAGTGAGAATACATGTGTGAGTCCGTATGAGTGTGTGCTTGAGTGAGGTTTTGAATGAGCGTGGATGCGAGTGCGTGTGTCAGTGTGTTCCTGTGTGTTTGATGGAGTCTCTGCAGCTGCTTTAGCGGCACGTGTGGAGGGAGGCGCCGGAACCCGAATGGCCAGATTGCTTGACCTTGCCCTGAACTGAACAGAAAAGAGAGCATGGAGCTAAAATGATTGACCTCAGAAGAGATGCCTTCCCATCTCCCTCACACACACAACTGCCCGTAAATAAATAAGAGACGGCAGACAGACACAGAAAATAAGATTATGGTGTAATCTTTCCATTAAAGCTTCTCACACGGGGCTCCACAGCTAATCAGGCACATGGAATAGCCTACAACCAGGTTCCCGAAGAGTTCTGGACCACCCTAGCTTGTTCTGAATTTCAAGATTGGGTTTCTGGAGCAGGAGTTCTGTTAGGGACCAACAGGACCCTGACATCATCTTAGTTGTTAAAGAGTAAAGTCCACGAGAGGGATCTGGTTGCCCTTATATCCTGAGGACACAGAGTGAACCCAGGGCAGGGCTGGGGCTGAGATCCAAGTTCCTGGTGTCCAGACAGAATGTGGTTTGTCCGGGTTTCCTTGGGGACGCTGCTGCCCTCTCATGCCTTGCCCTGCCTTCATGCTGATCCCTGCTTTGCCAGTCCTTCTAGCTTGTGGCCAGACTATTTACATGATGCTATGCCCTTTCCCCTTTTTAACCTCACTCTATCCATCACTGCCTTCATCAGCCTTAAAATTCCCTTGAATGTGTTACTCCTCTATTGAGAGATAGTCAGTGGCTTCCCATTACCTAGAAAACAAAATCCAAGATATTTAATTTCATCCAAGATCCATTGCAGTCTAATTTCTACCTTCCTTATTTCTTATGTACCTTCCTTGATTAAACTGGTTTACTAATTGCACTAATAATGTACTCTATTATTCTCACTTTCATTCAACAGATATATATTTAGTAACTTCCATGTCCCAGTCAGTATGGTAGACACCATAATAATAACATACAGTTAACAAGTGCCTCGGAGAAGACAATGGCACCCCACTCCAGTACTCTTGCCTGGAAAATCCCATGGACGGAGGACCCTGGTGGGCTTCACTCCATGGGGTTGTGAAGAGTCAGACATGACTGAGCGACTTTACTTTCACTTTTCACTCTCATGCATTGGAGAAGGAAATGGCAACCCACTCCAGTGTCTTGCCTGGAGAATCCCAGGGATGGGGGAGCCTGTGGGCGGCCGTCTGTGAGGTCTCACAGAGTTAGACACGACTGAAGCGACTTAGCAGCAGCGGCGGCAACAAGTGCCCACTATGTGCCAGTACACTTCTAAATTCTGTAGATGAAATAATGTACACGCTTCTGCATGGACAACAGCAGGGGTGCCATATACATAGAGGACAATGGATGGTGACTTTTGGTACTTGAAACAGCACTACATGTAATCTTCACAACAGTCTTAAAAGAGAAATGGTTATATTTAACTTACAGCTCGTAAGAGCTTTTGGGGTTTCCTAGTTGGTGCTGGTGGTAAAGAACCTACCTGCCAATGCAGGAGACACAAGAGATACAGGTTTGATCCCTGAGTTGGGAAGATCCCCTGAGTAGGAAATGGCAATCCACTCCAGTATTCTTGCCTGGAAAACCCCATGGACAGAGAGGCCTGGAGGGCTACCATTGATGGGGTCTTAAAGTTGGGCGTGACTGAGCGACTGAGCATGCACGCACGCACAGCTGAAGGAACTAAACCACATTTATATTAAAAGATAGGTTCATTACAGAGTAAGTTTCCGTGTGGGTGGTGACACTTGAGGCTTGGCTCTAGAACCCTTATGCCTCACCTCTACACCACCATCCCTCCAAATATATATTATCTCATTTAATACCCACAACTGTGCAGTGAGGAAGTTGTATCAATATTACATGGATTTAAAAAAATACAAGGCTCAGAAACAGTAAAATGATTTGCCAGGTATGTTTCTAGCCCAGATTTGAACCCAGGTTATGTCAGTTTTCTAAAGCCAACAGAGAATCATTCTAATTTTAGTTAGTGTTTATTTTGGCAAAAACACTAAGTGTGGACCCCAAAAATCACAGACTATGACCTTGCCACTGTCCAGCCCTGGTGTCTCTTCTCTCTGCAACTTAGTGTCCTCACTGTAAACATAAAAGGATTTGACTACACCAGCACTTCTCTACCTTGGATGTACCAGAGAAGGATCTGGGGGCCTCAAAAAATGCACCTATCTGGAATGTACGCCTAAAAGTTGACTTAATTGATTCATGTATGGGCTCAGGCATTCATGTTTCTCTATAGCTCCCCAAGGATTTAAAGGTCAGGGTTGAGACTCTTGGATATGCTATAATCACCACCGTGGGAGACCGACTTCTGTTATTTTCCTTATTTCAGCGTCTTTTTTTTTTTTTTTGGTGCTCAAATCAATGTGTGGTTTCCACTTGAAAGTTGTGGTTCTTGGGCCTGACATTAGGCAGGATCAACTAGGCTGTGCTGCAGGAGCAAACGACCTTGACATTTACCCTACATTCTATTTCTTACTCATTGCAGCTTGGCTGAAGCTTTAGTCCATGTTGCTTTCACTCTTGGGCCCCAACTGACATAAAGGCACCTATCTGGGAGATTACTAACAGATGAAAAAGATAACAAAAGATGTGCCTGGAAAAGTGGAGAAACCCTGAGAGTGATAACTGCCAGTGATTAGACTAGTTAATGTTGTTTTCCAAAATCACTTGGTAAGTGATGAAACCACAGACTGGAACTCAATTCACCCTGTTCTCAGAGCTTGAAAATATTACCTCTACCTTCAACAAACGCTGTTCCAAGAGTGCAAAGGAATCTTGCAGGAGGCTGAGGAGGCCCAGGCTGTGTTATTTTGATTCAGTGTGACTAAGCAAAAAAGCAGAAATCTGCATTTTAAAAAGCCTCTCTCCACCCCAGGGGATTCTTTTTTTTAAAAAAAGCTTTTGATTGGAGTACAGTTGCTTTACAATGTTGTGTTAGTTTCTGCTGTACAGCAAAGCGAGTCAGCTATACATATGCAACACTGTTGTGTACTCCCTAAGTCACAGCTGACTGTTTTGCAACGCCATGGACTATAGCCCATGAGATTCCTTTGCCATGGGATTTTCCAGGCAAGAATACTGTGGTGGGTTGCCATTTTCTTCTCCAGGAGATCTTCACGAGCCAGGGCTAGAACATAAGTCTTCTGTCGTGCCTCCTGCATTGCAGACTAATTCTTTACCACAGAGCCACTGGGGAAGCTGTATGTATACATGTGTTTCTTCTTTTTTTGGATTTCTTTCCCATTTAGGTTACCACGGAGCACTGAGATTCTCATTAGCTATCTATTTTATACACAGTAGTGTTTATCTGTTGGTCCCAATCTCCTAAATCATCCCACAGTCCTTTACCCCCTTGGTGTCTGTATTTATTCTCTACATCTGTATCTCTATTTCTCCTCTGAAAATAGGTTCATCTGTACCACTTTTCTAGGTTCCACATATATGCATTGATATATGGTTTTGCTTTTCTCTTTCTGACTTATAAAACTTAACTCTGTATGCCAGTCTCTAGATTCATCCATATTTCTACAAATAGCACAATTCTGTTCCTTTTTGTGGTTGAGTAATAATCCATTGTATGTGTGTGTATATATATATATACACACACATATATCACATCTTCTTTATTCACTCCCCTGTTATGAACATTTAGGCTACTTCTTTGCTTGGCTATTGTTAATAATGCTGCAATGAACATTGGAGTGTATGTATCTTTTTGAATTCTGCTTTTCTCTTGGTATAAATACCCAGGATTGGGAATATTCCCTGGTGGCTCAGATGGTAAAGAATCCACTTGCAATGTAGGAGACCCAAGTACTATCCCTAGTTCGAGAATACCTCCTGGATAAGTGAATCGCTACCCATTTCAGTATTCTTGCCTGGAGAATTCCATAGACAGAGGAGCCTGGTGGGCATAGTTCATGGGGTCACAGAGGCGGACATGACTGAGTGACTAATACTTTCACACTTTCAACCAAATTACAGATCCATTCATTCTGGAGCCTGGTGTTATAAGGGCTAATTCTTTCTTATGAACTTCTCAGCTCCATGCTGATCCAACCATCTTATTCTCCCCTCTCATATCCCTTCTCCAATCTGCTTGTCTAGTCCAACCCACTAGCTATGAGCTATGTAGACAGGAACATTCCCAGGTTGTGGGAGCCCATAAAGGAAACCTCCCCTTTTTATCTTTGGTTAAATGGATTCTCTTCCAGCAGAGAGGGTTTCTGTTCACAGTTGTGCTTCCCGTGATCTTCACGATTCTGCATGATCTGCTCCCTGGTTCCATCCCGAAGTCGTCGTCTAGCTTACTGTCCCTCCCACCCCCGCTATTTGCTAAGATGGTTGCAGTGGCTGTCTTTCCATATATTGCAGCACATCTAAAGAGTTCTCTCTCAGTTTATTAAAAAGACCTTTTCATACATGAGGTGATCACTGTCCTGAAGTGAGAGAGAGAATGGGACAGTGGAAGGTCTTGGGCTTTTCAAGCACATGAGGGCTGCTGACAGCAGACTACTGAAGTGAGCCTGCCTGGGTAAGAACCTTAGTTTTGCTACGCAGCAGCCATAGCAACATATGTGTGTTACTTAGCCTTATGGGGTCCCACTTTTATTATCCGTAAAATGCAGACAATGGTAGGACTGTTCCAAGCATTACATGACAACACAGGTAAATGTTTGCTGTTACATTGGAAGCCAGGCAGACTTAAATTAAACACCCTCTTCTGCCGTGTGCTTGAAGTTAACTGCAGGAAGTCTCAGATTCCCCATGGAAAAAGTAAATGTAAAATTGTCTGCCTCCTAGGGAGTGATGTGGATAGAGTATAAATGTTGATGTTTAGAAAATTCCCCGAACATTTTCTGGAATTTAGGAAATGCTTCAAACACAGTCCAGGAACCTGCATTGCTGATGAACCCAGGTCTTGTGTCCTCCTAGACCCCATATGTCTGCTATAACCTAGACTGCTGGAGAGAATGTGGTTGGCACAGGGAGGGCCTGCAGAATTTTCATCTACTGAATGACTATGGGGTCCCAGGAAAATGCAGTACATACCATAAGCACATTGAAAGAAGGCTTTTCTTTTGGGAGAGGGATTGATTGAGAGTTTGGCATGGACATATACACACCACTGTATTTAAAATATATACCAATAAGGACCTACTGTATAGCACAGAGAACTGCTTAACATTCTGTAATAACCTAAATAGGAAAAGAATTTGATAAAGAGTAGATATAAGTATATGTGTAACTGGCTCACTTTGCTGTACACGTGAAGCTAACACAACATGGTTAATCAACTCCATGTGTGTGTTAGTCTCTCAGTCATGTCCAACTCTTTGTGACCCCATGGGCTATAGCCCACTAGGAATTCTCCAGGCAAGAATATTGGAGTGAGTTGCCATTCTCTTCTCCAGGGGATCATCTCAACCCAGGGAATGAACCCAGGTCTCCCACATTGCAGGCTGATTCTTTACTCTCTGAGCAACCAGGGAAGTCCCATTAATCAACTCTACTCTGATATAAAATAAAAAAATTAAAACTCCAGAAAAATTAAAATCAGAAAAACTGCTTACAACATCTTTCAGGAAACGTTCTCCACTGTGCCTACCTCTCACAGTCTTAACAAGATGCACGAGCCTAGTGTATGTGGAACTCTCACCCCAGGTCATTGTTTCTGGCTGAGTCAGTCGACTGTAGTCATAGAATCCTTTTTTAACATGGCGCTTCATAACAAAGCATTGATTAATCAGTGTTTGCAAGCCTGCTGAAGCCCATTTACTCTGTCTCCAGGAAGAGATCCCTGAGCTGAACTTTGGCTTCGATCTGTCGCACATGATGCCCTGAGAATCTCATCTCAGAGCCCTGACCCTGGTCTTTGGTTGGCATCACTTTTATCACATCTATAGTGATTTTATTACATCACTGTCAGCCAAAAGGACTCAGTGGGTCCAAGTGAACCAGAGATGTATTTCCTCCCCTTTATCTTCTTCAAACCTTTGTCTAAGAATAGCAAAAGTGGGGGGGGTGGATGAGAATCTCATCTCAGAGCCCTGACCCTGGTCTTTGGTTGGCATCACTTTTATCACATCTATAGTGATTTTATTACATCACTGTCAGCCAAAAGGACTCAGTGGGTCCAGAGATGTATTTCCTCCCCTTTATCTTCTTCAAACCTTTGTCTAAGAATAGCAAAAGTGGGGGGGGTGGCGGGGGGTAGCCAACAGCAACAACCAGAAGTTGGAGTCTTCATCCCTGCTTACTTTACTGCCTGAATGTAATTTGAGGAGACCCACTAAAAATGTCAAAAATGAACAGATTGGAATGAGTGTTTCAATCCTTCAGGGATGAAACAGACTCGCCAGGAGGTAGGTGATCTTTAAAATGTTTGGGATTGACCATGTTGCTTTTAACCCTCAGATCAATGGTTCTTGTCCTCATCCTTGGATGCAAAACTGCCCACTGAAGTGCCCTGGCCAGAAAGTCCCTCTTTTCTGGTTCTACCTCCACAGCAGAGGCCCCTAGGGCAGAGGCATCTCTGTTGCCTGTGTGTGCCATTTCTGGGCTTGGTGCTTTCACGTCTTCAAGCCGTTCATCTGACTGGTCAAGGCTGATTTGGAGGATCGAGTTCCTGACCACCAAGGATGCCCTATGCCAAGCCAGAAAATGCCTGTCTCCACTCTTCACAAAGGAGTCTGAAAATTTTGTAAGAAAAGTATCTCAGCAACATTCCAACATTTCTGCTCATGCTGACACCTCCTGCAGCCCTTGAAGTTTCAGCTGGACCCAGGATTCCTTTTCACTTCCTGCTCTAAGCCATTGTCCAATGCTCATTACCCACCAGCTGTGGCCCAGCTGTTACACTCCACATCAAAGGTGGCAGCGTGCACCTGGCTTGTGAGCTGATTTCCCCACTGCTTCCTACCATGGTGCATTAAGCCTTCTGTGTCTTCATTTTGCAAGCAGCTCTATAAATGTCAAATATTATTAACTGTGCATGTGAGAGGTGGGAAAGTCAAAGGGTTTGAGAAGACTGAAAAATGGAATAAAACTTGAAAATATGTTTTTCCTTTTCTCCTAGTTCTTTGTTTTTCTGGCTGCTACTTTAATTCAAATACCGAGACTAGCAATCAAAGCATTGCAACTACCATCCCCATAAACACGGAAGCTGACACACATCTAAGGCATTAACCATTTTGAAAGAAAACCTTGAGAGTTCCTTGGACTCTCAGGGAGATCAAATGTCAACCCTAAAGGAAATCAGCCTTGAGTATTCATTGTAAGAACTGAAGCTGAAGCTGAAGTTCCAATATTCTGGGCATCTGATGAGACGAGCCAACTCATTGGCCTAGCCTCAGATGCTGGGAAAGATTGAGGGCAGGAGGAGAAGGGGTCGGCAGAGGAAGAGATGGTTGGATGGCATCACTGACTCAATGGACATGAATTTGAGCAAATTCTGAGAGACAATGAAGGATAGGGGAGCCTAGAGTGCTGCAGTCCCTGAAGCTGTAAAGAGTTGGACATGACTTAGCCACTGAACAACAAGATTATTATTGCTCATATTAGCAATGATTTTAACATATAAGATAGAAATGTAGGCTAATGTGCTTTATTATATTTAAAGAGCTTTCAGTCTACTAATGTGAAAAATGAAACCCACAGTATACATGGTGTCAGTTTGACCAGGAATAGTTCTGTTTTCTCCAATAGTTCTGTTTTCTGTCCACTGGCCAAGTATGCCAGGGCACAGATATCCGGTCTTGCTAGACATCAGAGATGTTTCTGCAATACTCTCTTAACTCTTCGCTTTTATTTCATACTTTCTGATACATCCTCTAATTTCCAAGTGATAGCGTTTAAATGCAAGTCATGTTAATTAACTTTCTTGTTATTTTTGTTAAAATCCTTTGAGGAGATAGAGGAAAGGAAGCTCAAACACACACACACACAACTACATGAGCTTCATTGGCACTGGTGGCTCAGTGGTAAAGAATCTGCTTGCCAGTGCACGTGACACGGATTCGACCCCTGATCCAGGAATATCCCACGCGCTGTGGAGCATCTAAGCCCATGACCACATCTATTGATCCTGTGATCTAGAGCTGGGAGCAGCAAATCCTGAGCCCAAGTGCCACAGTTACTGAAGTCCATGTGTCTAGAGCCTGCGCTCCACAACAAGAGAAGCCCCAGCAAGTAGAAGCCCATGAGCCGCAACTAGAGAGTAGCCCCCACTTGCCACAACTAGAGGAAATCCTGGCAGAGCAACGAGGACCCAGCACAGCCAAAAAAAGAAAAAACTGTGTTAATTTATTGACCATTCGTTAAATGGCTTAGACAGATAAAATGTCCCAAGAGCAGAAAACTTTCAAGAATACATTGATATAATGACTCATTTTTAAAATAGAGTTTTGATTTTTGGAAGAGATTTTGTGAAAGTGCATACCTTCCACTAACTCATTTTATTCATTAATAGCCAATATGTTAAAATTAGAAGAAATTATTTATTTTCCTGGTGTTTTTGCCTTCCTTGGAATGTAAATATTCAATAACCAAACCCAAGGGAATATTAATAAGTGAAAGCTTTCAAAGTGCAAGATGTCACATGAGCACTGGGTTATTTATGTTATTTAGCTGAGTATTTAAACCCATTCGAGCTTTTCCCTTTAATTGATCTCAGCTAAAATCCTGGGGATATCTGGCTGGATTCCAAGCCTGCTGGATTAATTTTAGCAGGGCCAGGCTTCTCCCAAAGGGAACACTTGCTGGTAAGCCAAGAGTTATTTACCTCATACAAATTTCTAAACACATTTTCAAAATTGATTTCAATAAGCGCCACACTTGAGGTACTATCTGAATATGATTTATAGTTAAACAAAGGTTTATACTACATAGACATACTATATTGTATGAATTATCGATTGCTGGTATAACAAATTACCATAATTTTAATGACTTACAAAAACAAATGTGAATTTATTATCTTAGAGCTCTAGAATCCTTTGGACTGCAAGGAGATCCAACCAGTCCATCCTAAAGGAAATCAGTTCTGAATGTTCATTGGAAGGACTGATGCTGAAGCTGAAACTCCAATACTTTGCCACCTGATGAGAAGAACTGACTCATTTGAAAAGACCCTGATGCTGGGAAAGATTGAAGGCAGGAGGAGAAGGGGATGACAGAGGATGATATGGTTGGATGGCATCACCGACTCAATGGATATGAGTTTGAGTAAACTCTGGGAGTTGGTGATGGACAGGGAGGCCTGGCAGTCTGCAGTCCATGGGGTTGCAAAGAGTCAGACACAACTGAGCGACTGAACTAACTGACGAGAGGTCAGAAGTTCCAAATGGGTTTCACTAGGCTCAAATTAGGGTGTCAGCAGTGCTGTGTTGGGCTTCCCAGATGGCTCAATGGTTAAGAATCCACCTGCCAATGGGAGTTTGACCCCTAGATTGGGAAGATCCCCTGGAGGAGGAAATGGCAACCCAGTAATTTTGTTGGAAAATACCATGGACAGAGGAGCCTGGCCAGCTGCAATCCATGGGGTTGCAAAAGAGCTAGACCCGACTGAGGACACACACACAGGGCTGTGTAGCTTCTTGAGACTGGAGGAGAATTCCTTTCCTTACCTGGCTGGCATTTCAGAAACTTTCTGCATTCCTTCTTTCATGGCCTCGTTCCCTAATCTTCAGAATCAGTAATGTTGAGCCAAGGCCTTTGGACCTCTCAGGATAATTCAGGATAATATCTCTACATTAAGGTCAGCCAATAGGCAATCTTATTTCCATTTGTAACATTAAATCTTCTTTGTCATGTAAAGGAACACATTCACAGGATCCAGGCGTTGGCATGTGGAGTTTTCAGGGGCCAATATTCTGCCTACCATACCTTTTAGTAGGCACTTGCGGTTTCAAGTCAACCAGTTGAGGAAAAAGGCCAATCTTTAGTGAAATTCAGCAAAGAATAAGGCTAGAAGTAGATTAAAACAGCATAAATGGTCTGAGTGCTCTGTGAATCTCAGATCCTGGTGTGGACCTGTGCTGTTGATTGCTTGTGAACAAGCATCTCCTCAGTACCAGAATTTATTGAATCTGTGCATAATCTAAAAACAAATAGGATCTCTGTATGCCCTCAGGGAGCTCGCTAATGGGAAGGAGGAACAAGAACATCAGCAACATAGAAAAGGCAGAACATGCTGACTCCTGTGGTCCAAAGCAAGGATTGCTTCACCCCAGTGATGGCATTTGAAAAGCTCCTCACAGTAAGGGCATGAATGGGGCTGGATATTTATCAGTGAATGAATGAACAAAGATGTGAATGAAGGAAGTCCAAACCAGAGGGAATATATGTATATTTAGGGCTTTCCTGGTGGTTCAGTCAGTAAAGATTTTGCCTGCAATGCAGGAGACGCGGTTTCCAACCCAGGTCAGGAAGATCCCTGGAGCAGGAAATGACAACCCACTCCAGTATTCTTGCCTGGAAAATCCCATGGACAGAGGAGCCTGGCAGGCTACAGTCCAAGGGGTCGCAAAGAGTCGGACACGACTGAGCGACTTCATCATCATCATCATCATCATGGCTGATTAAATTTCTGTACAATAGAAACTAACACAACATTGTAGAATAATAATACTCCAATAAAAATTAACTAAAAAATAAAAACATGGATAGAGAGGCATTCATGTTGAGGGAATTCTAAAAGCAAAGATTACTAGGTAGGAGAAGATTCAGGTTTTGTGGGATCTGAAACTTATACAATACTGGGGACCCTTCTTAAGAGGAATATAAAATCATGAAAGATTGAAGGTAGGAGGAAAAGGGGATGACAAAGGATGAGATGGTTGGATGGCATCACTGACTCAATGGACATGAGCTTGAGCAAGCTCTGGGAGATGGTGAAGGGTGGGGAAACCTGGCATGCTGCAGTCCATGGGGTCACAAAGAGTCAGACGTGACAGAGCAACTGAACAACAACAAAAATCATGAATGCAAAATTAAGCCAAAAAGTAAATACTATTTAGGAAGAGAGAATGCTACAAAAAACTGGAAAGCATTGAAAGCATCACAAAATCTGGGGTTATAGCATAATATAGTTTTCATCAGGTAACTAACAATTAAACTCTAATACATTTCCCCTTTATTTTGACTATATAGTCTTTCATCATTACTTCAATTATGATTGACATATAACATTATATCAATTTCAGATAAAGGTCATGATGCTTTGATAGATATATTGATACACACATTGAGACTTGATCACAACAATAAGTGAGATGCTTTTCCCACATTGATTGAGATTCCTATAGGATTTTTGTTCTTAATTTTGCTAATGTGGTATATCATACAAATTGATTTGCATATTTGAACCATCCTTGCGTTCTTGGAATAAATTCCACTTGATCATGGTGTATGATCATATTAATGTATTATTGAATTTGGCTTGCTAATATTTTGTTGAGAATTTTTACATGTAAGTTTATTAGAAATATTGTATAATGTTCTTTTCTTGTGGCACACTTGTCTGGTTTGGGTTAGCTTTGTAAAATGAATTTGGAAGCATTCCTTCTGTTTTTTGGAAGAGTCAGAATGATTGATAGTAATTCTTCTTTGAATGTTTGGAAGAATTCACAAGTGAAGGCATCTGGTCCTGGACATTTATCTTTTGGGAGGTTTTTTATTATTGATTCAGTCTTCTTACTTGTAATCAACCTGTTAAGATTTTCTATTTCTTTTATTTCTTTTTGGTCATGCTGCATGGCTTTCCAGGTCTTAGTTTCCCCATCAGGGACTGAATGTATACCCCCTGCAGTGGAAACAGAGTACTAACCACTGGACAACCAGGGCATTCTCAAGACTTTCTATTTTTTCATGATTTATTTACAGTGGGTTGTGTGTTTCTAGGAATTTCTCTAATTCTTCTAGACTGTCAAACTTGTTGGTATATAGTTAGTTCATAGTAGTCTCTTTGCATGTCTGTGGTATCAGTTCTAACATTTCTTCTTTCATTTGAGCTCTGGTTCTTTTATCCTTCATGATTTAGGATGAAGGATAGTTACAGGCTTTTCAATTTTGCTTATTTTTTTTTAATGCTTTTCTTTTCCTTGATCCTTTCTATTTTCCTCTTAGCTACCAGTCCACTTATTTCTGCTCTCATCTTTGAACTTCATTCTCTCTAACCTTGGGTTTCCTTCTGTTTCTAGTTCCTTGAGGCATGAAGTTATATTGTTTATTTGATCCTTTACACTTGTTTCCAGACTTTGGCATTTATCACTGTGAACTTCCCTCTTAGACCTGCTTTTGCTGCATCCCATACATTTTGGTATGTTGCATTTTCATTTTGTTTGTCTAAAGGATATATCCCCTAAACAAGCTTAAATCTATAACTGAAACCTATATAATTGTTTTTCTTCTCTGTCCTTGGCTCTTTCTTATTGTCAAACTATTCACCTGAATTTAATTGTAAGTAGATGTTTCCGAATTGAGACATTTATTGGTTTTCTATTTGTCATACTTAAAAATGTTACATATTTTATATTGATAATGTATGCATGTATATATTTTAGGGTGTGAAAGGATTTTGCTTTGTATATGAAGGTTTCTGTGTCATCATGATAAATATGTTCTTTTAGGAAAAAAGTAACCTAATAAGTTCAGTTCAGTTCAGTCGCTCAGTCATGTCCGACTCTTTGGGACCCCATAAATCACAGCACGCCAGGACTCCCTGTTCATCACCAACTCACGGAGTTCGCCCAGATCCACGTCCGTGGAGTCAGTGACGCCATCCAGCCATCTCATCCTCTGTTGTCCCCTTCTTCTCTTGCCCCCAGTCCCTCCCAGCATCAGAGTCTTTTCCAATGAGTCAACTCTTCGCATAAGGTGGCCAAAGTACTGGAGCTTCAGCTTCAGCATCATTCCTTCCAAAAAAAATCCCAGGGCCGATCTCCTTCAGAATGGACTGGTTGGATCTCCTTGCAGTCCAAGGGGCTCTCAAGAGTCTTCTCCAACACCACACTTCAAAAGCATCAATTCTTCAGTGCTCAGCCTTCTTCACAGTCCAACTCTCACATCCATACATGACCACTGGAAAAACCATAGCCTTGACTAGACGGACCTTAGTCGGCAAAGTAATATCTCTGCTTTTGAATATGCTATCTAGGTTGGTCATAACTTTTCTTCCAAGGAGTAAGCATTCTCCAACACCACACTTCAAAAGCATCAATTCTTCAGTGCTCAGCCTTCTTCACAGTCCAACTCTCACATCCATACATGACCACTGGAAAAACCATAGCCTTGACTAGACGGACCTTAGTCGGCAAAGTAATATCTCTGCTTTTGAATATGCTATCTAGGTTGGTCATAACTTTTCTTCCAAGGAGTAAGCGTCTTTTAATTTCATGGCTGCAGTCACCATCTGCAGTGATTTTGGAGCCCAGAAAAATAAAGTCTGACACTGTTTCCACTGTTTCCCCATCTATTTCCCATGAAGTGAATCTAATAAACCTCTCTATAACATTTTTTGGCTGTGTATTCTTTTACCATTTCTTCATATTACAATGTTTTTATTATATTATTTTAATAAAAATATTTGAAAGATATTTTTTCCTACATGGTTGATTTTTTTTCATTAAATTTCTTAGTTAGGATATAAAAAACATGTAATTTCCCACACAGATATATTCTTTATTTGTGGTAGTACCATAGGATATTCTACTCTGAATAGGGGAGTTTTGTTAAATTATATTTTGTGTAACTCCTATAAAAAGAGAAGTATGATGGGCTTGAAACTTTATACACCATATTATTATATATATTTCTGATAATAGAGAACCTCCTGATTTTGATTGGGTATTAATGAGAAAAGAATCTCCACTTAAAATCTTGCGTGTTTGAATGAGGGAGTTTTCCACAGACTATTCTGGCTATTCTGACTTTGTGTGGTTTACACCTTGTTTCTCCTACTTGGTTTATATGTTGTCAGTTTCCAGAGTTCATATTATTGTTGTGAAATAGCTATTGGCTTTATGTCTTGATGCTATATGAGTTGTTATAGTGGGTTATATAGAAAACTTGGGAGCTGTACTTAGGCTGAGAGCTGTAAGTAATTTATCTATACACAATATTGGCTGCAAAGCCCATAAATATTTTCCAGTTACCAAAAGCTACAAGTATTCCCCAAATATCCCTTAGCTAAGCCTCCAAATGCCCATGGCTATTCCAGTGCCACTCAACACTAGAAAAAATATAATGGATAAGAAATAAGAAGGAAAAGATATTATCTGTTGTGGCAAAACAAATCACCCCTGAACTTAGCGGCTTGAAACAAACACTATGCCTTGGTTCCTGTGGCTCAAGAATTCAGACAGGGCACAGAAGTGATGGCTTTTCTCTGCTTGATGATATCAGAGCTTCAGCTGGAAGATTAAGAGCTGGGCTGGAGAATCAACCTCTATGTTGGCTCATTTACATGGAGGGCAATTTGGTACTGACAAAAGGTTTCTGTACACATGGGTCTCTAAACAGGGCTGCTTGAGTGCCATTATATTATGACTGGTTTTCTGCTAAGCAATCCAAGAGTACAAGATAGAAGCAGGAATATCTTCTATGACTTGCTCTCAAAAGTCACTCACTCATGGCTGCAGAAGTAGACTTATTCATTATAAAAACAACAACAACAACAACCACATGGGAATAAACACTAAAAGATAAGGATCAGTGATTATTATGGACTCAAGGTATGTATCTCTCCAGGTTCCTGTGTTGAGGTTCTGAACTCCATGGGGTGATATTAGGAGACTGGGCCTTTGGAAGATGGTTCAGTTTAGATAAAATCATGATGATGATGAGATAGAGTCCTTGAAGAGAAAGGGAAACCAGAGCTCTCTTTCTTTCACCGTGTGAGAAGGTACACACAGTGAGGAGGTAAGCTCTCTGCAAGCCAGTATCTCCCTGAGAACTGAATCTGGCTGGCACCTTAATCCTGGCCTTTCCAGGCCTCAGAACTATGAGAAATGAATCTTGTTTTAAGTCAATTAGTTCTACTGAATTTTATGATAGCAGTTGGAGGTGACTAAGACATTTGGGAACAACCTTGGGAGCTTGCCAACACATAGACAAGATAATTAGAAACACCTAAAATTAAGTTTTCTCATGTTAACATATTCAAACAATTATACGACCATGTGGCCACATTGTTTTGGCTTCTATCAGATCTTTAGAAGGGGGAGCTATGAAAATTGATGCATCAGGCTCTTTGTCTCTTTTTTGAAATCTGGCTTTGGTCTGCTACTCAGTTCAGTTCCTGCAAGGATTCTCACCCACTGAATAGAGTTTTTTTTCTCACATACAGCAAACTCGATTTTTATTTCTACCATAAGCCTGAGATTCAGGGAAGTTCAGGGCAAATACTAATAATGAGATGCCATAAATTTGTTTATACCATTGAGGTTAATTTTAAAAGAATCCATGGGTAGCCTGAAAGGAGAAAAGAAGGCGGACGATGGTGGCCTAGAGCTTGAGGTTAGGTTTTTGGAAGTCCAAAATGGCAGTCCAATATGTGGCCATGATACTTGGATCTTGTTTTGAACATTATGGTTCAGGCTGCTAATTATTCTCCAGAATCCATTCTCCCAATTTTGCTCTTAGAATGGAAGCCTTACCCTACAAACTACCTGTTACTTTTGTCAAAGCACTTGGCTTTTTGGCTACAGATCCCACAATGCACAGCTCCCTTGAAGATAGGTGTGTGCTT
Source organism: Aepyceros melampus (assembly GCA_006408695.1). Taxonomy (NCBI): domain Eukaryota; kingdom Metazoa; phylum Chordata; class Mammalia; order Artiodactyla; family Bovidae; genus Aepyceros; species Aepyceros melampus. The sequence goes on from SJXQ01001723.1 coordinate 115,762, forward strand.
AAGTTCTTGCCAAAGGAATATGTGGAGAAGTGGTGTGTGTGTGTGACATGATGTCATTTCCTTTAAGGAACGTCTCCTAGCTCTCCATTTCCTCTCTTATACCTTTTCTTCCTTTAGGGAAGAAATGAGACAGTCGCCTTGGATTCTTTTTTTTTTTTTTTTTGTCTTTCAAAATATTTATTTCAGGTAGAAAGTAGGAAGACAGTCACATGTAAAATAGTTCTGTAAAACACTTTGACAAATATACTCATCTGGTCATCAAAAAATAAAAACCTGAAAATAATACTACATTAAGTACTTTGATTGAAAACAGTGTTTTGTTATTTAAGTAAAAAGCCCAAAGCAGTCTCCAGTGAAGAGCTAGTAAGCTCTTCTGTTCATACACACAGCCCTTAGACAAGAATCATAGACATTTTTATCTAGAATGGTCTCTCATCCCCAAATTCTGATCTTTTATTTTTGTTACTCTTATGGAAATTATTCAATGTGTTTATGTGCTTTTAATAAACTTTTTTTCCAGAATGCCTAAACCACCACATCAACCTTGAACAATAAATCATTTTTATAAAGTTGTTGTGCAGTCGCTCGGTCATGTCTGACTGTTTGCAACCCCCTGGACTGCGGCACCCTAGGTTTCCCTGTCCTTTGCTATCTCCCAGAGTTTGCCCAAACTCACGTCCATCGAGTCAGTGATGCCATCCAACCAGCTCATCCTCTATTGTCTCCTTCTCCTCCTGCCCTCAATCTTTTCCCAGCATCAGGGTCTTTTCTATTGAGTCAGTTCTTTGCATCAGGTGGCCAAAGTACTGGAGTTTCAGCTTCACCACCAGTGAACATTCAAGACTGATCTCCTTTAGGATGGACTGGTTGCATCTCCTTACAGTTCAAGGGGCTCTCAAGAGTCTTCTCCAGCACCAGAGTTCAAAAGCATCCATTCTTTGGCTCTCAATTTTCTTCAAGGTCCAGTTCTCACATCTGTACATGACTACTAGAGAAACCACAGCTTTGACCGCTGGGACCTTTGTTTAAAATGTGGATGTAGCCAAATGAGGGGTCTCAGGTTAAGCGAGAGGCAAGGGCGGGGTACTTATCAATATGGAATGATTTGTCATTTAATCGGCGCAGTGACACTGCTGGGTGTGCTTTGAAGGCGGGTCCTATCTGGTAACAACCTGCGTTAATGTAAACATCTTGGATCTAGAATCCTCTCTCGAAGCTATGAATGAGATGCAAAGAACCACTCAGAGGAGGATGAGTAAAAGCCAAGTCCTGGGGGCCGGTGGGGTGCTGGCCAAAGACAGCCAAGTCCTTGTACGCCCAGTGGACACGCGAAGTGTCCTGGGGCGGCTGTCCCGCAGGGCTGTCCCCAGGACACGTGCGAGGTGGGCTGGTGCAGGAGAGACAGACTTACACGCGCGAGAGGCAGGCAGCAGCCTCGGGGGAGTCAGGGTCGCGGGGTGGACCCCTCCCAGCGAGGCCCCCGGGCCGCCGCGGCGGGTTTGCCACCCCGTCTCTGGCCGTCCCCTCTGAGCCGTCTGCCACCTCCTCGCGCTGCAGGGCGGAGAGCTGGGTGTCTTCCTCCAGCTCCTCCTCGGACTCGGACTCGTCGTTGTAGAAGTGGATGGTGGCTTGCACGGGGAAACTGGCCAGCACCTTCTCCCCGGAGCTCCGCAGATACTCTTGACGCTTAGAAACGGGCAAGTAGAGTCGGACAGGATGCTGAAACCCAAAGGCCCCCTTCGATCCAAAGGTTTCTTGATCACCCCCAGGCTCAAGCTCACTTCCAGTTCTGGTGGGCTCAGCTTCCTGAGGGGTCAGGGTCCAAGGTCTCCATGGAGTTTGGCTCTCGGGCCCGCGCGGCGCCGGTGGTCCCCGGGGACCTCCCCGACGCAGTGACAGACCCGTCCCCGCGCCTCCGAGGCTCCGGCCGCCGCCTCGGGTCTCATGGTGCCCTCGGAAGACTCGGCGCCCGCGGTCGGCCGCGCCTTTAACCGCTCCAGCCAGGGCGCTCGCCTTGGATTCTAACATGGAAGCCACCTGTGGAGGATCAAGAACTACCCTCTCCTCTCTAGAACACTCATCACCTCTGGACCCTTTTGAGTCAGGGGTGGGGAAGAGAGAAAACTACCTTTTGTTTTATTTATCATGGAAATTTGGGGTTTCTTTGTTACAGCTCTTTAGACTGATCCTTCAGGTACTGAAATAACAAGGTAAAGACTCATTACCTTTCAAGGAAACATGTTTTTTTCTTCATTGACCAGATACTTGATGGAAAATGACCCGAAACTGAACTTGGAACAATCCATAAATTTCCTCGCTGTTCCCATGTTCTGTTCCAGCCTTGAACAAGTGGTCTTTTCTCAACCCCATCATCTGAATGTGAAAAGACTGTAAGAGTGATTATTTCACTGCTGTTATCTCCTCTTTGTAGAATTAAGTGCTTTGCCTGTGAAATTCTCATGGTGGGCACATATACTATTCTCTCCTGCTCACCTGCATTTTTTTTGTTTTTTTGTTTGTTTGTTTGTTTTTGGATGGCTCAAAGCTTATAGTGGAAGAAAACCTGTCAGTGTGTGTGGGTGACAAGCATGAGGTGAGAACTGGATGTATGGTCTGAGGTTACAGGAAATAGTTGTTTATGTAGCCCCATTGGTACTCAGGGGATTGCAACATGAGTGTTAAATTCAAATGTTCTGACTCACTATTCCCTTGAGAGAAGGACTTCAGAAAACACAGGTGTGCGGTCTACTGAGCTGGTGGTTTCCTTTGCAGCTTATTCCTGTAGAAACAAACTTTGACATTCTACCCCAGGGGTTGCAAAGTTTGGCCTCCCAAAGAGACCCCTGGGGTAGTGTGTATTTTAGAAACCTCAGATGTGAACTTGTATTTAGGTGGGATTTACCATTGGTGACATCACTCATTCTCAGTTTTCCTCCTTCCTCACTAGATGGTGCTTCCTGGCCTTCCCTCTGGCTCCATTTTTTCTTCTGACTGTGAACGCTGACTTCTGGATCAGCCTTGGGTCTCAACTGTAAACTGGGCCCCACGGCTTTAAATATCATCCGGACTTCAGTGGCTTCCAAATTCCCACCCCTGACCTCTCCCTGGAATCCCAGACTTAACATTCCAAGTGCTAACAAGTCTTTCTTCTTATCTAACAGGCATCTTGAACCTAACAAAAAACAACAACAACAACAAAAAAATAGTAAAACACTCCCAATTTTGCTTCCCTCTTTTCCAAAACTGTTTCTCATTTTGGTTAAGGTAATGCTGTAAAGGGCTTCCCACGTGGCTCAGTGGGTAAAGAATCCGCCTGCAATGCAGGAGACAAAGTCAGACATGAATTTCATCTCTGGGTTGGGAAGATCTCTTGGAGAAGGGAATGGCAACCCACTCAAGTATTCTTGCCTGGAGAATTCCATGGACAGAGGAGCCTGATGGGCTACAGTCCATGGGATCACAAAGAGTCTGACACGACTGAAGTGACTGAGCATACACGCACACATGCAATGATGTAAAAACCCCATGATGGTCCAAGAACAAGAAAGTGTGTTTCTCATTCAGTTAAAGCTAAAAAAAGGTGCTCCTGATCAGCAGTGGCTCATTTCAACGTGGTGTTTAAGGGTTCTAATCTCATCGTTCTATCATCTAGAACAGATAATTATTGAGATCTCCGTGTCCATCCTTATCAAGGAGACAGAAGGAAAAAAAGCTTGGAGGAGCATGCAGGGAAGATTTCTATGGACAGTCCTAAAGGTCACAGAGATCACTGGCAACTACATTTCATGGCAAAATGTTATTTTACTTTTAAAAATGTTTGTGTATTTATTTGGCTGCATTGGCTTCCAGCTGTGGCGTACAGGATCTTCCTTGTGTCATCGTGAGATATTTTGTGGCAGTGCACAGATCTCCAGCTGTGGCCCCTGGGCTCCGGAGCATGAAGGGGTTCAGGGTTGTGGCGCGTGGCTTCCAGAGTGTGAGCTCCAGCAGTTTGGGCTTGCAGGCTCTCCAGCTGCAGCATGTGGGCTCAGTTCTGAGGCACGTGGGATCCTAATTCCCCCACCAGGGGTTAAACCCCTGTCCCCAGCGTTGCAAGGTGGACTGTTAACCACTGGGCCACCTGGGAAGTCTTTCATGGCTAAATTTTAAACTGAACTGCCAAAGAGAAAGGGATAAAGATAAAACTCCCTAGTTTCCATATGTTTCACCTTTTTGGCCAGAACATTTCCTTCTCGTCCTTTGATGCAAAGCACTGTTCAAAACTCAGGATCTCTAGTTGTTGTGCAAATGTCTTTATTGGATCTCGGATGGGGTTGAGCTGGGGGGACCCTATGAACCGCTCTTCCAGTCATATGGCTTGTCTAACTCTGGAAAATCTACAATCTCTTAATTCTCTAATTACATGTTAGTTTCTGCCTGCAAAGAGCTAGTGCTCACCTGAGCTCACCTCTTCTTTGTGATACTTCTCTAAAGGCAGCCTAACAGTAATCAATGCATAGGAATGCATTAAATTTTGCCAACCAACTGCCCCAGAGATGTGCTGTGCTGTTAAGTCACTCAGCAATGGCCAACTCTTTGTGACCGCATGGACTGTAGCCCGCCAGGCTCCTCTGTCCATAGGGATTCTCTAGGCAAGAATGCTGGAGTCGGTAGCCTATCCCTTCTCCAGGGGATCTTCCTGACCCAGGAATTGAACCAGGGTCTCCTGCATTTGCAGGCGGATTCCTCACTAGCTGAGCTACCAGGGAAGCCCAGAGCTACAGGTTCAGAAAGACTTTTTATCAAATGTTTCACAATGCATAGCATGAATCTCCACCTTTCCTTTCTCTGACATCCCATTCCTAAATGCCTGCCCATTGTGACAAAACCACTTACTTATTTCTTATGGCTATTTTCCCTCTTGGAATAACTTCTGTACTGTAGCAAGCATACTAAAGAAATGTAAAATATTTTGAAAATGTTGAGCTTTTTTCCTATCTCAATAATTTTTCCTTCCTTCCCCCCAGTGATTTCTCTGCTTCAAACTCCCCAATAGATTTGTGTTGGATTTAAAATAGACTCTACTGTGAGTTACTAAACCCTGTGCTGTGCATTTAGCATCCACATATTCAGTCTCCTCTGCCAGCCCTCTTATCCTATGCCACATTTACTTAGGACCATTTTCTGTTTGTCGAACATGTCCAGCTCCTATCTTTGTACTAGTTGATTCCCTTGCCTATGAATGACCTTCCTTCCTTCTTTGTTTCCTTTCTTTTCTTCCCTACCTCCCTCCTTCTTTCCTCCCTCTGTTAGAACATACAGTCCATGAGACTAAAAACTGATTCAGTTTTGTTCAATGACTATTATATACATCCATGGGATTTTCCAGGCAAGAGTACTAGAGTGGGGTGCCATTGCCTTCTCCATTATATACACAGGCAAGAATAGTGACTGAGCCTTCATAATTGTCTAATACATATTTACTGAATGAATGAATGAACTCTTCTGGAGGAACTGACACTACTAAATTTTACAACTAATCCTAGATATCTTGAACTAGGAGTGACTTTATTGACAACTGAGTATGTCCCACCACCAACTTGATAGGTAAATAATTGAGTAATAGAAGATGCAAGATTGAGACTATTTGAAACACTGGCTTTTCTACCTGTATAGACTGTGATTCTATAAAGTGATTTATTCCGAATATCCAACCAGTTATTCTCAGGGACCGAGAACTGCTATATTATATTTCATTTGGAGTCAATGACTGAGTGACAATTGTTGCTGTGTAGAAGATCTTCTCTTTGCTCAAAATAATTAGTCAACGGAATCAAAGATAAACATATATAATCACATGGTAACTCTCAGAAGATTTCAATAAAGATGAGCTAGAACATGTTTGCTGTTAGATATTAAGCTCTGTGACCAGTAAAGCAGTAGCTGGCACACTGCAGTCAGGAGCCAAATGTAGTCCACCCCCTTTTGTAAGTAAAGATTTATGGGAACAAAATGATACTCATTCGGGTACTGTCCATGGCTGCTCAGCAGAAACTACTCACATTGCTTCAGAGACAGATGGTCCCTCAAAGCCTAAAATGTTTACTATTTGGCCCTTAAAAGTTTTTGTCCATACCTATAAGTAAACTACTCTCCTAGGAACCTCCTTGCCCCAACCTTTATCCCCACACCACAAATCTGTATTAACTTATTAAAATATGGAACTGTCTCACTGAGAAATTTTAAAAATACATGCTACTTCTTATCCAAATACAGAATTATGCCTCCTTTTAACCATTGTGTCTACTGCTAAGTTCTTTAGCAGGATTCTGACACATGAAGATGTTTCACGAGAAAATTTAAGAAATGACACTGAGCCAAAGGAAGATTGTATGTAGGACAAGAAACAAGTTAGAACTGGATATGGAACAACAGACTGGTTCCAAATCAAGAAAGGAGTACGTCAAGGCTGAATATTGTTACCCTGCTTATTTAACTTATATGCAGAGTACATTATGCGTAATGCTGGGCTGGATGAAGCACAAACTGGAATCAAGATTGCCAGGAAAAATATCAATAACCTCAGATATGCAGATGACACCACCCTTATGGCAGAAAGCAAAGAATAACTAAAGACGCTTTTGATGAAAGTGAAAGAGGAGCATGAAAAAGTTGGCTTAAAACTCAACATTCAGAAAACTAAGATCATGGTATCCAGTCCATCACTATATGGCAGATAGATGGAGAAACAATGGAAACAGTGACAGACTTTATTTTGGGGGGGATCCAAAATAACTGCAGATGGTGACTGCAGCCATGAGATTAAAAGACACTTGCTCCTTAGAAGAAAAGCTATGACCAACCTAGACAGCATATTTAAAAGCAAAGACATTACTTTGCCAACAAAAGTCCATCTAGTCAAGGCTATGGTTTTTCCAGTGGTCATGGATGGATGTGAGAGTTGGACTATAAAGCTGAGAGCTGAATAATTGATGCTTTTGAACTGTGGTATTGAAGAAGACTTTTGAGAGTCCTTTGGACTCAAGATCCAACCAGTCCATCCTAAAGGAGACCAGTCCTGAGTGTTCATTGGAAAGACTGATGTTGAAGCTGAAACTTCAATACTTTTGGCCATCGGATGCGAAGAGCTGACTCATTTGAAAAGACCCTGATGCTGGGAAGGATTGAAGGTGGGAGGAGAAGGGGATGACAGAGGATGAGATGGTTGGACTCCATCACTGATGGAGATGAGTTTGTGTGAACTCTGGGAGTTGATAGACAGGGAGGCCTGGCAGGCTGCAGTCCATGGGGTTGCAAAGAGTGGGAAGTGACTGAACAACTGAACTGAACTGAAGAGGGTAATAATTACAGTATTAAAAGTTCTCATTCAATTATAAAACACCAAATAGTGTGTAAAATTACTCCCTATCTCATTGAAGCATCCTCTTACACATTTTATGAGAAAAAGTTAGGTTCTGAGAGGGAAGTGTGTAGAATATCACGTAAACTGAATGGAACTTGAGACTGATTACAAAGCAGAATCTAGAACAGATGTATTGAAAGCCTGACCCAAAGTCCAAAGAAAATGAAGATATGAGCAATTTGGCATCCTTTAAGGTTTTGGTATTTTTTGTCACTAGTCATTTAATAGTGATAACAAGTGCAAGACCACTACCATTTATTGAGCACACACAGTTGCATAAGTCTGCATGAGAGACACTTGATAGTTAATACCTTATTTACCTTTTCCAACATTTCACTTTTAAAATATAGAAACTGAGGCTAACAATGTTTGTGTTTCCAGGGAAACCCATTCACTGAGTGAATTTTATTGCATGAGTGAGATTTATTTTCAGTCTTTGTTTGCTCCTGAGACTGTAATCTTTGCAATCAGTTGTGCTGTTCCCACATAGTCTTCTTTCATGCCAACCGCCTGTAAAGCGCTTTGAAGCCTCTTAGTTTTTCTTCATAAGAAAATGCAACAGGGCTCTGTGATTTGAATGATTTGAGATTGACAACCCTTACCCAACCCCTGGATCTCCATGTTCCACGGTCATCAATCCCTGATTTCTTGTATTAGTATTAATTAAGACTTACCAGATTCTGAAAGAGGTGAACACTAATTCCACTTGAATGGGGAAGTTACAGTAATTAATCAAAAGTGTGAGGTAAATTTTGTTAACCTACCCTTCCAGATTGGGAAAGAAAAGAACAGCGGTGGTAAAAAAAAAAAAAAAAAACTTTCTCAAATTTACAAAGGAAGGATTGGTTAGAGCCTCTATTCAGATCAAAGTCAATATGTTTCTGATAAAAATAATGCTACTTGGGTGGTCCCCAGTGAACCAGATCTTCCGGTATGCCCTCTCTTGTGTGATTTCCTCCCATACTGACTGAGCTTGGCCATGAATTTAGCTTTAGTGTGTGTGTGCTGTGTGTTAGTCACTCAGCCATGTCCGGCTCTCTGCGACTCCAAGGACTGTAGCTCTCCAAGCTCCTTGGTCGGTGGGATTCTCCAGGCAAGAATACTGGAGTGGGTTGCCATTCCCTTCTCCAGGGGATCTTCCTGACCCAGGGGTCAAACCTGGGTCTCCTGCATTAGAGGCAGGTTCTTGACCATGTGAGCCACCAGGGAAGCCCGTAGCTTTAGTGTACTGCTCGTGTAACGTAAGCTGAGGCTTGGTCTGTGTTTGCGCAGTGGGTCCTGTTCTTTTGAACTTAGCTCCTGGGACACTTCCTGTCAGAATCCAGGTCTCATTCTGAGGGAAGTCCAACTAGCCATATGGAGAGCCATTTGGGGGCAATTCCAGGCTCAGGCTGAGCTCCCAGGGGACGGCCAGCACCAACCTGAGAAGCGCCATGTGCATGAGCCATCTTGAAAGCAGATCTGTTGGCCAGAGTCAAACCGTCCCTTCAGATGCTATAAGGAGTGAAGACTGCAGCCCGAGCCAAATTCCAAAACTGTCGGCAAATAAATGCTGTTTTTCTATGTTTAGATCTCTAAGTTTGGGGTGACTCATTCTCCAGCAATAAATAACCAAACATTTTGGAGACGTTTTCTGCTATATTGCAGCATTCCAGCTCACGAGCAAAATGGCCAAGGTTTTTCATACCAAGATCCCATCAACACCTTACCTTTTTTAGTCTAGAAAAACCTTAAACCTAATAGCATGCATTCTGTGCATTGTTTAACAGAAAAATAATGTAACTCACTCACTGACGTTAAGACGTGTGCCTGTATCTCTCTCCACATCCTGATGGTAAGGAAAGGTCCCAGAAGTTCCCAAGTAGGAAGGAGCCGGGTGGGCCCGAGGTTGAATCTGCCTACCAGTCTGTGGCCTTGGCCAAGGCCCTGAACCTGCCTGATCGTCTGTTTGCTTATCTCTAAACTGCACCAGATGATCACTCTCAGTCTGTAAGATGGATCAACGTAAACGTGTGTGGATGATTCTACTATCATATTTGTCCTATGAAAGTGTTAGTCAAGCAGTTGTGTCCGACTCTTTGTGACCCATGGACTGCAGCCCACCAGGTTCCTCAGTCCGTGGAATTCTCCAGGCAAGAATCCTGGAATGGGTAGTCATGCCCTTCTCCATGGGATCCTCCCAACTCAGGGTCTGAATCCAGGTCTCCTGCACTGCAGGCAGATTCTTTACTAGCTGATTCAGAAGGGAAACCCATAGAAGGTCTTTAAAACATGGTAGATTATATTGCTACTTTTTGCAGAAAGCAAACAATATCTTTGTTTGTAAGGAATTTGAAAGAATTGCAATTCTCCTAGAGTTGACCAGCTGATTAAGATCTACAGTTTATGCCAGGGGGACAAGTTTTTAGGCATAAAGCTCTAGCTCTGATAATTAGAGGCAAACAACTCAACAGTTATTCTAGAAATAGGAAATGGAAGTCAGCCTTGCCAGTAATATCTTCCTTGGCTTCCCCATTTCATGCAGTGACCCCCTTGGAACTTCAGAGCCCAGAATGTGAAATACCAAATTGGAGACTTCTCTTAAAAAGCTTTTTCCCCTCAATTACTCCTGCCCTGTCAATTTTATTCTGGCATAATTCAACTCTCAAGAGATGCAAACGATTTCTTCTTTCTTCCTCCTGAATTATTGGTGATAGATGGAAACTTTGGGAAGGAAATCCCTGAAGAGGTTTGACATCAGTGAAGTAGATAAAGGCATCATTGGAGAACGGTGCAGAAATTGGGCAGGGGACACTCAACAGTCTCAGAACGGCACATGAACTCACCAGTGATTGTGAAGTGAGATTTTGTAATTCCCTTTGTAAAGTGCTCCTCTTTAAACTGTGCTCCTCTTTAAAGTCTCCATATTTAAAGAATGCTTTTTCTCTTCACCAGGGGAGCTCAGGAAGAAGATACAGCAATGAATAATCAATGAACACTTCACAGAACAGAACACTAGGAAATGATTGATGTGTGACAGCACTCACATGTCAGGTGCCTCTCCATGACATTAACATGCAATCTGCAAAAGAAGCCCTATTTAAGATGCTCACCTATCAGAGCACAGGAAAAAATGTATATATGATACTTTCTGCAAAGAAGGGACTTTGTCTCAACATCTATAGCAGGCAAGAAGAAAACAGGAGCTCAAACATTAAATAAAACATTGGTGACAGCTTAAAGTGAGAAAAAAAATACAGTATGTCTGGAGAGCTTATTCTAAGAACATTACTGAGCCTTTCTGCTCCTTCCTTCCGTCTTCCTCACCACTTTGTGACAGACTGGAATCAAGGGAGCTCTACCTTCAATGGGTCAAACCTAGGAATGTCTTGTGAAAGTGTTCATTGTTCTATGCTGGGTTTTGTTGTGAGCTAGACATCTTACTGGAAAGTCGGAATTGAAATTCATAGAGTATATCAGGGAACCAGAGTGAGGAATGGGGCATGGTGACCATCCTCCTGCAGAAGTGTGGAGGATAACTCTGTTTCTATAGGAGAGCAGTGTGGAGAGTCAATGATGTTTCTGGGATAAAAAAAAAAAATTAAAATTTAACATAGCATAGAATGTTCTTGAAGGGAGAAGTTATGTGACAGTTTTTTGGAAGGAGAGTAGCTTATAGATCGCATATTTTGTCTGAAATATGGACAACTGAGGCTTTGCTGATTTATATTTAGTTGATAATTCTTTGCAGTGGATGCAAAGGTAAATTGAACCGGATATAATAAATGGTTATTGAGCATCTGCTGAGTGTCTGGTGTGAGAATAAGCTCAAAAAATACAGTAGCGATTGCAAGGCAAAAGCCATGAACAGAGGAGTTCCTGGTTACCCCAAATGGTGGTTCAGATGGCTTGAACTGGTCTGCAGCCAGGCTTCAAGGGCAAGTTCTCCTGCCCATGCTGCCCCTGCTCTGATAGACGCTGGGTCCCTGTCTGATGTAGCCATTGTTATCCTCACGGGCAGCAGCATTAGTGCAGCTGGCAGGATGCCACTGTGCCCTGTGCTCCCTGGCCAGGTGGAAAAAGAGAATGTTCCTTCCTGTGTTTAAAGAGCATTCTAAGTAAGACAGCTCCTGTCTTAAATTTTAAAGAATTTATGAAGCAGTGTTACGAGACGGTACTTATTGAACTTCCCCATCTCTTTAACATTCCCTCCTATTCTAGGGCCCAAAATAGATTTGTGAAGCTGGGCTCAAGTCACGCGACACTATCAGAAACCACATTGTGTTCAGAATCGCTGATTCCTCCAGCAACCAAGACTCAGCTCCAGAGCTGATCACTTCATGCCTGGCTCCTTCTTTCCTTTGAAATGTTTCCCTTGATATCTCCCCATCCCAGCCCTTGAATGGATGTGCTCTTGGCTGATCTGCCCAACAGACTGCTGTCAGACATGCTTAGATATGTAAATCGCCTAGGCATGTCTAGGGTTGTTGATCCAGAAATATTTGAGGCATGTGTACTTTGAGCACTGTGTAGGACTCTTTCTAACAGTCATTTCTCTATGACCCTTGCCCATCTGTCTAACCTCATTTCCAGTGCTTGTCATATTCATTCTGCCTTCTATCCAACCTACCCACACTCTGTGCCATGCACTGTTTTATCTCTGGGCATTTGTCTATGCTGTTCTTCATAACATGTCTTTTCCCCCTTTTGTTACTTAATAACAACTTTATTATCTTTCAAGACAGTGGATTGTGCATTGTGATGACCTAGAGAAGTGAGCTGGCGGGGGAGGCGGGGGGAGGGGTGAGAGGGAGGCTCACAAGGGAAGGGATAAATATATACCTACAGCTGATTCACATTTTGTACAAAAGAAACTAACACAACATGGTAAAGCAATTATACTCCAATTTAAAAACAATTTAAAAAGAGTTGAAACACTTCACACTCTCTCCATCTGATAACTCTCTCATCATTGCTTCCACAGTGTCTTCTGCACACCGGCATATATCATGGAGCCCGTCACAAGGCTAACTCGTTTTTGCTTGTTTATCCCCTTTGTTAAATCCTGAGTTCCTCAAGAACAAAATCTGCCTTCTTTTATTCTTCATTTTATTACGCTGGGTATGTAATTAAACCTGAGTAACTGCTTGATAGTTGTTGAATGAAAGTCAGACAGATGTTCATGTTTTTACATCAAACAAAACAATAACTGTAAATATCACCTGGAGTTATCAATGAAAGCCACTGAAAAGAGGTTGTCTCTCCTCTGGGAAACACATGAAGAAACGTAAGTGGGGAATGCATGTTTGCACTATTGATTTCAATTCAGTATCAAAGCCAGTGTCCAGAATGTGGGGCTTTATCTGATCCTTGAGTACAGCAGGGAAAATAAAGGCAAAAGTGACTGTTCCTATCTATATCTGGGCCCTGGGCTCTTTGAAAGTCTTAGAGACTGTGCAAATCCCCCTTAGCAAATTATAATATTGATAGCCACTTGATATAAATAAACTCAGAGAAAAACCAGGCATGTTATGTTGACATAATCACAAGAAACTTCTCTGCAGTCTCTTGAGAAGTGACCACAATTGGTGAACAAACAAACCACTCAAATGATAAGTCAAAACAAAGCAGCACAAGGCGAGCAAAACTTAAAATACTCAAAGTTTAACAGCACTTTCACAAAAGTGAAGGTGCTGCTGAAGCTGTGGTGGTGATCTAATCACCAAGTTTTGTCTGATTCTTGTGACCCCATGCTCTGGAGCCCACCAGGCTCTTCTGTCCGTAGGATTTCCCAGGCAAGAATACTAGATTGAGTTTCTGTTTCCTTCTCCAGGCGATTTTACCAACTCAGGGACTGAATCTGGGTCTCCTGCACTGCAGGTGGATTCCTTACTCACTGAGCCCCCAGGGAAGCCTGGCAACTTCTAAAGTCTCATGTGATTCTCTTGTTCTGACAGTGGTGGTCAGATGTTCTGGGAGACTCATTTCTCCAAGACACAGTCTAGAAAAGATGGTGCTATTTTTGGCCTGGTTGGTGTGGGAAGTCAAATTGCTAGATCTGAAGCTACCAAGACATTGGCACTCAGAGCCTTAAACAAGAGTTTGGCCGTGACCTTTCACATATTTCTTCACAATCCCCTGTCTTTAATATGTGTCATTTATATTCCTCAAATTGTAGATGCTGCAGTTTTGCCAAGTGCCTTTTATAGGAAAAAAGGGAAAGCAGATGCTCATATATCTTTTTTGCAAAGCTTTTCTAAACAGAAGAAATGATGCTATTTCTTAACTAAGTTTATGAGTCATGATATTTGTAAATCATGAACATATGGATTCTCATCTTCTGCAACAAATTTTTTCTTGTGTCTGTGTAAAATAATGGTTACATATAAAGAATTGCTTTATCTTTTTAGCATTTTATTTAAATAAAAATTTCAAACATATACAAGAGAAGACATAGGAGGTAAACAAATGTGCATATAATCATCCCACAGCTCAACAGTTATCAACGTATGACCAATTTAGCATCCTCTCTCCCTTGACTCACTTTCCCCTTCACACACACATTATTTTGAAGCAAATCTAAGACATATCATTTCACTAGTAAGTATTTCAGTATGTATGAGTTACTTTAATATGAACTAAAACATTTTTTAGTTCACTACCTTAAAAAATAATATTTATCCACAAAAGAAAGGTATAATAAATAAATTAAGTAGTCTGCTTCCTTTCAGTAATACAGGACACCTATCTCTGTTTCAACGGATGTTTCCATTCCATTTGATGTATCAATAGCTATCGAAAGAAAGAGTCCTGCAATGAATTATTACTCTTAGGGAACATGTGAAGAGGGCTTCCATCATAGCTCAGTTGGTAAAGAATCTGCCTGCGATGCAGGAGACCCCAGTTCAATTCCTGGGTTGGGAAAATCCACTGGAGAAGAGATAGGCTACCCACTCCAGTGTTCTTGGGCTTTCCCTGTGGCTTAGCTGGTAAAAAATCTGCCTGCAATGCGGGAGACCTGGGTTTGGTCTCTGGGTTGGGAAGATCCCCTGGAGAAGGGAAAGGCTACCCACTCCAGTATTCTGGCCTGGAGAATTCACAAAGAGTCAGACATGACTGAGTGAAATATGCTAACTACTTAATGACCCTTGTTCATTCCTGTTTAACCTTTGCTTCTTTAACATTTTTCATTGATTCATTCATTCAGTCAGTCCTCATAAAGGGTATACTGAGGACCTGTTATAGACCAGGCAGCAATGCATAATTCTGAAAATTTATTAGGACTTTTGCCTTGTGGGAACTCGGACTCTTGTAGGAGAGGTGAGCAAAAAGATAACTGCAATGCAGTATAAGGACTACTGGGCTATCAGGGCTAAGGACAACCTTTAGGTATATAGGTCTTAGTCGCTTCCTTCTTTGCCTCCCTGAGTTAATAAGGGTTTTCATGAATCTCTGTGAAGATGCATCTTAAGGGTATCTCCTTGGTCTTCTTGGTACTGCTCCCTGATTACCTAAAAGGTAGTCAGACTTTCTGCAGATTTCATGAGAGAAGAATATTCCCCATTCCTCATGTTAGCAGTTCCAAAGTATATAGTGTTCCTGTGTGTATGTGTGTGTGTGTGTGTGTGTGTGTGTGTGTGTGTGTGTATGAGCTTAGTCACTCAGTCCTATCCAACTCTTTATGACCCCATGGACTGTAGCCTGCTAGGCTCCTTTGCCCATGGGATTCTCCAAGCAAGAATACTGGAGTGGGTTGCCATGCCCTCTTCCAGGGGATCTTCCCAATCCAGGACTCAAAGCCAGGTCTCCTGCATTGCCAACAGATTCTTTACCATATGAGCAACCAGGGAGACTCCTATACATTTTATAGAGGTTAGTGTGAATTCTCAACTTATTTCCAACAGAAAAAAAATTATCCTTTTTTCTTTTTTAGAAGTCATGTACCTTAGCCTTAAAATAAGGCAAGTCTCCCAGGAAAAAAAAAAAAAAGCTCCATTACTTCCAAATTAAGGGCACACAGTTTTCACATGCTATTGATTTAGGGCATTCTCATTATCAAAGGGCAATTATTTTCTTCCAGAAGAAACATCTGGGGACATTTTGAGAGAAAAGAAGAGAGATTCTTTTGGGTTCTGGAAGAAGGGAGCAGAATCCTTTGGGAGAAATTTTGAGTGGAGCACAGGAGGAGAAGGGCAGAGTACCCACAGGGAGGGAGATACAGGATCAAAGTAACAGTCCATCTGAGGTTACAGATCTCCAAGAGAAGTACTGTGACATGGAGCACTGCTGGGGTGTCCCCAAAGCCTGGATGACACCGAGACTCTCATCAACTAACAATCTAACTTCCTTATTTTTTAAAAAAATTAAAAATCTGAAAAAAATGAAAGAGTAAAGAGCTTCATGTAGCAAGAATTCTTTGACTCACCACTCGGAATAAAATAAAAACCAAGTAATTTAAATAATAACTTGCCATATTTGCTTCATATGTTTGTTTCTAAAAATACATAGCACATATGCAACACATGTGTAAGAACTGTGTAATATAGATGGGGACACTACAGAAGATATTACCCCTTCCTCCACTAATAATCATTTTAAAACTGTGAGTAAAATCACAACATGACAATTATCAGCATCATATATATCTCTAGGTGCCAATCGTGAGGGGTTTCCCAGGTGGCTCAGTGGGTAAAGAACCCGCCTGCCAATGCAGGAGATGAAAGAGATGCGAGTTGGGTTCCTGGGTTGAGAAGATCCCCTGGAAGAGGGCATGACAACCTACTTGAGTATTCTTGCCTGGAGAATCCCGTGGACAGGGGAGCCTGGCGGGCTACAGTCCATGGGGTCACAAAGAGTCGGATACGACTGAAGCTACTTAGTACAGTAAGTAAGTAGAGTCACTCAGTCGTGTCCGACTCTTTGTGACCCCATGGACTGCAGCCCACCAGGCTCCTCAGTCCCTGAGATTCTCCAAGCAAGAATACTGGAGAGGGTTGCCATTTCCTTCTCCAGGGAATCTTCTCTACCCAGGGATCGAACCCAGGTCTCCCGCATTGGAGGCAGACGTTTTAATCTCTGAGCCACCAGGGAAGCCATGTCAATTGTGAGAGTTTCTTAAAGGTGTCTTCTGAGGGAGAGAATTGGCTTCTGGTGTAAATAAAAATGCATATTTTTAACCTACCTTCAAGATTAAGGTTCCTTTCCTCTGCATGTCCTGTCTATTGATGACTCCCTTTAAGATACTCTTCCTACTTGTTGCATATTTTAAAATTTTATTTGTAGCATTCCTTTTGATTCCCCTTTAGAATTTCCACTTCTTTCCTGATATTACTTCTCTGATCTTGTGTGTTGCCTGCTTTCCCCACTATATCCTTTAAAGTATTCATTGTAGTTACTTTAAATTTGTTCATCTGTAGCATTTCTTTTTAGATTCCACATATAAGGAACGCAATACAATATTTTTCCTCTCTCTAAATGACTTCACTCAGTATGATGATGTTTAGGTTCAACCATTTTGCTGCAATTTTGGTATTATTTCATTCTTTTTAATGACTGAGTAATAGTTCATTGTATATATGTACAAGAGTACAACACCTTCTTTATCCATTCCTTTGTTAATGGGCATTGAGGTTGCTCCCATGTCTTGGCTGTTATAACCAATGCCACAATGAACGCTGAGGTGCATGCATCTTTTTGGACCACATTTTCCTCTGGATATGTGGCCAGAAGTGGGACTGCAGGGTCATATGGCAGCTCTATGATTTCAAGAGCTGTGTCAGATCTTAATCTGGTTCTGATGATTGACTTATTTCTTCAGACTGATTCTTCTTGGCTTCTGGACTGTATTGTAATTTTTTGTTGAAAGCTGGGCATGTAGTGTTGGATAACAGATATGGAGAATCTCTAATGTGAGGATTTATAGTTTTCTAGCTGGGAGTTAGGCTGTGTTTAATGTCTGTAATGTCGACAGGCAGCAGAAGCTTCAAATTCCTCTAGTAATCCTGCATTTGTCTCCCCTCTAGGTTTTGAGGCTTCCTTTTGAACCACTCCTCACAGAAGGAATCTCTGTCTTTCAACCACCATTCGCTGTTATTCTGGAGGATTATTAGTATGGTAGCAGGATGTGGGGGAGGGGGTCATTCTCTAAAATTTAGATTAAGTCTCAGACTTTGATGTGGACAGTGGGCCTGTGTCTTGAGAGTGTGGCCTTCATTAGTGTTTGAGACCTCTCTAGGGGTAGAGCCTTATTCCCCTCTGCTGTCTGTTCCTTTACTTAGCTGCGATCCTTCTTCTACCTACTTGGAGCCCTTTTTCTTTTCTTTTTTACCCTTTGATTTTACATTGAAGTTTAGCAGATTAACAATCTAGTGAGTTTCATGTGAACAGCAAAGGGACTCAGCCATACATACACATGCATCCATCCTCCCGCAGGCCTCCTCCCATCCAGGCTGCCACAAAACATCGAGTAGTTTCCTATGCTATACAGTAGGTTCTTGTTGGTTATCTATTTTAAATATTGCAGAGTATACATGGTGATACCAAACCCCCTAACTGTCCTTTCCTCCCATCCTCCCCCTCAGCAATCACAAGTTCTATTCTCTAAGTCTGCGAGTGTTTCCGTAAATAAGTTCATTTGTCTCATTTCTTTTTAGATTCCACAGATAAGGAATGCCATACAATAGTTCTCCTCTCTCTAAAGGACTTCACTCAGTATGACAACGTCTGTGTTAATCCATGTTGCTGCAATGCTGGTATTATTTCATGCTTTTTAATGACTGGTAATAGTTCATTGCATATATGTATAGTACAACACCTTCTTTATCCATTCCTTTGCTGATGATCATTGAGGTTGCTTCCACATCTTGACTGCTATAACCAGTGCTACAATGAACATTGGGGTGCATGTATCCTTTTGGACCGTGTTTTTCTATGGATATGTGGCCAGAAGTGGGATTGCAGGGTCATCTGGTAGCTCTATTTTTAGTTTTCAAAGGAATTTCCATACTGTTCTCCATAGAGTGGAGCCTTTTTTCTTGTTATCTAAGACTTTCACTTTCCACTTTCATGCCTTGGAGAAGGAAATGGCAACCCACTCCAGTGTTCTTGCCTGGAGAATCCCAGGGACAGGGGAGCCTGGTGGGCTGCCGTCTATGGGATCACACAATCAGACACGACAGAAGCGACTTAGCAGCAGCAAGACTCCCCTCATCCCTCTTTAATGAGACAGGAAGGCTGAAGGACTGAAATAAGGAGAGGCTCCCTTTCTCTAAAATTCGACAGCAACATTTGCTCTTTTCCCAGTATTACTCTTGAAGATTGGAGCTTTATTAAGGAGATAGTCCTGGGAAAGTTTTATCATAACTACTATTCCCCATCCCTGTTAAGGTGGGAAGTGGACTGTGAAGTGATGGTGGTGGGTGCTCTTCGATCGTTCCTGTGAGAGTCTGGTGAGATCCTAAAGAACCCAAAGTAAGAAGGTATCAATGACTGGTCCCTAGTTCACACCGGACCTTCAGCAACTTGTCAAAATAACGAGGTAAGTGTTTCTACTGGCTTTTGGCATTCATTGGCTTCTGCTCCAGGTACGCCAATCTCACCTCTTATATCTTTCTGAAGCAAACTTCTCTCCATATTTCAGTAAGGTGCTTTGCCCTCTGGTCTCACTTTCCTGGTAGGTCCAAGAAAAGCTACTGAGTTTCTGTTTGTTCTTGTTGTAGGGATGAACGTGATGAGTTCCACGCTTTATACATGTCAGAGTTGAAACAGAAAGTAGATGTAAATGTTTTTCTTATAGTGTGTTTTTCCAAGTTTTACAGAGAGCTTGAAAAAATTTGCACTCCCACAACCTGTGAGTAAGATTTCCTGTTTCTTCACTTTTCTCACCTACTTGCCAGCAATTGCTATCATTTTTAAAATTTGCCATACTGATGGATGAAAAGTGGTTTATTATTGTGAATTTTTAATTACAAGGGTCTGAACAGTCTTCCTATGAATTGATTGAACAGATGAATTTCCTGTTCAAAACTCTGGACCATTTTTCAATAGTGTGTTTTCTCCTTTTTCTTTCTTTGTTTAAAAAAAAAACTTTAAGATTTGTTATTCATTGGATATTATACATTGAGAAGCAGTAAATTTTAAATATTTTTCTTTTGGGATTTTGAGTCTTATTAGAAAAACTTTCTCTAGTCTATGCTCTTTTATGTTTTACTCTAATTAAAGCTTTTTTTTTTTTTTTTTAATGTTTAGGAGGGTTTCCCTGGTGCTTCAGACAGTAAAGAATTTTCTTGCAATGCAGGAGACCCAGGTTTGATCCCTGGACCAGGAAATCCCCTTGGAGAAGGAAATAGCAACCCAATCCAGCATTCTTGCCTGGAGAATTCCATGGACAGAGGAGTCATGTGGGCTACAGTCCATGGGGTTGCAAAGAGTCAGACACGACTGAGTGACTACCACTTCATTTCATATGTAGCATATCTTTTCATTTTTTTGTATTAACTACCTATTATTTTAATATGGTAAAAGAAGCCAATAGTATGTATACAATTCATCACTCTTCTGGTGCTTAGATGTTATTATCAACCAATAACAGTAATTTTATCACCTATTTGTTTTCCAGTTGCTCAGTCGTGTCTAAATCTTTGTGATCACATGACTGCAGAACGCCAGGCTTTTCTGTCCTTCACCATCTACTGGAGCTCACTCAAACTCATGTCCATTGAGTCAGTGATGCCCTCTGACCATCTCATCCTCTGTCTTCCCCTTCTCCTTATGCTGTCAATCTTTCCCAGTATCAGGATCTTTTCTAATGAAAATTTTATCAATTTTGTACAGTTTATATGTGATTATTTGGCATTCTAAAATAGCTTTTTGCCCCACTCATGAACATGTTATTTCTTCTAATTTATTCATGTAGGTCTTTTGTTTTTACATTCTTCTATACAGGTCTTTCATAGCTCAGTTGGTAAAGAATCCGCCTTCAATGCAGGAGACCCCAGTTCGATTCCTAGGTTGGGAAGATCCACTGGAGAAGGGATAGGCTACTCACTCCAGTATTCTTGGGCTTCCCTTGTGGCTCAGCTGGTAAAGAATCCACCTGCAATGCTGGAGACCTGGGTTTGGTCCCTGGGTTGAGAAGATCCCTTGGAGAAGGGAAAGGCTGCCCACTCCAGTATTCTGGCCTGGAGAATCCCATGGACTATATAGTCCATGGGGTCACAAAGAGTTGGACACGACTGAGCGACTTTCACCCACATACAGGTCTTATATCTCCTTTTCAGGTTTATCTAGCTTATTGCTTATTTGAATGATATATTTGTTTTACCTAATAGTTTTCCAGCTGACTGTTTTAAAGTATAGGACTACTACTATATTTTCCTACAATTGTCTTTTTATTCAGTGTGCTAGCTGAAGTCCCTAACTAATTCTATCAGTTTGACCATAGCTACTCATACCTTCTTTTTGGACAATCATTTGTTTAGGAGTAATGTCAGTTTTGTTTCTTTCTTCCTAGCCCTCTTAACTACAGTTCTTTTTTCCCCTTATTTTGTTGAGTTGAGCATCTAATGGAATTTTGAATAGTACAGTGATTCTGACTTTGTACTTGACTCAAGATAGTATGCTTCTAAAATTTTATCCTATATATATATATATATATATTTCTTTTATGGTTAATTTAAAATATTCTACATTTTCTCAAAAAAATATTTAGTCTGTTTTAGTGCAGAACTATTCACACACACACACACACACACACACACACACTTGTTATTCAACACTGGGCACTTTCCTAAGCATCCTGTCATGCATTATTTCATTTTATCTTCACAACACGTTTATGGAGTAGGCACTATTATTATGGCTATTTTGAAGTAAAGGAAACAAACATACACCACTGAGCAAGAATTTGAATCTAGTGAGATGTCTTATTCGAAATTGTCTGTTTTCAACCACCAGGCAATAATACCTCTCCTAAATTCACAAATATTTGCATCTGTTTTAACTGAAGCTTGTTAATTGTGCTGACCTTCATATCTGGCTTTCTTGCCCTGTTCTTGCCTGTCTTATTTATCACTTACTGAGAGTGGTGCTAAATCTCTCAGTATGATTGTGTGTGTCAATTTTGTCACATAAATCATGTTTTGCTTTAAACAGTTTGACACTTTATTTTGTAGTGTTACATTCAGAATTGCTATAGTTAGATGGTGGGTTACACAGTTTCAATGACACCTAGCTTTCAGAATTGCTCTTGAGAAACTGCATACTACCCTGATTCTTCACCAGTTATATGAAATCTGATTTTTTTCCCCTCTGGAAGCTTTTAGGATTAATTCCTTTTCCTCTGAAGTACTAAAACTTTAAGATTAAGTGCCTGGTGTGTGTGTGTATGTGTGTATATTTCGTTTCCATACTATGCACTTTTTTTGTTTCCTCTGCATTCTTTCATCTTTTGCTTCTTTTGGCCATTGAATTTATTGCAGGGATTTCTACAAATAACAAGTGATCTATGTTTTATTCCTAAATAAGGAGACATTGAAATGTTGAGTGTAAGCTGTGTACATAGAAGGATTTTTCAACTGGCAAACTCCACTTGAGAGAAATGGAACATGGATCTAGAAGTTTCTTTTGGGGATGCCTGTATATTAATATCTGTATGGCTTTTCTCTTGGATGGCTTTATTTAGCTAAATTAGAATCCTTAAGCACCTTTCCTTATGGTTTTGTGTTACACTGTGGCACTCACGGACTTCCCTGGTGGTTCAGATGGTAAAGAATCTGCCTGTAATGCAAGGTTCAATCCTTGGGTTGAGAAGATCTGCTGGGGAAATCACTCCAGTATTCTTGCCATGTAGAATTCCATGGGGTTGCAAAGAGTTGGGAGACAACTAAATGACTATCATTTTCACTTTCACTGGCACTCTAGGATAAAAATGGGGGAGGAGAAAAAGGGGTCTTACTTTTCAATATACAGATCTTCCTTACATCCTAATAAATCCATCACAAGCTGAAAAAAAATTCATTCAATAACTCGATCTAAGCAGCAGCTTAGCCTAGCCTACATTAAATGTGCTCAGTACACTTACATTAGCCTAAAGTTGGGCAAAATCATTTAATGAAAAGCCTATTTTATCATAAAGTGTTGAATATCTCATGTAATGTACTGAATACTGTGATGGAAGTAAAAAGAAACATGTTGTTGGTGTTCAGCCATGAAGTCATATCCAACTCTTTCAGATCTCGTGAACTGCAGTGCGTTAGACTTCCCTGTCCTTCACTTTCTTCTTTAGTCTGATCAAACTCATGTCCATTGAGCCAGTGATGACATCCAACTACCTCTTCCTCTGTTATCCCCTTCTCCTCTTGCCCTCAATCTTTTCTAGCATCACTGTCTTTTTAATGAATCTGTTTTTTGTTTCAGGTGGCCAAAATATTGGAGCCTCAGCTTCAGCATCATTCATTTCAATGAATATTCAGGGTTGATTTCCTTTGTGATTTGATCTACTTGCAGTCCAAGGGACTCTCAAGAGTCTTCTTCAGGACCACAGTTCAAAGCATAAATTCTTCGGCACTCAGGCTTCTACATGGTCCAACTCACATCTGTACATGACTACAGGAAAAACCATCGATTTGACTATACAGACCTTTGTCAGTAAAGTGATGTTTCTGCTTTTTAATACACTGTCTAGGTTTGTCAGAGCTTTTCTTCCAAGGAGCAAGTGTTTTTAAATTTCTTGACTGCAGTAACCATCTGCAGTTATTTTGGAGCCCCAAAAAGTGAAATCTGACACTGTTTGCAGTTTTTCCTCATCTATTTGCCATGAGGGCAGACACACTGAAACCATACTCACAGAAAACTAGCCAATCTAATCACACTAGGACCACAGCCTTGTCTACCTCAATGAAACCAAGCCATGCCTGCAGGGCAACCCAAGATGGGTGGGTCATGGTGGAAAGGTCTGACAGAATGTGGTCCATTGGAGAAGGGAATGGCAAACCACTTCAGTATTCTTGCCTTGAGAACCCCATNCCACATTAAAAAGATCATACACCATGGCCAAGTGGGCTTTATCCCAGGGATGCAAGGATTCTTCAATATCTGCAGATCAATCAATGTAATTCACCACATTAACAAACTGAAAAATAAAAACCATATGCTTATCTCAATAGATGCAGAGAAGGCCTTTAAGAAAATTCAACATCCATTTATGATAGTCCTTTGAATTTGTCACCTCCACAGTGTAATCAAAAGGGATTTGATTTAGGTCATACTTGAAAGGCTTAATGGTTTTCCCTACTTTCTTCAATTTGAGCCTGAATCTGGCAATAAGGAGCTGATGATCTGAGCCACTGTCAGCTCCAGGTCTTGTTTTCCTGACTGTATAGAGCCTCTCCATCTTTGGCTGCAAAGAATATAAGCAATCTGATTTCGGTATTGACCATCTGGTGATGTCCATGTGTAGAGTCTTCTCTCTACACTACAAGAGGACCCTACAAGAGGGTGTTTGCTATGACCAGTGCATTCTTTGGCAAAACTCTGTTAGCCTTTGCCCTGCCCGTTACTCCAGGTGTCTCTTGACTTCCTACCTTTCCATTCAGTCTCCTACGATGAAAAGGATATATTTTTTGTGAATTAGTTCTTGGAGTCTTGTAAGTCTTCATAGAATCATTCAGTTTCAGCTTCTTTGACCTTAGTGGTTGGGCATCAACTTGGATTACTGTGATCTTGAATGGTTTGTCTTGGAAATGAACCAAGTTCATTCTGACATTTTTGAGATTGCACCCATGTACTGCATTTCAGAGTCTTTGTTGACTATGAGAGCTACTCCATTCCTTCAAGGGATTCTTGCTCATAGTAGTAGATAATGGTTATGTGAATTAAATTTGCCCATTCCTATCCATTTTAAATAACTGATTCCTAAAATGTTGATGTTCATTCTTGCCATCTCCTCTTTGACCACATCCAATTTACCTTGATTCATGGATCTAACATTCCAGGTTCTTATGCAATATTGTTCTTTACAGCATTGGACTTTACTTTCACCACCAGACACAACTACAACTGGGTATTGTTGCTGCTTGGCTTAGCCTCTTCATTCTTTCTGTAGCTATTTCTCTGCTCTTCCCTAGTAGTATATTGGACAGCTATGGACTTGGAGGCTCATCTTTCAATGTCACATCTTTTTTTCTTTTCATATTGTTTAAGGATTCTCAAGGCAAGAATACTGAAGTGGTTTGCCATTCCCTTCCCCAGTGGTTACAGTGCATGGCTACATGCATACAGAATGATTATTCAGTGTATTTGTTGCTTACACTCATGATCTCATGATTGACTGGGAGCAACCTCACCGCCCCTGCCCAGCATCACAAGAAAGTAGTCTATAACATATTGGTAGCCTGGGAAAAGATTACAATTCAAAATTTTAAATATGACTTCTAATGAATGTGTATTGCTTTTGCACCATTGTAAAGTTGAAAAATCCTAAATCTAACCATGGTAAATGGTGGATCGTTTCTATAGTTGTTTGCTTGACTTGCTTTTTGGTGTTTCAAGGGTACCACACCCTGCCCTCACCTGCATAGAGACTAGAAATGTCCATCTTTTCCAGAGAATCCTCTTTAAAAAAAAAAATTGCTTCTTTTTTTAAATTGGAGCCTAATTACTTTACAATATTGTAGTGTTTTTTTTTTTGTCATACATTGACATGAATCAGCCATGGCTGTACATGTGTTCCTCATGCTGAACCCCCCTCCCACCTCCCTCCCCATCACATCCCTCAGGATTGTCCTGAGAATCCTCTTTTTATTTTGTTATGGTTGAGGGAATGGGGAGCGAGGGATGAGTGAGGAAGAAGGGAGGGGGACCCGGGATTCAGCTCCTCTAGAGTACATTTCAATCAATACAAATCCATTCCTCCCTCTGCTTTCTGAGGGTCATGGCATTTTTAATGCCTGAACTTTCAGCATTCTGAGACTTAAGTTAGTTGCTTCTTCTTGTTCTTGTTTCACACTTATGTCCTTTATTTGTAGTCACTTTGTCATTATTTATTTTTGTACTTGAGGGTTAATATTTTATTTATTTATTTGTTTGGCTGCACAGCTCTTCTTTGAAGCACTCGGGATTTTGAGCTCCGTTGCTGCATGTGGGATCTGTAGTTGCAGCATAGAGGATCTTTCAGTTCCTGCATACGGATTTAGTTCCCTGACTAGGGATCAAAACTTGGTCTCCTGCATTGGGCTTGTGGAATCTAAACCACTGGACCACCAGGGAAATCCTGGATTAATATGTATATATATATTTAGTCAGCTTTAGTTGGCTTTATGAGTTCAATAGAGATTTAGCCATATTTAGGATATTTAACCAAGAGTTTATCTGATACACTTTCAAATCAGCATTTTATTCTCCTATTCCATTTATGTGTTCTCAGGTATCATTTGTATTGTTCATTGCTGTCTCTCTGAATATCTTAAACATACTTATTTCTAAGTGGCTTTCGTATTGCCATGGGAAGTGAACTGCCCTGTGTTTGGTCCAGTCGTACAGTTTGCTTCTGGATTTTGCTACTTAATCTTCCTCTGTTGACTTCTCAGATAATCCAGTATGTGTCCTTCTTTTTAATAAGCAGAGGTGTTTTTATTTATTTATTTTTTTTGGAGGGCATGGGGTTTGTTTCAAGTTTGCGTCTTTTTTATTATTCTTTCTTTTTAAACCAGTTTTTACATTATTTTCTTGGCTACATGTTTTCTCCATGTTCAGTCGTGTGAAGAAGGGATTTTTTAAGATGAAATAACCCATAGAGTTTATCTTTCCCTAATGTATAGTTAATCCTAGTGATGAACACACCCAGGCTTATTTAGCAGTTGTATGGTTTGATTGTTGAAGTATTTTCTTCAGAGAAGGACAGTTAAAAAATTCTGCCATCTCTTTATCTAGATTCTAACACAGTACCTGGCATATTTTAGTGGATTACAAATATTTGTTGGATAAATGCTTGACAGGAAAGGTGGTAAAGGATCAGAGAATAGCATTGGTTTTAAAAGGAACATGTTGGGAGGGAGCCGTCAAAAGAGCAAACTTGGTGATTGAGATTCCAGAGATAAATCCATCTGTCTACACACTGTGTTAACTGGGCTGAACAAAATTAACCAAAGAACAAAAGAAAATTAATTTAAAATTTTCCTATCTCAAAAGATTTTTTACTAATGTTACTAATATTAGTGACAATTCAGCAGAGATAATGGACAGCAATACACATGAGACGATCTACACTTCCTGCTACTGAGCATCAGATAAAGAAAAGAATCCAAGGATATTCCACACACCAGTTACTAGGCCTTTTCTAGGAACTCTTTTTATTTTTCTCTTTTGGCTGTGCTGTGCGGCATGTAGGATCCTTAGTCCCCTGACCAGGGATTGATCTCATGCCCCCTGCAGTGAAAGCATGGAGTATAAACCACTGGGCCACGAGAGAAGTTCCTAACCCATCACCAATACAGTATACTAACACATATGTATGGAATTTAGAAAGGTGGTAATGATAACCCTACATGTGAGACAGCAAAAGGGACACAGATGTATAGAACAGTCTTTTGGACTCTGTGGGAGAGGGCGATGGTGGGATGATTTGGGAGAATGTCATTGAAATATGTATAATATCATATGTGAAAAGGATCACCAGTCCAGGTTCGATGCATGATACAGGGTGCTCGGGGCTGGTGCACTGGGATGACCCAGAGGGATGGGATGGGGAGGGAAGTGGGAGGGGGTTTCAGGATGGGGAACACATGTACACCCGTGGCAGATTCATGTTGATGTATGGCAAAACCACTACAATATTGTAAAGTAATTAGCCTCCAATTAAAATAAATAAGCTTTATTTAAAAAATAAAATAAAATGATGGAGACAGAGTCTAAAAGTCCATTCTATACATCTGTGTCTCTTTTGCTGTTTCGCATACAGGGTTATCATTACCATCTTTCTAAATTCCATATATATGTGTTAGTATACTGTATTGGTGTTTTTCTTTCTGGCTTACTTCACTCTGTTAAAGATTATTTTTTATTTTTATTTTTTTCATGTCAAGTTTTATGTTTCATGGCTTTCCATGGAACATAAGTTGAAAATTTTTTATTTTTTTATTATTAGTTTTTTAGATTATTATTATTTTTTTTACTTTACAATATTGTATTGGTTTTTCCATACATCAACATGAATCATCTATTTTTTTTTTCAGGTAAATTAAAAAAAAAATTTTTACTTTATTTTACTTTACAATACACTATAGGTTTTGCCATACATTGACATGAATCCACCACGGGTGTACATGAGTTCCCAATCCTGAACCCCCTTCCCACCTCCCACCCCATATCATCTCTCTGGATCATCCCCGTGCACCAGCCCCAAGCATCCTATTTCCTGTATCAAACATAGACTGGTGATTCGTTTCTTACATGATAGTATACATGTTTCAGTGCCATTCTCCCAAATCATCCCACCCTCTCCCTCTCCCTCAGAGTCCAAAAGTCTTAGGTGGCCAAAGTACTGGAGTTTCAGCTTTAGCATCATTCCTTCCAAAGAAATCCCAGGGCTCATCTCCTTCAGAATGGGCTGGTTGGATACATCAACATAAATCTGCCACGGGTATACACATATTCCCCATCCTGAACCCCCTTCCCTCCTCCCTGCCCGTATCATCCTTCTGGGTCATCCCAGTGCACGAGCCCCAAGCATCCTGTATCCTGCATTGAATTTGGAGTGATGATTCATTTCTTATATGATATATACATGTTTCAATGCCATTCTCCCAAATCATCCCACCCTCTCCCTCTCCCTCTCCCACAGAGTCCAAAAGCCTGTTCTATACATCTGTGTCTCTTTTGCTGTCTCACATACAGGGTTATCATTACCATCTTTCTAAGTTCCATATATATGCATTAGTATACTGTATTGATGTTTTTCTTTCTGGCTTACTTCACTCTGAATAATAGGCTCCAGTTTCATCCACCTCATTAGAACTGATTCAAATGTATTCTTTTTAATGGCTGAGTAATACTCCATTGTGTATATGTACCACTGCTTTCTTATCCATTCATCTGCTGATGGACATCTAGGTTGCTTCCATGTCCTGGCTATTATAAACAGTGCTGCAATGAACATTGGGGTACACGTGTCTCTTTCAATTCTGGTTTCCTCAGTGTGTATGCCCAGCAGTGGGATTGCTGGGTCATAAGGCAGTTCTATTTGCAATTTTTTAAGGAATCTCCACACTGTTCTCCATAGTGGCTGTACTAATTTGCATTCCCACCAACAGTGTAAGAGGGTTCCCTTTTCTCCACACCCTCTCCAGCATTTATTGCTTGTNTGGTTTCCTCAGTGTGTATGCCCAGCAGTGGGATTGCTGGGTCATAAGGCAGTTCTATTTGCAATTTTTAAAGGAATCTCCACACTGTTCTCCATAGTGGCTGTACTAGTTTGCATTCCCACAAACAGTGTAAGAGAGGGAGAGGGTGGGATGATTTGAGAGTATGGCATTGAAACATGTATGCTATCAGGTAAGAGACGAATCACCAGTCTATGTTTGATACAGGATACAGGATGCTTGGGGCTGGTGCACGGGGATGATCCAGAGAGATGATATGGGGTGGGAGGTGGGAGGGGAGGTTCAGGATTGGGAACTCATGTACACCCATGGCTGATTCATGTCAATGTATGGCAAAACCAATACAGTATTGTAAAGCAAAATAAAGTAAAAGTAAAAATTAAAAAAATTAGTCAGAACAAATGACAAAGAAATGCAATAAACATTTTTTAAAAAATTAAAAAATAATAAAAAAAATAAAATGATGGAGACAAACATTTGATCACAATTTTCAAATCAACTTCCCACCAGTCCTTAATGGAGCCTCATTTTATCCCAACTCCATTACACTTCATGGAATAGCACATCACTGCTTTGTCCCTCACAAGACAAAGGCTTGTGAGACAGGCTTCTCACAAATGTAAGACCCAGGCTTCTCAGACGAATGACCCAAGAGGAAATTATGTGCACACCAATTATGTGCACACAAGCAACAGTGTGATTAAAAAGCTTTAGTCTCTCAGTTGTGTCTGACTCTTTGCGACCTCATGGACTATGACCTGCCAGGCTTCTCTGTCCATGGAATTCTCCAGGCAAGAATACTGGAGCAGGTTGCCATCCCTTCTCCAGGGGATCTTCCTGACCCAGGGATCGTATCCAGGTCTCCCGCATTGCAGGCAGATTCTTTACTGTCTGAGTCCCCAGGGAAGCTCACACAAGTAATACTGCTTTTCAAAAATTTTCTCACCTTGGACTGTATTTGATTGCATAAACCCTTCCACCATTTCCAGCTGAGCTTATAGTTGAAAGGGAAAGGACAATTAAACAGGTAAGTACCAACTGGGGCAAGATGAAACATGCTTTTTGAGGAGCTGTGCAGCTGCAATTTAGCATATTTTCCTTTTCTCCAATATAGTGAAGGTGTATAAAAATAAATGAGGTGGCACACAGGGTGCTAAGCAGACTTGCTCCCTCATGCCTTTTCAAATATTTCCACCAGGTTTTCAGAGCAAAGTCTGCTGCCAATCATAGTGATTCACTGGGGAGAAGCTCTAAGAGGGAAAATAAATCATATGCTAATTCTCTAAGTTGGAGGGAGGTGGGGGAAGAAATGCCTGGCACGGAAGGTCAAGGAAATATATCATAAGTAAGAAAATTTTCTAATAACCAAAATCCATCTTTGAAAACTTCCAGACTAGCTTATCTATACAGATTTCCATCTTTTTTCCCTGCTGAATACCACCATTTCTCTAACATCTTTATTTCATATAGCAAATTAATAATGCAGAAATTCCTATCTGAAATGAAGTCAGCATTCAGAGCAAAGGAACCCCAAAGCTGTTTGAAACTAGTCAGAGTTTTGGAAATAGCCCTCCTCAGGAAAGTACAGGTCATTATTCCCATCTTGCAGTCTCTGCAAGGGCTCATGTCCCTCTAGTATTGTAAATTCTCTCTCCAGCAAGGGCACTGGTCACAGATTGCAAGTCAAAGACAAAGGGCTGGGCACAGACCCAGTTTGAAATAGGTTAGCTTGTTTCTGGAGCATAGATTATGTTTTCTGTAATGCAGAAATTCCTATCTGAAATGAAGTCAGCATTCAGAGCAAAGGAACCCCAAAGCTGTTTGAAACTAGTCAGAGTTTTGGAAATAGCCCTCCTCAGGAAAGTACAGGTCATTATTCCCATCTTGCAGTCTCTGCAAGGGCTCATGTCCCTCTAGTATTGTAAATTCTCTCTCCAGCAAGGGCACTGGTCACAGATTGCAAGTCAAAGACAAAGGGCTGGGCACAGACCCAGTTTGAAATAGGTTAGCTTGTTTCTGGAGCATAGATTATGTTTTCTGTCAAGCCTCTGACATTTCTTTCTAGGTTCCAGGGTCTGTGCTCTGCTATTTAACTACTGGTCCAATCCTGGGCTTCCCCTGGTGGCTCAGTGGTAAGGAATCAGCCTGCAATGCAGAATCTCCAGGAGATGTGGGTTCATTCCTGGGGTCGGGGAGATCCCCTAGAGGAGGGCATGGCAACGCACTCCAGTATTCTTGCCTGGAGAAACCCATGGACAGAGGAGCCTGGCGGCTAAGAGTAGTAAACGACTGAAGCGACTTAACATGCACGGCCCACCCGCCTCCTCCTCCCCTTTACCCCAATCTCAACTCCCCAAACATGGGCTGCTGTGGGGCCACTACACGTTCACCACAGCGTTACGGATGTAGATTTCCAGCAAGGTAGTGTTATTTACATTCTTCTGGTTAAGTCAGACCTTGTTTTCTCTCTGGCTCGCCATCTACTAATCAACCACTTAGTAGGTCTGTGATCTTGCAGCAACTATAAGAATTCTATGAGCCTCATTTTTCTCACTGGGGGAGAGAAAATTGAGATTATGATAATTATAATTATTCTATGAGATGCTAGATGGAAAAGTTTTCTATCAGAGGCTATCTTTCTTTTTCTCTTTTCTTCCTTCTATTTTTCTTCATCATTAGTGTTATTATCTATCATCTATCTATAACTCTATAATGAGGCACATGATGTAATATGGGTCAAATCTGAAACTGGGATGCCTTAGAATTTCTAGAGTATGGTTTTCACAGTAATATGAACAATACTCACTCAATGAACCATGAATGTGTGTTTATAACATCTATAATCTTATTTTTGGTCATTGAATCCATTTATTTATTTCATCTTTCAATCAATATTTACTGAGAGGGAACTTCTCTAGTGCTCCAGTGTCTAAGAATCCACCTTCCAATGCCGGTGAAGCAAGTTCCATCCCTGGTCTGGGCACAAGCTTCTACATGCAAAGGAGTGACTCTGCCTGTACTCCCCAACTAAGCCTGCACGCTAGGGTCCATGTGCCACAACAAGAGAAGCCTGCCTACCACAGAGCCTGAGTCTTGCAAGGAAGACACAGCGAAGTCAAAAAGTCCAAAGAAAAAAAATGTAATGAGAGCCATCTATTGTCCAACGCTGAATTAGATGATGGAGTCACAGACAAGAATATCCCACAGTTCTTGCCTTTAAAAATTTTTGTTCCACCGTGAAGTCAAGAATTTAACAATTCCAAGATGACTCCAATCATGAATGAACTTGTTAATGCATATTAAAATCTTCCCTTGCAGAATCCTGACCCCAGTGACTGCACAGCTCATCCTTGAGGGGATGTTCTTACAAAGTGGCTCCCCAGAATGATGTTAACCAAGCCTTTCTTGCTGCATTCTGAGGATATTAGCAGTAGCCACAATATATCTGTCAGGAATATAATATAATAGTCACTGCAGTTCATTCAATGTTCTTCAGAGGCTCACTGAAGAGTATATTTTAAAAACCACATGGCTTATGGCATCTAACAGTTTTCTAGAGCATATTCTTGGTTCGAGTCTGATAAATAGAGAATGAGGAATGCAGGTGTCATCATTGTGGTTATTCACCTGGTCCAGTCCCTTAATATTGGTACTTAGTCTGCTATCACTGGCTGGCGCTGAGGGTTGTGGTAAAGCAAAATCCTTGAAAACTGTTATTAGACCAGTTAAAAGATAGGTATCACACATTCAGCTACTACCTCTTGGCTACAATTTTACCTCTTCACTACTGTGTCATGCCCATGTGTATACGAATATCCATTTGTGAAGAAAATAAATATCCTCCCTTGATCACTTATCACTCTCCAGCCAGCTGACTGTTCCTCGACTTGTCTTCAGAGCCATCGGTCTAGATATAGTCTCTGTGTCCTCACCCCTAGTCAGGTCTCCATCAGTCTGGTTTTTAGTCCCACCACTAAATGGAAACACCTGACTTAAATCATCACTTAAATCACTTACGGCATATTTACTGATTTTCTCTTTGATGCCAAACCATCACTTTTCTGTTTTCACCTTACTTTTCCTCCAGTGGCAGACAATATCATCACCTGCTCTCTTCTCGAAACATTTTCTCTCCTCCATGCTTGGCCTTCCCAGCAGTGCTCCTCTCTTTTTCCTTCCTTGTGGTTTCCTTTGTTGGTGTCTGCACCTCTATATGAAGCTTCCCCCAAGGCTCAGTGGGTGAAGAATCCACCTGCAGTGCTGAAGCCACGGGAGACACGGGTTTGATCCCTGGGTCAGGAAGATCCCCTGAAGGAGGGCATGGCGACCCATTCCAGTATTCATTCTTGCCTGGAGAATCCCCATGGGTTCTCTTGGGCTATAGCCCATTGGGTTGCAAAGAGCTGGACATGACTGAAGTGCCTGACAGCACATGCGCGCATGTACCTCTAATATGACCTCAAAGGCTGATTTCTGAGGGCTCTGTCTTTGGTCTCTTCCACTGCTCCACTCTTCTGTAAGTGATCTCTCTTCTCCAGGATTTAAGTATTATAATTAGTGGTTTTAAAAAATCTCTGAAGGTGTGCCTGCAAATTCAGAATTCTCTCTGAGCTGTAGATACTTATTTAATTACCTTGCACATACCTACCTTGAAATAGTTCTTAAATATCTTAAACTTAACCAGACTTAGCAAAACTTTCCCCCTTTTTCAGAAAAAAGTATTTTAGCATCATGTTTTTCCCTGTTTTGGCAAATGATTCTACCACTTACCCTGTTACTCAAACTGGAAATGCACTAGTTACTCCTGGCCCCTCCCTTTCACTCCCTCCTATCCTTTCCTTATCAGTTATATCTTATTGATTCTACCACCAGAATATATGGCACATCTGTCTACTCATTTCATCTCCATGTCACCAGGATGGTCTGGCCTCATCAGCTCCCATTTGGAATTCTGCAGCTGGACTTTCTGATTCCATTCTGCCCATTTCTAATACATTCTCCAAGAAACAGAAGTGATCTTCATAGAAATGAACTGAATCAACTTACTCTATTTCTTAAATACTCTAATGTATCCCTGTTCATATGAAGTAACATTTAAATAATGGGGTCTACAAAGCCATGAATAATTTAACCTTTTCTTAACCTACTTTGATCTTGGAATTCCACTGGCTAATCCAATTCTTTCCTACCTGGAGTTTTTGTAGAAGCTCCTACCCTTGCTTGAGATAGTCTTACCCTGACACGTTATATCTTTTATGTGTTAACTTGAATATCACCTCTTTATAAACACATTCCATCACCATTCATCTGAAGAATGCCCACATGATTCCCTATTCCTCTCCCTATTCATGTCTGCATGAGACTACTGCTTGACATCTAATGTATTCATTTCATCTGTCAACTCAACTTTTCTTCCATGCTTGGAAATTATTGTCTCTTGTTTCTGTGATTATTTCCTTTTTTATTAGACAAATATACTTTCTATATTCATCTTCCATATTTTTTTTCGTGATGATGCTTTATTTTTTAAAAAAATTTAATCTGTTTTGAGAGATTTATGTTTTGGATCAGTGATTTGGTTTTCAGAAATTCCTATGCTATTATTGGTGTTTTTTCTTTTTTCCCCCTTTTTTTGGTAATTATATTTATGAGTATTTTCTTAATAGCATTTGCTTATTTTTTATTCTACCTTTCATGATACTCTGTTCTTGTTTTATGAAAGTCTCAAACTTTTCTTTGAATGCTGACTATATTTTTGTTTAGCTTAGATTATATTTAATGTTTAGTTGTTTTCCATTTTTTGTTTCTTAGGGCTGTTATTCTTTTTATTCACTTGAAATTTTTTCTTGCAAACCTTGGTTTTTGTACTGAAATCTTTTCTTGCCAACCCTTGGTTTTCCTCAAATGCTCTGTGACTTTTGGCTACCCGAGTACATTAAGCTCTAGTCTGATTAGTATGCTGGAAGGCATGCTTCCCTCCTTCCTGCAATCATATGGAATTCTCTATCTTGGTTGTACTTTCATTCAAACTTTCCTGCTTTCTACCATGAAGATATAGCTCAAAATTTCTGATCCACTAATGGTACAAATTTAAGTTCTTTAAAGGGTTTTTAACTATTATTTGTGTGGGAATTTGGGAAGGATGGGAAATAAATACATGAGCTCAGTTCTACAACCATTTGTTGAAAGTTCCCCTTCTGTAGCTGCTCTCTCTTTTTGCAGCCTGTCTTTCTGCCCTTGGGTTCAAAGACATGGGTTTCACAAGACTATCTTGCATTGTGGCATAGTGGGAGACATAAATGAGTTAGTTGAAATATTACATGTGAGAAGTTTCAATAGAATCAGGTATGAAAACTTTCTGGGAAAGAGGGTTAATGTGACCAGCTGGCTTCATGGATATTCACAGAGGAACCAGAACCAGTTTAATAGCTTAACCAAAGGGATAATGGGAGCTAACTTTTGAAAAGAAAAAAGACACTCACTCACAAGGGAGAGATGGTCTGATGACATCACTGACTCAATGGGCACGAGTTTGAGCAAACTCCACAAGATGGTGAAGAACAGGGAGGCCTGGTGTGCTGCAGTCCATGGGGTCACAAAGGGTCGGACACGACTGAGCAAAGGAACAACGCAAGAGGATGATGCAAGACTGAAAGGACAGGATGTTTCGAGGCAAAAGGTAGGAAACTACAGTGTAAGGTGAAACCCATGAGTACTTCTATACGGCTGGAGGGGAAGGAGTGTGTGTGGGGCTGGGGGGCGGGGAGTAAAACGGGAGGCAAAATCAGGAGCCAGATCCTGAAGGCTTTGTCTATTGTGCTAAGCAGCTTGGAATTTGCCCTGAAGGAAGCAGTGACTCACTGAAAGATTTTAAACAGGAGGATAACATGATTAATAAGGCTAACAGTAAGAATATGCCAGATAATGTTATAAAGGCTTCTCATGGATTAAGTCATTTAATCCTCAGGACCGTCTGATGAAGCAGATGCTGTTAATATACTATTTTCCAGTGAAGGCACTGACTCTGAAACAAATTCCTCGAGGACAGGTTATTCCTCTGTTTACAGATGGATCCTGAGGTTCTAGCACTGGGACTGGCAAGATGAATGAACATTGAATGAATGAATGAGCTAGGGAATGAGTGAGGCACAGAGGTTATACTCCCAGGAAAGAGCAGAGCCAGAATTAGAAAAGGTGTGTTATATTATTTTTAAGTAGTATCATATTATATTTAATATAGTATAATTATATTATATTATAGCTATGTATACCCAGCTCTATTATATTTAAGTAGTATCATAACTTCTATGCTAACAAAGAAAAATACATCATTTGAAGTCAAAGAAGATACTGAAATTTGATAAATTTGGCAGGAGCTTAACAATAGAATTGAAAGTGTTATAGCATTACTCAAAATATACTTGTTGAATGTTAATTTGAGGAAAATCACTTGGGAAAAAAAAGCAAATACTATTTATTCATTTATTGTTTGAATTTGTTACTGTCTTCTTCCACTGAATCTATCCCTCATGAGGAAGAAGATTTTATCTACTTGTATATTGTTATTTGCCTAGAGAATCCCAGGGATGGGGGAGCCTGGTTGACTTCCATCTAGAGTCAGACACAACTGAAACGACTCAGCAGCAGCAGCAGAGAGTTTCAGGCACAGAATAGTAAATAAATAAATCTTTGTTGAGTGAATGTATGCACAAATTTACATAAGTTTGAAAATATTGGATACTGTTTCTCCCTTTTGGTGATTCATGATCCATGTTAGCATATTAATGTCAATACAGATAACTGTTTAATTTTTTTAACCCAGCATACCCAAATTTCATTTTCCCTCATACTCTTTAACTCTTAGAATTAGTGTTTTCCTTAGAATCAGTATATTGGAATTAGAAAGAACTAATTCCCCCAGGACATTGGGGGAACTTCTCTTTGGGTTCTGCTCAGTCCTTTGTTACATCTGCTTAGTCCTTTTAAGTTGTATATCCTGCAAAATACCTATAGGCCCACTGTCTTGACAAAGGTCCATATAGTCAAAGTTATGGTTTTTCAGTAGTTATGTACGGATGTAAGAGTTGGACCATAATTCGGTGCTCATGAATACCGAAAAAATGATGCTTTTGAACTGTGGTTCTGGAGAAGACTCTTGAGAGACCCTTGGACTGCAAGGAGATCAAACCAGTCAGTCCTAAAAGAAATCAACCCTAAATATTCACTGGAAGGACTGATGCTAAAGGTTCAAAACTTTGACCACCTGATATGAAGAGCCAGCTCATCAGAAAAGACCCTGATGCTGGGAAAGATTGAGGGGAGGAGGAGAAGAGGGTGACAGAGGATGACACAGTTGCATGGCATCGCTGATTCAATGGATATGAGTTTGAGCAAACTCTGGTAGATAGTGAAGGACAGGGAAGCCTGACATGCTGCAGTCCAAACAATTGGACAAGACTTAGTGACTGAACAAAACAACCCATTTTTCACAAAGCAAAAACCATCTTAGATAATGCCATAGCAACCAAATAAAGCCAGCATGGTGTGGTCCATTTGCATTAAGTCGTGAGCCACACTGTCTGGTAAATCCACGTGCCATCTACAGATTCAATTTCCAAAGGTAATTGAATAGGTACCCAGTAAATGTGAGGAAAAAAAATAAAAGGTGAACACCCACCATATTAGCAGGAGCTTGCATGGTGAAATGGATAGGTACCTGTGATGCTACTGGGACTGCTTGCTTCACATATCCCTATTCTTTCCCTTGCTTTGCCTTGAACCATGGGAGTTTGGAGGGACGGAAATCTGCAGGCTTTGTCTCCCAGATTCCCTTGTCATCTAGCTTCCAGAAGGATTCAGCCAATGGGAGGCAATGACAAGAGGAGAGTGGGAGATGCCAGGACATTTTTCTCCCTTTTTTACTGTCTCGTGGTATCTAAGTGGTGGTATCAGCAGTGATGTTCCCTCCATTGCTCGCTTTAATGCTGCACAAGACTGTGGTACCCAATTCTTTAGGATGCCATCAGTGCCAGGGGTACAGGAACATGGCATTCTCTCTTCAGTCACGCTGCCTCAGGATGGTAACGACTTGATGTTGCTAATTCCCCAGTTGCCTCCTTGTCCCCTTTTTGGCTTCTGAACTCCTTCTGTTCCGTTCCATTCATTCACTCAGTTGTGTCTGACTCTTTACGACCCCATGAATCGCAGCACGTCAGGCCTCCCTGTCCATCACCAACTCCCGGAGTTCACTCAGACTCACGTCCATTGAGTCCGTGATACCATCCAGCCATCTCATCCTCGGGCATCCCCTTCTCCTCCTGCCCCCAATCCCTCCCAGCATCAGGGTCTTTTCCAATGAGTCAACTCTTCGCATGAGGTGGCCAAAGTACTGGAGCTTCAGTTTTAGCATCATTCCTTCCAAAGAAATCCCAGGGTTGATCTCCTTCAGAATGGACTGGTTGGATCTCCTTGCAGTCCAAGGGACTCTCAAGAGTCTCTCCAACACCACAGTTCAAAAGCATCAATTCTTCGGCGCTCAGCCTTCTTCACAGTCCAGCTCTCACATCCATACATGACCACAGGAAAAACCATAGCCTTGCCTAGACGGACCTTAGTCGGCAAAGTAATGTCTCTGCTTTTGAATATACTATCTAGGTTGGTCATAACTTTTCTTCCAAGGAGTAAGCGTCTTTTAATTTCAGTGCCTCTGAAAACAATGTTCTACTTTGAATTCCCTCTGCTTTGAATACTTAAGGTAGTTTCTGTTTTCTTAGCCATGCTCTAAGTGATCTGGTCAGCAACAACAACAAAAAGAGTGCTGTTGGGATCATCTTTCTAATCTGCAAACAAATGGTTTAGCTGGAAGATGGATTTCCATCTTTGAAATTCAAAGGTCCCATAAATGACATTTTTTAAAGGGTGGTCCAAGAATCACCTGTGTCAGGATTTCCTAAGAAGTTGATTAAAGAGTTGATGTGGCTGGAGGATCTGAAATTCTAGTTTACTCTCTATGAGATTCTTTTTAAAAAATAAAGCTTAAGATTAAAACATCTACCATATTTGATCTTCATGGGAATGTTTTTCAGAGATGTGACACGATGTGTGTATCAAGGGAGTCTCAAAGAGTTTTGTTTATTCTGTTTCAAGAGATGCCATCTGTCAAATCAAGCAATTTAGATGAATTTGGTTAATTTTTAAAATGTCACTTTCTATGTATCTTTCAGAAGTAAACTAAGTCTTAAACAGGGGTAAATATGTTTCGCACACTTTTAAGGAATTTTACCATCCACAAAATAGGAATATATGAAATATAAAACTATGTGTAGACTAAAATTTTGTGCCTTTCTTGCCAGACTAGTGATTGCCAAATCTAGTTTTATCATGCCCCAAGGAAAATTAACTTATGTAAGGGGTAGCAAGTATTTTGAACAGATTTCCAATAAAAATAAGTTTTTAGACATTGCTTAAAATATGCACCATCCAACACTTTCAAGAGAAACTAAACAGATCATTTGCTTAGTGATAAAATGTGGTAATAACATGTTCTTAGCTTCAGTTCAGTTCAGTTGCTCAGTCGTGTCTGACTCTTTGCGACCCCATGAATCGCAGCACGCCAGGCCTCCCTGTCCATCACCAACTCCCGGAGTTCACTCAGACTCACGTCCATCGAGTCAGTGATGCCATCCAGCCATCTCATCCTCGGTCGTCCCCTTCTCCTCCTGCCCCCAATCCCTCCCAGCATCAGGGTCTTTTCCAATGAGTCAACTCTTTGCATGAGGTGGCCAAAGTACTGGAGTTTCAGCTTTAGCATCATTCCTTCCAAAGAAATCCCAGGGCTGATCTCCAGCTTAGGTTCCCCTAGAAAGCAAAGCTTGAGGCAAGTACTCAGGTTCAGGTTGGTTGTTTGCAGCAGTGAAATCAAAGCAGAGGAGAGAATTGGGAAAAGAAAAACCAACCCAACAGGGTACTTAAAGCTAATTGTGACTAAGGAAAGTAGGGTCTGTATCCTGGCAGGGACACTTTGATGAGACAAATAGAATAAGAGTATCACAAAACTGCTCTTCAGCTGGAGAGAAGAGGAAAATGTTTAACCACAGTCTTGTCCTTCCTTGGTCAAGGATTCCCTAATGGTCTGTTTGTACCTTTGTGGTGGTGGTTTAGTGTTGTGTCCAACTCTTTGTGACCTCATGGACTGTAGCCCACCAAGCATCTCTGTCCCTAGGATTTCTCAGGCAAACATATTGGAATGGGTTGCCATTTCCTTCTCTGGAGGATCTTTTCCTTTAAAAACCCGTGTTTTAAAGCACGGGTTCGATCCCTGGGTCGGGCAGTCTCCTGGATTGCAGGCAGATTGTTTACCACTCAGCCACCAGGGAAGCCCTGACACCGCATACTTAGAGGTGTGTATAGGTCAGAATGTCCAGCTGCAGTGGTGTTCAAGTAACTCTGGGACAAGCTACCCAGAGCTCACGCTTGCACATAGCTGTTGCTCCATGATTGGCTTCTGTAAAATGGTGGACAAAAAATGACAAATGGCCCAGAGGGAGTCCTTCTTTTTTAGATACTTAATAATCAGAATTTCCCTCATAGCTGGAGTTAGTAAAGAATCTGCCTGCAATGCAGAAGACCCAGGTTCGATTCCTAGGTTGGGAAGATCCCCTGGAGAAGGAAAATGCAACCCACTGCAGTATTCTTGCCTGGAGAATTCCATGGGCAGAGGAGCCTTTCAGACTACAGTCCATGGGGGTTGCAAGAGCTGGATATGACTTAGCAGCTAAATCACCAATAATCAGGAATGATTCCCCAGGCTAAGGAGTGTGAGTTTTTTTTCAAATACATGAATTATAAATATTTTCTCTCCCAAGGTGGTTTTTGTATTTTTAGCCTGGATTATGTTTATGCCCCATCTCTTCTCCTCCTGGCCTGACGGGAAACATTTGTCCCTTTGTAGCTCACATGTAAAACTTGGAAAACACCCATCAAATAAAAGCAGGTTAAAATAAATTCCCTGTGAGCTATGTCTCAAAACTGTTTATTTGGAAACTGGAGAGAGTCTTGGTTGGACACTGAGCAGATTTTGAAGTTGCCACCAAAAGGACTTCTAAGCATAGGTTGCTTTTAAATAATTTTGATAGTAACGTAAGCTGTGGCATGTTGGAACCGTTTGATAAAGTGCAAGGCTTGTCCCCTCGTGATTGTTTAGAATAAGCAGTGAGTCATTTTCTTTTCTTCTCTGGATGCCTTCAACGTCCTCCATACCACGTTCTACTCCGGCTTTCCCTCTGTGTTTTTACTGCTCCTCACTATTCTCTCTTCTTATTTTCCATATATTTGGCTAAACAGGAAAGGAAGGAAAGAACATTTTCTACCTTTTCTATTATTTCTGCTAGCACAGATTCACTTTTATTTACCTGTATTTAACTCTGCCTTCTTCCAGGAACTATTTAAGCTGCTAATGCTGGTTTATAGTCTGGCTTCTGTATGTTGATGTGGATATGAACATGGACCCCAGAGTCTGTCAATCCTGGGTGTGAATCCTGACTCCACCATTTATAAACTGTAGAATTTGAAATGTCTCTTAACTTATTTGAACCTGCTGTCTCCACCTGTGAGATGAGGCTAATGCTATGTCTCATAAAATTATTGTGAAACTCAAATGTGATAATAGATGAAAAGGGTTTAACACAGGGTCTGACACATATGAAACACTTTTGATAAATGGTAACTGTCGTCATTATCTACTGCTATCCATAGTTTGTGTTTTTCATCTGTATCCTTCCATGTTATCTACGAGTGTAACAAAGTGTATGGATAGGATCTCCTGGTAACAAGAACTTGAAACTAGTCTTATCTTCCAGCTTTAAACTGATGCTTTTTGACTGGAATTTTTAATGAACTGAATTAGTGGAGAAACACACATAGAAACATGACTGAATCCATCTTGTTTTAAGAACTATACAGCTGGTGGAAGTAGTTCTCAGAAGAAGTTTCAAAGAAAACCTTTTGACTTCTAACCCAATTGGGAAAAGGTAAGGGAGAGGTAACCAGCCTTTAAATG
The DNA here is from genome assembly GCA_006408695.1 of Aepyceros melampus. Taxonomy (NCBI): domain Eukaryota; kingdom Metazoa; phylum Chordata; class Mammalia; order Artiodactyla; family Bovidae; genus Aepyceros; species Aepyceros melampus. Next base: position 157,574 of record SJXQ01001723.1, read on the forward strand.
ATGATGAGAGCTTTAAGTGTGAATAGCATCTTATTGAATCTCTCAAAATCAGAAATAGTAATAGGTTTTGTTGCTGTACTTGCATTGGCCCTATTTTGTGCTCTTCAATCCCACCCAAAGTGTTGTAAATATCAAAAAAAATAAAAACAACATGTTATTCAAGTTGGTGGTTCATATGCAGAAAGTGAATGTGGAAACAATAAGAAAATGAAGCTGTGTTCTGAGATCTAAACTAAGAAAAATACATGGGAGTGTATGTTTGAGCCACACATGTGTGTAAGCTGGAAACTTTTGTACCAAAGTGGGGAGGAAAAGCTGGGAGTCTCTCAAACACTTATCTTGGTTGAGATATCAGGAAGATAGGATATCATGAAGACAGGCTTTATCTCAACATTCAGAAAACAAATATGGCATCCAGCCCCATCACTTCATGGCAAATAGATGGGGAAACAACGGAAGCAGTGACAGACTCTATTTTCTTGGGCTCCAAGATCACTGCAGATGGGGATGGCAGCAACGAAATTAACGACACTTGCTCCTTGGAAAAAAAGCTGTGATAAACCTAGACAGCATATTAAAAAGCAGAGACGTTACTTTGCCAACAAGGTTTGTCTAGTCAAAGCTATGGTTTTTCCAGTAGTCATGTATGGATGTAAGAGTTGGACCATAAATAAAACTGAGTGCTGAAGAATAGATGCTTTCGAACTGTGGTGTTGGAGAAGACTCTTGAGAGTCCATTGGACTGCAAGGAGATCCAACCAGTCCATCTTAAAGGAACTCAATTCTGATTATTCATTAGAAGGATTGATGCTGAAGCTGAAGCTCCAATACTTTGGTCACCTGATGTGAAGAACCGATTCATTAGAAAAGACCCAGATGCTGGGAAAGATTGAAGGCAGGACAAGGGGACAACAGAGGATGAGATGGTTGGATGGCATCACCGACTCAATGCACATGAGTCTGAGCAGGCTCCAGGAGATGGTGAAGGACAGGGAAGCCTGGCGTGCTGCAGTTCATGTGGTCGCAGAGAGTTGGACACGACCCAGAAACTGAATGACTACAATGGGACTAGACTGTGATAGGAGTGGGGTGAAGAGGAATCTAACCAGTGGCCTTTGATTCTATTTGGAGAGTCTATGAGATTAAAAGAGGATAATCAGATTGAAACAAGGGAAAAGAGAAGTCAGGAACGAGAATTTCCTAGGGTTTCTCTAGATCCTGCTCAGGAGAGAAAGCCTTTGGGAGTGATTAGCAAGAGTCCTGCTAAACCATAATGGTTTCCTTTTGAGGAAAGATGCTAACCTGATTTCTTGAGTCTATGACAACATCACAGAAATCTCAGCACAATTTTTAAAACTGGCATTTAAAAAAAGTTGGAGTGCAGTTCCTTTACAATGTTGTTTTAGTTTCTGCTGTACAGCAAAGTGAATTCATTATATATGTACATATATCCCTTATTTTTTAGATTTCCTTCCCATTTAGGTCACCACAGACCATTGAGTTCCCTGTGGTATACTGTAGGTTCTCATTCAGTGCAGTTCCATTCAGCGCTCAGTCGTGCCTGACTCTTTGTGTCCCCCTGGACTGCAGCACCTCAGGCCTCCTTGTCCATCACCAACTCCCAGAGTCCACACAAACCCATGTCCATCAAGTCGGTGATACCATCCAACCATCTCATCCTCTGTCGGCCCCTTCTCCTCCTGCCCTCAATCTTTCCCAGCATCAGGGTTCTCATTAGTTATCTATTTTATACATTGTATCAATAGTATATATATGTGTGCGTGTATGTATATAATGTACATATATATAGACATATGTGTGTGTGTATGTATGCACATATATGTATACACACACACACACACACACACACACACACACATATAGGTCAATCCCAATCTCCCAATTCACCACAATTCCTCCTTCCACATTGGTAACCATAAATTTGTTCTCTACATCTGTGAGTCTATTTCTGCTTTTTAAAATAAATTTATCTGTATCATAGATTTCACATATGGGTGATATTTGTAAAACTGGCATTTAACAATTCCTTGCTAGCAGAGTTACAGTTAAGTCTCAGATTGGATCATCCCAAAGTAGTAAATAAATTGGAGAAGGAAATGGTAACCCACTCCAGTGTTCTTGCCTGGAGAATTCCAGGGACAGGGGAGCCTGATGGGCTACTGTCTATGGGGTCACACAGAGTCGGACACGACTGGAGTGACTTAGCAAAGTAGGAAATAAAGTCTTGAAGTTATTTTTATTTTGTGTAGCAATCTTAGCTTCCCAGGTGGCACTAGTGGTAAAGAACCCACCAGCCAATGCAAGAGAAGTAAGAGACATGGGTTTGACCCCTGGTTGAGAAGACTCCCTGGAGGAGAGCACGGCAGCCCACTCCAGTATTCTTGCCTGAAGAGTCCCACGGACAGAGGAATCTGGTGGGCTACAGTCCATAGGGTTGCAGAGTGAGACACAACTGAAGTGATTTAGCATATGCACACACACACACACCCCTCCCAATCTTAGAACATGAACACAGTGCATTACTGAAATCAAAATATTGGTGTGCATGCTGTTCCATCTCCAGATTTGCTCAAGGTGGACGCATCTTACCCTTTTCATCAACACAGGGAGAATTTCCTAACCAGGCACTTTAAAATCATTTCACTGCCTTGACACAGCCAGGCATGTGCCCATTTCATGACCTGAATTCTGTCATTGCCCAGTGTGAATTTATTTGTAACAATTTCACTATCTGATATGACCTCATTATTTGTTTAGCTTTTCTTGTGTTTTGTATGTGTCTGCAAAAAACATGCAAAGTCTGTGAAAGTGAAGACTCTGCCTATATTGTCCAAGTTCCCAGTAGTCAGAACAGTGACTGATGCTTAGTAGATGGCCAATCATAAATGTGTCAATCACTCAGTTGTGTTCAACTCTTTGCAACCCCATGAACTGTATCCCACCAGGCTCCTCTGTCCATGGGATTCTCCAAGCAAGAATGCTGGAGTGAGTTTCCATTTCCTTCTCCAAGGGACCTTCCCAACCCAGGGATTGAACCTGCCTCTCTTGCATTGGTAGGCAAATTCTTTGCCTCTAGAGCCACCTGGGAAGCGTGACCAATCATAAATACTTGTTGAATAAACAAATCAGTGAATGAAAAATTGTTGAACTAGATTTCTGGTTGTATTTTTCTCCTGTTAACTCAATACAGCAAATTAGTTTTAGCAAGTCATCTTTAATATTCAGCTATTATTCTTGGTTACCAACATGTTTTTGTGTATTAATTATCAATTTATCTGGTTTTTCTAGTTTTATTTTGTTTTCTTTATCATTATATTAGCCTAAAAACAGTTTGCATCAATTCTGAGAATGCACATCGTGCTTGTCTTTCTTTTAAAGGGTGTCTGCCTGTGACTCAAGCTTATGTACTCTTAGGCAGAAGCATAGCTTTATGTAGTATGTATATTTCAAAAAAGCTACAATGTAAGACAGGACTCTGGGTAAAAAATGGAATTAATTTGATAAAGTTACAGAAGTCAGAAAGTGTTAGGTCATTTGGGGAGCTGAGGATGGGAGCTGGTTTCTCCAGTAGTGTTGTTCTGTACCTTATTAATCTGGATGATTTGAAGACGAGCTTGGAGCTCCTCAGGGTCTAAACACAAAGTTTCTCCACCTGTGAGGCAGACTTCCAATCATTCATTCACAAAACATCTACCAAATATTTGCTGTGTATCAGGTACTGCTAAAGAAAAAAATGGAACAGAACTTGATCTTCTTCCTCAAGAAGTTCAGTTTATCTTTTGAAGTTTTAATCTCTGATCATGGACTGATTTTTCATTTTAGAGACCCTTGACTCCCAGGTTTTCCTTCAAGTCTTGCTGTTCAAGTGACTCCCTTTTCCTCCATGGTCCTATTCTTCATGTTCTGACCCACCCTTTACTGACAACCAGCTAACTTGAACCCGCATCCATCTTCTACTCGAACCAGTATCCATCACTTCTCCACCAGGCTCCCTGTCTTCAATTCCTCAGTCTTAGTCGGCAGCCACTTTCCTCCAGAAGCTCCCACCCCACCGAATTAATCTGGCTTGCCATTCAGCAAATCAACAATTATGTTACTTAATGGGATTTTCCTAGTTTATTCCTAAATGTACCTTCACACCCAGTGTTCCCTGAACCTGCCTGAGGAGCCACATTAGTGAATGCTTTTTCTACTACTTTCTGACATTGTTGTACATGGTGATCGTGATACAAAAATCCAAGTTTGTCACGGATGTCATGGATGTCATAATCTCAGTCTACACAACAACAAAATGGAGGTAAATATTATCAGCCACATTTCAGAGATTAGAAGACCCAGCTCCTCAAAGGTAAAATAGTCTGCCCTACATTATCAAGTGGGAAAGTGGCAGGTAGGTCTGTCTCTTTCCCAAACCTTGGGTATTTCCAAAGAATATCTCTACTTGCTTCTCTTGCAGCTGGTTCCATGGTTTTCTTGCTCCTAAAACCTAGAAACCTTTCTGCAAGCAGAGTTAAGTCAGCACAGTATCTGAGACCATGGCAAAAATGAGTCACTGTCTGTGAAAACTCTTTTCTAACTTAAATACCATAATTCAATTCTGTCTGTCATCTTATACACGTAATTCAAACTTCTTTAGCCTCACTTTTTAAGTTATATCTTTTCTGGTCATTACAGGAAAACACATCCCATCATTGTTACCATTTCACCCATTTAAACATTCTAATATGTTGCTTAAACCAAACCAATTTCCTTAGCCTATACTATTCAAAATGGTATACACTAACCCCTTGGAACTCTTGAACACTTGAAATGCAGCTGGCCAGACTGAGGTGTACTTTAACTTTATCATACTGGATTGTAAAGACTTGTATATAAAATGAACATATGCTATCTCATTAATAATTGCTTGAGTACATATAGAAATGTTAATATTTTGGATATATTAGGTTAAGAAAACACATTGTTGAAATTCACTTTACCTATTGTTTCAGTGTGGCCAGTGGAAGTTTATAAATCATGTCCATGGCTCACATTATATTTCTGATGGACAGAGAAGACTTTAGTCATAGCAGTTCAACCTCTCAGGTTTAAGTACACTGTTATACCTAGAGTGTATAATATTCTGTTTTGCGCAACTGCAATTGATTTATATTTCTTGAACGCATACCTAGCAGTGAGTCTTTCTAGAATGATGTCCATTAAGAGTGGTTCTATGGCAGAGGGCACTCCAGCTGCTCTGTAGGGTCGGTCTTATGGTCTGGCACTGGGACTTGCTTACAACGGCACATTGTTTGTACCAGACGGGCTTTCTTATGTGCTCTGTATTTGTAGCAGCAATTATGACTTCCAGGGTCAGGCACTTTCAGCAGTTAATAACCAGTTTGGCTAAAAGTCCATCAGCTTTCTAGCCGTTCATTAAATGCTAGGAAATGCTTTATCCCCAAGGTCAATACTGCTTAGCTCAGTCATACTTTATGATAACAGAAAGAATGCTTTCCTCTTCATTGTCAATAGTATTGATTGGCAGTTCTTTGGGTGGCCCTGGTCATTTTTATTTGCCCTTCTTTGTTTTCAGCTGCCGAGGGGGTGACATCATCTTTCCTTTCACAATATGGACATTATTGCAACGCCGAAAGTCCAGTATAAGGAGATCCACTGTCAGGCACTGGACCTCACCTCTTCATTATTATTGTAAAGTGACTCACAAGGGAAAGGAAATTCAGAGAAGTGAGGAGGCCCAGGCTGTAAACTCTACAAGTCACCAGCCTGATAAACTACCATCTTTACCACCAGCCACAATGCTCCCATTAAACTCAAATAGAAGGGTAGATATGACTAATTCTTCCCTTTACCGCCATAAATAAATCACAGCATGGAGCTGGAATGAGACACAGACTTTTCCAGGCTGAAGAGTTGAGTTGGAGGCTAAAACACTGGAACTATTTTGAAAAGGAGCCAGGTGGCCTAAGCAAGGGCTTGCTGAACAAGCTTCCCAGACCATAGCCTGCTATGAAAGTTGAGTTGTCACGTGGTGGCATTCATGGAATTTTACTAGATATTAAATATGGATCATCTTTTTCGATAGTTCCCTCGCTACTTAATTTATATACGTCTCTGTCCTTCAAAGACCTTCACAAATTGTTCACGCAAGGGATTCTAAATCTTCCCCAAAGCCATTTATCTAAAATTAACAGCAGCCTATGGACAAATATTTTGTTTGTCTCTGATTCACTGAAGTTCAACTGCATGACTCAATGCAAGCGATGCCTAGGATATAAAAGCTAACAGAAGGAACTTGTGTCTTGGGACCAGACACATGGCAGATTAAACCCCAGATTTTCAGTTTGTGTTTTGCATTCTTCCTTCATAAAATGGTGCATTAATATTTATTTTGTGGAATAAAATATATAAAGGGCTGCTTATTGCTAATGCCTTGCAGATATTGTCACAGTGACTGGGGTTAGTCCACAGTGGAATGACAAGGCTGAAGCTTTTCATTACCTTGATAAGAATCAGCATATTAAACTGGCCAGCACAGTGATTAATGAGGCTTCCCTGGTGGCTCAGATGGGAAAGAATCTGCCTCACTGCAGGAGACCTGGATTCAATCTCTGGGTTAAGAAGATCCTCTGGAGAAAGGAATGGCTACCCGCTCCAGTATTCTTGCCTGGAGAATCCCATGGACAGAAGAGCATGGGGTCGCAGAGTTAGAAAAGACCGAGTGACTAACACTCTCACAATGATTTACACATAAAAAGCATCAAATTATTAGTTCCTTTTAGTATTATCATTATTACTGTTTTTATCGAATCCTGATATTTTTGGAGTGATGTAGTATAATTTACCATCAAAGATGCAGTTTGGAAAATTCACTATTAGATCACTCTTCAGCTCCATAATATACGATCCATCACCGTGGGACAGACATCTGTTCTTTGGTCACAGGTTGCGGGGGACAGAGATAAAAAGGCTGTGTTCTGGAGTGAGAACACTTGAGTCTAAATCTTGGTTTCATTACTTAACCATTCTGCGACCCAAGGCAAATTATTTATCTTCTCCATGCTGAGGCTTGGATTCCTCACCTATGAACCAGAATAGCATCTCAAAGAGCCCATGCCCATAGCGGTATTATTCACAATAGTTAAAAGATAAAATCAACCCAAGTGTCCAACATCATATGAATGGATAAACAAAATGTGGTCCATGCACAAAATAGCATATTAGCCAGCCTTACGAGAAGAAAATCCTGTCACATGTTACAACATGGATGAACCATCAGTCAGTCACAAAAAGACAAATACTGTATGATTTTAATTATAGGAGGTACTCAGAGTAGCCAGATTCATAGAAACAAAAAGAATGGTGGTTAGCAAAGGCTGGAAGGAGGGAAGAATGGGAAGTTGTTTAATGGCACAGACTTTCGGTGTTGCCAGAGGGAAAGTGTTCTCGAAGATGGATAATGTTGACAGTTGCTCAACAATGTGAGTATATTTACTGCTGCTGAACCTTACACTTAAAAATGGAAGGATGGTAAATTTTGTTGTGTGTGTGTGTGTGTGTGTGTGCTTGTTGAGCATTCATGCTAAGGCCCTTCAGTCATGTCCGACTCTTTGTCCGACCCTATGGACCATAGCCTGCCTGGCTCCTCTATCCACGAGATTTCCCAGGCAAGAATACTGGAGTGGGTTACCATTTCCTTCTCCAGGGGATCTTCCTGACCCTGGGACTGGAGCCAGATCTCTTAAGTCTCCTGCCCTGGCAGGTGGATTCTTTACCACTAGTGCCACCTGGGAAGTCCTGTGTTGTGTGTATTTTGCCACAATTAAAAATATTAAAAGACCAGAATAACTATCAGTATCTTTACTTTTTTTTCATTGAGAGGATTAAATGGAATAATGTCTTTTATGATATACTCTGGTGTGGGGCACCTAAGTATAAATCAAATAAATTGTAGTTAAAAAAATTTCAAAAACAAAACATCAACAACAACCAGCAGTGAAGTTTGTGTGAATCCACAACAGTTAGCTCCGAGCTCGGATTGTTAAGGCTCAAAACAGGTCACAGTCATTCCTCAAAAAACAGACTGGAACAGCAGTTAGAGACAGGCCAAGGCTGCAAGACAACACAGACAGGACAAGACGGGACAAGAACGACTGTGCCAAGGGGAGGGTTGATCTCTTAGAGACCCAGGTTGAATCCAGAGTGGAGCCAACAGGAGGCAGCAAAGGGGAAACACGCGTCCAGACAGTCCTGGGAAGAAAGGCCAGAGGGAAGGTTTCTTTTTTTCCCTTAAATTAATTTTTATTGGAGTATAATTGCTTTACAATGCTGGGTTAGTTTCTGCTGTACAGCAAAGTGAATCAGTTGTACATATCCCTAATATCCACTCTTTTCTGGATTTCCTTTCCATTTAGGTCACCACATGACACTGAGTAGAGTTCCCTGTGGTGCACAGTAAGTACTCACTAGTTAATCTGTTTTATATATAATAGTGGATATACGTCAATTCCAATCTCCCAATTCATCCCACCTCTCCCCCTTCCCTTTGATGTCCATATGTTTGTTCTCTACCTGTGAGTCTCTATTTCTGCTTTGCAGATAAATTCATCTGTACCATTTTTCTAGATTCCACATATATGTGTTTATTACACTATCTGTTTTTTTCTTTCTGACTCACTTCATTCTGTATGACAGTCTCTAGGTCCATCCGCATCTCTGCAAATGGGAAATTTTATTCCTTTCTTTGGCTGAGTAATATTCCCTTGTAAATATGTACATCGTCTTTATCCATTCCTCTGTTGATGGACATAGAGGGGAGTCTTGTGACAGGTTTCCCACTGTGGCAGGAGGCTGCTGGGTGTGCCTTCAGTCCATCTAAAGTCCAGTCCACTGAATGCAGCTCCTGACACCCAAGTAAGCAGCAAGTTCCCTCATTACAAATGCTTTTCATAGGCCTTCACTCACTTAAACATGTCTTTCCCTGAAGCTAACAAGCTTGGCAAATTTGTTCTTCCTAACAAAACAACGTGCCATAAGAAGATTTTTTTTTTAAATAAGGGTGTTTCCTAACCTGTTGAAATGGTTCAGCCTGTCGGGTTAGCTGGGGCTGTCTCCCATTAGGACGTGTCCAAGCCCCATTGGGGCTACCTCAGGTCAGGCAGCAGCAGTTTTTCTCAAAGGGCTGGGTCAATTTGCTCTTTCAGCTCACTTGCTCTGTCCCTCCAAATCTGGCCACATTTCCTCCTCCTGATCTAACATAGTCCAGCTTTTAATTAGTTCCAGGCTGGCTGATGTGACTGCCCCATCTGTGCAATGCATATGTGCCAATTCAAAGTCTGAAGTCGATGAACGAAGAGAGCCAACTGAAGACCTGTTGAAGGAGGCAAATGGAGCCACACTGTTGCTGGAAAATTCTACCGGAGTGCCTGCCAGTGCCGGAACCTTTCCAAGCAATTCCTGAACCGCAGGTCTGTTATGAAAAGACTGCTGAATTCCACTTCTTCCCCTGACTCCTTCAGAAACCAAAGGATGATTCAAGTATAGGGTGCAAACTCCTCATCCTCTGGGATGTATCTCATGATCAATAACTTCCTTGGCTGAGCCCACGTTAGCAGAAGTCATGGGCCAGCAGAAGGGAGAAAGAAATGATTGCAAGTACAGTCCCTTTTTTCTGATGAAGCCTCATTTGCCCCCGAAATCCACAGCCAAGCCTTTTGCATCCAAGGTTCTGTTTCACCTGCTTGTCTGTGTTTGATCATTTTAGTGGCTCTTGTGCCTACTGTTGTCCCTGAGTATTATTTCTTTCTCCTTCACTATATATATAAAGAGAAAATGTAGCACGAGTGTCGTCTGTACGTATGTGTCTTCCTCTCTGTATATTTACACATAAAACTTCAGGTTGAATTAATACAGTTAAATCCAGTCTGACTCTCTGTATCACACTTGAAAACAATACAAGCGTTTAAATTATACACCCAGAAATAGAATAATATTACTCATGTGGTAAAATTTCTCATATTAGCAGATGTTTTACTTGGTAGAGTTCAATTCAGATTTTATTAGACGTGTGATGAATGCTAATTTTTCCCATTTGAAGTGGCATCTAAAAATATTCCTTTAATTAATGTATCTGTTCATTTTGTGAGGCATATTTACTGAGTGTCTACTATGTGTCAGGCTAAATTTACCATTTAGCAGTCAACAAGAAAATTATGTAGACTAAACTGCTTACTTCATGGAACGTATATTTTCACAATATTAATTACCTTTTACTTATTTTCTTTCAAAATAATGAAAATGAAGATTCAGTGACTATTATTGCTAACTGAAATGATAATTGCTGTCTCACTGTGATATTATCATGGCTTCTCTTAGCTTTAAGATTATGAATGTTTAGACTCTGTGAGTTACCTTGGACCTTGACACTTCTCTAGGCGTCTTTCTCTTATCATCCAGCAACCATTATTGAGCCTCACATTTATGTTACTGTTCAGTTGCTCAGTTTTTTCTGACTCTTTGCAACCCCATGAACTGCAGCACACCAGGCTTCCTGGTACTTCACCATCTCCCGGAATTTGCTCAAACTCATGCCATTGAGTCCGTGATGCCATCCAACCATCTCATCCTCTGTCGCCCCCTTCTTCTCTTGCTTTCTATCTTTCCCAGCATCAGGTGCCATCCTACAATTCACTGATCCATTCTCTGACCCACAAAGCCTCTCTGGAGCTCCTAATGGCTGGATCACACTTTTCATGCTGGGAGTATATGCTCTCTTAGCCTGGCTCATGTACAGATTCTGGTTGAGATAGTAGGAAAAAGCGCAGTCATTTCACTGAACTGAATAAAATAAGCAGTCCCAAGATGGATCATTGCAAATCCCTCTTAGGGGAAAAGTAAAGCAAAAACTCCCAGTGTCCCAGGGACACTGGTGTGCAAACATCAAAGTCTCATGTCCAGTTGGCAGGGCTCCTCTAACTGGCTCTTCAGCATCCTGTGAATTGCTCCTGGATGCTGCCCAGGTCCAGGTTTCAGGAGGAAAAATGCTATATTACATCTCTCAGGACTGCTTACAGTAACTGTCTTCCCCAGACTATGCCACAGAGTCTTATTTCCCAGTGTTCAAGCTAACCTTCTACTCTCTGAAAATCTCACCCCCTCCCTGGATCCCTGGTTTCTAAGGAAGAGTGTCATCACGAAGCAGGAAGTATTTGTCGAAGTGAATCAGGTAGAAGCACAAAATGCTTCGCCAGTATCAACCCCTTCCGAAGCAGTAAGGAGAACAAAAGAAAATCGGGAATGGAAGACAGTCTACCTTTTAATTTGGCTTCGCCTAGTTCAGACCGGCCAGGTTTACCTATGACCTGTGGTGTTGACCAGGCTTGTCAGTTAAAGCTAAACACATTTCACAGTGGCGGCCAGCCAAAAACATAAATTCTGCCAAAAACTAAACACTGTAGAAGGTCTGTCTAGTTTCAAAGCGTCTATGCCAACTGCACCGTTCACGGGGCGTTGTGGGTGTGATTTTGCAGAAGTACTGGTGGGGTAGTCCTAAAGCCTCCAGCTCTCTGATGTGGGGAAAGGTCTCAAGAGTTCTCTTCACCTCCTATGAAATACCAAGGCTGGATATGGGGAATGTCTAATTAAAAAAAGGCGAATTTGGTGATATGCCCACTGGATAGCTTCAAGGTATGAAGTTTCCAGAGAGCTCTGTGGGGGACGCAGTGGAGAAGGCTGTGGGGAAGCGCAGGAGTCTGTGTGGACCCTCCTTTAAAATACCTGAGGGACCTCCCTGGTGATCTGGGCTTCCCAGGTGGTGCTAGTGGTAAATAACCCGCCTGACAGTGCAGATGATGTAAGAGACACAGTTTAGATCCCTGGGTCTGGAAGATCCCCTGGAGGAGGAAATGGCAACCCATTCCAGTATTCTTGCCTGGAGGATGCCACGGACAGAGGAGCTTGCTGGGCTACAGTCCCTAGCATGGCACAGTTGGACATGACTACAGCAACTTAGCACACAGGCACCTCCATGGCTAAGACTCCAAGCTCTCAGTGTGCGGTGGGGGTGGGCATTGGGGCGGAGTTTGATCCCTGGTGAGGGAATGAGACCCCATATGCCTCAACTAAGAGTTCACACGGTGGAACTAAAGATCCCACGTGCAGCAGCTAGGACCCAGAGCAGCCACATAAAATGAGTAAATATTAAAAACAAACAAACAAAATATTTGAGGTTACAAGGAAGAGGCAAAGAATAGGGTTGTAAAAAGGTTGAGCTTAAGGGATTGAGGACTGCAGTTTTGTTTTATTGTCTATTTTAAAATTAGATGAGATCTAAGAATATCTCATATGGCATCAGATTCTTGGGGTCCATATCCCAAGCTGAGTGGTGCAGGGACATTTGGGAACCACACGGCTCTACCCAATGACTTGGGAATGCGGGGATCCATAAATACAAGGGCATTCATTGTCTAAGAATAAACACACGTTTGCATTTTACTGCCTTTGTTTAACAGATATTTTTGACAGATTGCTGTGTGCTGAGTGCTAAGAATAAAACAATGAACTGTTCTCTCCAAGCACGTATAATGTCATGGGCGGTTTAGACAAGGAAGCAGGCAGTTAGAAAGGCTGTGTGGTCGTGGTCAGGCACATCTAACCCTTTGCGATGTCATGGATTGTAGCCTGCCAGGCTTCTCTGTCCACAGGATATTCCAGGCAAGAATATTGCAGTGGATTTCCCTTTTTCCTTCTCTAGATCTTCCTGACCCAGGGATTGAACTGGAGTCTCCTGCATCTCCTGCCCCAGCAGGTGGATTCTTTACACCTGCGCCAGTATCAACCTGTTTACCTGGGAAGCCCGTTAGGAAGAATGGGTCAAGTGCTCTCAGAGGGATGAGCATAGACGACGGTAGGGGTATAGAGATGGGGCATCTCAATCTTTGGGAATGTCAAAGAAATCCAGGAAGTTTCTAGGAGGATGTGGAGGATTGTGGGAGTCAGTTCAGTGAGACGAAAGGGAAGGAGTCTTCTGTGCACAGGAAACAGCTCCTGGAAAGTGCCCTCATGGAAATCCTGGCGGATAAGTAGACATTTGAGTTGAGACCTGGAGAATGCCAGTTCAGGAGAAGTTTGCGGATTTCAGGAGAAAGGCCCTGGGAATGATGCGCACTTGATGGGTTCAAGGAACAGTGAAGAAAGCAATGTGGTCGTAGTCCACAAGTCCACCGGTCACAGTCTGTTCTGATTTTTGGTCCCCGGTGGGCCATATTCTCTCCCATTAGCTCTTTGAAACATGGCCCAGTTGGTATTTCCATGGGTCCTTCCCCCTGCACTCCCTGCCATCCTAACGTTAGTTCATAAACTTTCTCCAGTTTATGAATTCCTCTTCAACTGCTGATCAGAATGTTAGTTTTCTTGCTTATAGTAGTGAAGAGCCCTGAACAAAGGGCCCAGCTTAAGCCATTTCTGTCTCACAGTGATACTGGCTTTCTTTTCCCGGCTTTGGACCCGTGCCTTGAGTTACCAGCCTCTGTGTATAATTCTGCTCCAAAGAATTCCTCACGCTACAGCGGCATTGACTCCTGCTTAAACCCAAATGGCTTTGGAGGAGTCCCTTCTATTTTTCTGCCCTTTGGATCCCCAAGATCAGTGCTCCTTGGAAATATCAAGGTGACTCTGTTCTCTGGTGGCTCAGACAGTCAAGAATCTTCCTACAATGCAGGAGACCTGGTTCAATCCCTGGGTAAGGAAGATCCTGTGAAGAAGGAAATGGCAAACCACTCCAGTGTTCTTGCCTGGAGAATCCCATGGACAGAGGAGCCTGGCAGGCTACAGTCAACGGGGTCACAAAGAGTTGGACATGACTGAGTGACTAACATTTTCTATCTCTGGAAATCATCATTTAGATCTACCAGGGAATCCTTGAGGCCCACACCCTGCTCCACCCAACTTGTTTCAGCCTGTGTCTAAGGGACTGTTCACATGGAGATCCTGGCAGGCCTCGTGGTTGACATTATGTAAATTAGGACAGTCTAATTCAATATGTGCATTTCGTAGGAAAGGTAAAGTTTGCAGTTCTGGGTAGTGGTGGTTAGCAGCTCACAGCCTTGGACTTGCCCTCTCTTATTACCATATTAAAATGTGCATGATAGTACCTGAGGAAGTGCAGAGGTGGTACCTGAAGCTGAGAATACTGACTATAGGACCTCACTCTATAGCAAGGTTTTCTCTAATATTTCCCAAGTTGATGTAACAGGGTGGTCTAAGCAGGGAAGCCATTATCTAGCTTCCAACGACTAGAGATTGCCTGGATTCATTTGATTTTTTTTTAAAGTTAATACATAAAATAATACATTCATCTTTCAAAATGTCAAATAATTCTGTTTAAAAGTGTAGTATTTATTTCACTCATCTAAGATCCCAAATTCATGTCTCCCAGGAACAACCACATACTACTGGTATATAACCAATTTTGTATATGCATTTTATGTTTTCATTTTTAGAGATCATTTATTGCTTTCCACCAAAGAAGATGAGGATTTCAGCATCCTTATACCCCCAGTCCAGATTTGTTTCCTTTCTCCACCATTTCCATTCTCCCAATATCAGAGTTGTGTGTTTACATCGGGCTTCTCTGGTGGCTCAGATGAAGCAACATGCCTGCCAATGCAGGAGACGTGGTTCCGTTCCTGGGTGGGGAAGATCCCTTAGAGAAGGAAATGGTAACGCGCTCCAGTATTCTTGCCTGGGAAATCCCATGGACAGGGATTTAGTGGTGGGCTTTAGTCCATGGAATCTCAAAGAGTCGGACACAACTTAGTGACTTAGCACGCATGCACACATTTACCTTTTTAATTGTTTTTTTAATGCTTGTTTTTTCTGGCCATGCAGCACAGCATGCAGGATCTTAGTTCTCCCACTAGGGAGCAAATCCACACCTACTTCGGAGGCACAGAATTTTAGCCACTGGACAGGCAAGGAAGTCCCTGAGTTTATTATTATGGTAGCATAATCTAGCCAATGTTCACAAACAAAATCTTGTAGTATGCCATGATTATCTTTCCTTTCTTGTAGACAATTGTGCTTTTCCTGGAGTTTTGAATTTTTTGTTTGCTCAGCTTGCTATGTGTCTCTTAGCAATTCTTCTTCCAAACACTGACAGATATGTAAAACACATTTCCAGTAAGTCAGGCACATCAGGTTATCTGTGAGTCCCCTTTTGTAAATGTTAGAGCAAGAAGAAGTTAGAAGTGACATCCTTGTATGTAAAGTAATAAAAAAAAAATGGTGGGGACTGGCAGAAGAGGTCTTGTAAAATTTGCTTTAGGTGTTGACATTTTCCTGTATACCTCTTCCACAGAAAGACAACAGATTGCATTTAAAAAAATGTATTCAGGAATAAATATTCTTGTTACAGGAAGAGGCTTGAGCAGTAGTAGTTGGTGATTCTTATTCTATACATCATTTGAAAAATACCTGATAAATATCTGCTAGTCAGTTGAAAGTCAAAAGAGAATGTCTATTAAAATGTCTTCCAGCTTAAGCAGAGAGTGCCTGTGAAAACACAGGAAAAGCACTGTGAACCCATTAAACAGACGAACTATCTGGGGACTCTGTGTGTGTTCCCATATGCATTCACATACACACGTTAATTCTGATGCATGCAGTCTGTTTCATTATAGAAAAGCAACAGAAAATTTCCCATTAGTTAATAAACATTACAAAATTCTGCTACCCAACACCTGAGTCCCAGTAATTAAGTATGAAGGGTAATTTTACTTGTGAACATAAATGCAAAAATATCAAATGAAAGTCCAATATGTCAAATTTAGCAAAATATTAAAGAGTCTCTTATGGGTAACTGATCTATTCCATGAGTTCATATATTTTTGAAGACACTTGTCACTAATAATACATTGAATTAGTAAGTCACGTGAGAATAGGCATTTGAACAAATTCATGCCCATTCCTGTTTTTTAAGAAACATATTTTAAAGTAGAAATAGATGAGTTATTTTAACATGATAAAAAACACAGTATTAACAAATTCTTGCCCATTCCTGTTTTTTAAGAAACATATTTTAAAGTAGAAATAGATGAGTTATTTTAACATGATAAAAAACACAGTATTGGGGATTAAAAAAAGACACAGTAAAACACATGAATGAGCATCAAAAGAGGAAAGGTTTTATGAAAAATGAAGTTTGAGAATACTGTTTAAAACAGTAAATAACAGGCCAGAAACAGCAACAATTACAACCAAATTTCTATTTGCAGATCTTCTCAAAAGCTTTTATATTCTAACATGAATGTGAGTTTAAGAAGCTATTTACTTATTTTAACATTTAAAAATTTGTATTGGAGTATAGTTGATTTACAATGTTGTGTTAATTTCTGTGGCACAGCAAAGTGATTCAGTTATACATACATATCTTTTTTTCATATTCTTTTCCTTTAAGATTTATCACAGGATATTGACTGTAATTCCCTGTGCTATCCAATAGGACCTTGTTGTTTATCCATCCTATATATACCAGTTTGCATCTGGTAATCCCAAACTCCCAGTCCTTCCTTCCTCCCACCCCAGCAACACAAGCTTGTTCTCTATATCTGTGAGTCTGTTTCTGTTTTGAAGATATGCCAAGAAGCTATTTAATATGCAATATAAGAATTAACCCCCTTTCTCTCCCCATTAACATGATTTGTGACTCGTTTCTCTCTTGCCAAAATGTTCATTGTCAATGCTATGCTATGAATTAACTTTGTTCCGGAAGATCCAGCCAATGCAGTATGCCATGAGTAGACATGAGGTTATGAACACTGGAGAGCATGATAATAATCCATCATTCTTACAAATGACTCACCAGCCCTCTTGATATAACAAGAGAACAACTAAAAATTACAAAACGATACTCTGGCATAACTTCAGCCAAAACTAGGTACAACAATAAAGACATATAACTTAACCAAGAAACGTGGAAGACCTGGAGAGATAATGTGGCTGTTACTGCATAGGAATACTACCCAGATGTTTATTTTCCAAAATTAATTTTAGGTTTAATATCATAACAATCAAAATGTTATTTATGTGCGAGCAAACATGAGATGGAAAAGGGTTGATAATGTATCTACAAAATACACCTGGGAGAATAAATATTAGAGATTTGCCCCCACAAATATTCTTGAAAAAAAGAATATAACTTCATTTGCTGTCGTGTCAGATATAAAAATATCACACATACTTGCCCTAGTTAAATAATACAGGTACTAATGGGAAAAAAATAAAATTAATTGAATTTATAATATATGAACAGCCTCTTTTGATGCATACGTATTGGATATTGGTAAAATACCTGGGAAACCTACTATCACAAATAATTGAGAAAAGAAGAACGATTACATGCATCTGATGGACTGAATAGTTAAATGGAAAAAAAGTGAAACCATGCAAGAAGTGAAAGAAAATATATGTGAGAGTATATCTGATTGGAGGGTGAAAGAGTCTTTCTTAACATAACCCCAAGGAAGGATACAAACAAAACGATTTCTGGGCTTGAGGATCTAAGAGGGAAAACTTCTCAATACACCAGCTGACATCTTAAGATTAAAGGACAAATGCAAATTGAAAAAACATTGAAAAATATGAAAATTGGTGATTAAAAAAGAAATTAAGTGTGAGTAAAGTGCTCAGTCACTAAGTTGTATCCAACTCTTTTGTGACCCCCTGAACTATAGCCCACCAGGCCCCTTGTCCATGGGATTCTCCAGGCAAGAATACCGGAGTGGGTTGCTGTTTCCTTCTCTGGGGATCTTCCCAACCCAGGAATTGAACCCCAGTCTCCTGTGTTGGCAGGCACATTCTTTACCACTTGAACCACCTGGGAAGCCCAAATGTGACTAAACTCATGACTAATTCACAAAAGTGGAAACACAAATAGTGAATATATAGACAAAAGCTCAACTCAATGATTATCAAAGAAATGCAAGTTAAAAATTAACATGCTAACTAACAGATTAGCAGAGATTAAAGATGCTTTATTTTTGTAATGATGCAATGGTAAATATGTGCCACACACAGTTAGTGAGACCATAAACTGGTAGTTTTTTTTCTAGAAAGTATATTTAGTATGTATATTTAGAAATATACATCAAGAGTCTTGAAATAGTTTGCAATTTTTGACCTGATACTTCTCCCTTTGATGATGAAACTACTGGAAGAAGGAACAGACACGAGCACTATGCTTTAAAATGTTCACGACAATTTTTATTCGTTAATACAAATGGGAGTAAAGCACCCACTTCAAAAATGAAGAGCGATTACAAAAATTGTGACGGCTTTAAATAACAAAATATCACATCAACATCAGAATGTGTGCTTTAAAATATTATTCAATAACATTGGACAAGGTTATGCTAAAATGTTATAGAAAAAGACAGGACACAGAAGTGTATGTGTAAGATAATCCTGAATCATCATGAAAAAAGAGTGACAGAAAGAAAACAATGTCCACGTATAAATTAGAAATAATTTTTAAATACCCAAGGTAATTCTCAGAATTTAAAGATTCCCTAAGGTAAACTTTTATACATTATCAAGTAAACACAGCACATATAATTATTAACAAGTGCAAATATTTGAATGAATAAATGCATTGCTCCTGGCAGTTTTATTCTATTCCTAGAAAGGACCTGGGGTGGTCACAATGAATTGTATTTCTGACATGATTTTGTTATTAGTACAGACATTAAGAAAACTGGGGAAAGAAGTGGGGAGGGGGCAAATTGAGAGAGTATAATTGATATATATATATATATATATACACACACAGACACACAGACACACAGACACACACACACACACACACACACACACACATAACAGTTCAGTTCAGTCTCTCAGTCGTGTCCGAATCTGCGACCCCATGAATTGCAGCACGCCAGGCCTTCCCACCTATGTAAGATAGAGAGCTAGTGGCAAGCTGCTGTTCAGCACAGGGAGCTCAGCTTGGTGCTCTGTGATCACCTTGAAGGGTGCGGATGAGGGGGTTGGAGGGAAATATAAGAGGGAAGGGATATATGTGTACTTAAAGCTGACTCTGCTGTATATTAGAAAACAACACAACCAACACAAAGCAATCATCCTTCAATTAAAACTTTAAAACAAAACAAAAACCAAATGTAACAATAATGAAAAAGTTTGAAACGGTCTTGAGAATTACCCACATGTGACCCAGAGACAGGAAATGAGCTAAGCCTCTTGGGAACATGGCAGGAAAGACTTGCTCCATGCAGGGTTGCCACAAACTTTCAATTTGTAAAAATGTGCAACATCTGTGAAGCATAATAAAGCCAATGCAATTTTAAACATTTTCATCTTAAATGAAGATCACTAATGAATTTGTTGAAACAAGGCATTTAAACAAAACCTGTATCTTAGGTAATTTCATTTCCTAATTACTATGTATTTACTTCTCTGGATATTATATACATAGTATCTTCTTCAATTCCATTTACTAAAAAATACTTAAAGTTAAAAAACAAAACAAAAGAAAACTTGGATAAGGAGAGGTCCAAGCCCACTCAGTTTTCAAAACCGGTAAACAGGGTGACTTAGGAAATCTTATAGAATTTATAAAGGGATGTAAAATCCACTATACAAATTATAAAACCTACATCATATAAGTTACATTAGTTTCCCAAACGGAGAAGGCAGTGGCACCCCACTCCAGTACTCTTGCCTGGAAACTCCCATGGACGGAGGAGCCTGCTGGGCTGCAGTCCATGGGGTCGCTAGGGTCGGGCCCGACTGAGCGACTTTCACTTTCACTTTTCACTCATGCATTGGAGAAGGAAATGGCAACCCACTCCAGTGTTCTTGCCTGGAGGATCCCAGGGTCGGAGGAGCCTGATAGGCTGCCGTCTATGGGGTCGCACAGAGTCGGACACGACTGAAGTGACTTAGCAGCAGCAGCAGTTTCCCAAAACTTTGACCAAAACAGAAAGCATACTTTTCATCAAGCTAGAGAAACACCTGGGGTTAGATAAACTTACAGTGATGATTATCAATCAATCAATCTTGATTTTTTGATATTGTATCTGTTACCTGCTTTGTAAAATCTTTACCATCTCAAAATACAGCTATTATCATCTGTTACACAATTGCCTTTTGTTCCATAGTTCAATATTTTGTTGATTGTGTTGGTAATTTCTGGTTTTGTGCATGCCAAGTCGCTTCAGTCATGTCCGACTCGTTGAGATCCCCATGGATTACCATCCGCCAGGCTCCTCTGTCCATGGGATTCTCCAAGGATGAATACTGGAGTGGGTTGCCATTTCCTTCTCCAATTCTGGTGAGTTCCAGTTTATTCCATAAAAACAGATACTTTTTGAAACCAAAGTCAAACAAAATAGGTGGTATTATTATTCCTTCTGAGAGGTTGAAATTTGGCGGAAGATAAGCAACAGTGATGATAGTAGAAATGCCCTCTTCTTGACATAAAATGCAATTTTAGTTACACAATTGAGAACCATTAGGCACATTCTCCTTCTGGAGGAGGAAATGGGAACCCATTCCAGTATTCCTGCCTGGAGAATCCCATGGACAGAGGACCTGATGGGCTACAGTTCATGGGGTCACCGAGAGCCGATCATAACTAAGTTACTAACACACACACACACACACAGAGAACCACATTAATTGGAGAAAAAGAGTTGAGACACAGAACTTTTTCTTGGAAAGATGGGTATTTTTAGTTTCTCCAGTGAGCCTGACCTTGGCTTTCTTACAGTAATCGCGATAGAGAAGATACCAAAATTGTTAGATCACTGCCATGTTCTTTGGGGGCAGAGCTTCTCTTCTTGCCGTCCATTTCATTTTCCTGTCTGTTTCTCTAGGAGAAAATCCATCTGAATAAACTGCAGATCAGCTCCTCCTTTCTGGCTTATTTCTGTAGCTGTGTTTGTATATTTTTCTTTATCGCAGTCCTAATCCACATCATTCTCATGTGTCATATGCTATATGGACACTTAGTAGCTTCTAGGGATTCCCTGGTGGCTCAGATGGTTAAGAGTCTGCCTGCAATGCGAGAGACTGGAGTTTGATCCTTGAGTTGGGAAGATGCCCTGAAGAAGGAAGTGGCAACCTCCCCCAGTATTCTTGTCTGGAAAACCCCATGGACAGAGCAGCCTGGTGGGCTACAGTCCACAGGGTCGCAAAGACTCAGACACGACTGAGTGATTTCACTTTCACTTTCATATACTGTATGGACTCTCAGCTTCCATGAAGAGTTTTAGCTGGTTTCTAAGACTTTAAAAAAAATGTGATTTAAAGGTACAAAAGAAACATTGACATCTTGAAGAACTTCTGAATTTCAGGAAGTAGGTCAGCTTGCCTATTTTATTTGTCAGATTGTTAGTAGAGCTGCCAAAGAGGCAAAGGCCCCCCCACCCCCGGCAAATATCTGTGCTGAAGCCCAAAGACCTCTGTCTCTTTGCTCATAGAGAATAGGAAACATGTCATCAGCAAATCAAAGCTTAGATCTCAAGGCTCAGGAAGCTGGTGACCCTTTGGGTATCTGCACCAACTCCCTTTCTCTGGAACAGCTCCCAAGGCACCAAAGGAGGGATACACCATTGTCCCTGGCATGGCAGGCAGTGCCAGGCCGGGAGAGACTCAGAGCTCTGCTGCTCATGTACCTGGTTTCAAGTTTCCAGATGGCAGTTGGGCCTCTTGAAAACCATCTTTGTGACTCTGAAACTTCAAAGGCACAAGGATGGTGTTTTATGGTTCATTTTCCATCTTTCTGTATTGGATAATGTCCTCCACTTAAAAAACATCATGAATTTTTATAAATTAGTTAGAGTAGCCTGGGCTTCCTTGGTGACACAGTGGTAAAGAACCAGCTTGCCAAAGCAGGAGACCCGGGATGCCAGTTCAGTCCCTGGGTCAGGAAGATCCCCTGGAGGAGGAAATGGCAATCCACTCCAGAGTTCTTACTCGGAAAATTCCATAGCTAGAGGAGCCTGGCGGGCTATAGTCCGTGGGGTTGCAAAAGAGTCAGACACGACAAGAGGCTGAGCACACACACACTCCTTGCTATGGTCCTGGTCTTATGAAACTTGTCTTCCAAACAATGTTTGCTTTGTTTGTTTCTTTTTCCTGGAGGTCTGATAATGAAGTCCAGAATTTCATATAGGTTGCTCTCTAACATTTGTAACATCCATGCATGATAGTATCCAGAGCCTGGTTAAAACGTTTATATGTTAGGTCAAGTAGCATTTGCATTTTAGTATTTACAAATTAATAATTACAGTGTTTGCTGGCAAAACAAACTCTCTCTGTTCGATGAGTGTTACATAAATTTATATCAGTGTTAGTTTCTATTTACCATCTGAGCCACCAGAGACCATTATTTGGGAGGAAATACTAAATAATTTGACTTGTGTATACAATTTGTGTCTGTATGTGTGTTTGTCGGTATGTAATGTAGGTGTGTGTGTTGTGTGTATGTGTATATATATTATATTATATCATGTCATATTACATCATATCATATCATATATATTATATAGTGGGCTTCCCTGCGGCTCAATGGTAAAAAATCTGCCTGTCAATGCAGGAGACAGGATTTGATCCTTGGGTCAGGAAGATCCCCTAGAGAAGGAAATGGCAACCTACTCCAGTATTCTTGCCTGGAGAACCTCATGGACAGAGAAGCCTGACAGGCTTCACTCCAAGGGCTTGCAAAACGAGTTGGACATGGCTCAGCAACTAAACAACAAATATTATATAGTATTTTCTTCCCCAAGCAGGACTTACATTTTTTTATCTGATTTGATGACTCAACTAAATCCTTTACAAGGAAGACACAGGGCTTCCCTGGGGCTCCGTGGTAAAGAAGCCTCCTTCCCAGGAAGCAGACACAGGTTCGATCCCTGGTCTGGGATGACCCCACATGCCACAACTATTGAGCCTGTGCTCTCCAGCCCGGGAGGCACATCTCCTGAGCCCAGGCACTGCAACTAACGAAGCCCCTGCGCCCCAGATCCTGTGCTCTGCGAGGAGAGAGACCTCCCCAATGCGAAGTCCATGCACCACAGGTAGAGGGCTGTTCCCGCTCTCTGCAACTAGAGAAAAAGCCTGTGCAGCAGCAAAGACCCAGCACAGCCAAAAATAAGAAAATTTATAAATATATATAAAAGGAACATACATGCCACGTGCCCCTGGTCACTGGTACCCTTTCTTTATCTCCTTCGCTGTCTGTCAAAGACAACCCAGGTTCTTCAACATTATTCTCTAGTATTACAGTCTGATGGTATCTCAGGGTAGCCCAGTGATATTTACACAGCAACATTAAATCTCTTCAAGTCTGTGACCTGTGTCCTGGTGTTATCAGCGAGGGTGACAGGACGTGCTCACGAAGCCTGTCAGGATCATTTCAACAGCACGTGGGAAGGACTGACCCTCCTCTCCCCGGATCAGAGAACACTGTGTCAGCTCTTAACAGCGGGGCAGGATGCAGGACCCCGGGCTGCTTTTTATTTCCTGGATTTACAAGGTACCGTCCTGGAATACCTGATCTTAGCCTGTAAACTCCCTAAATTCTCCAGTAGAAACTGCAGGGTGTCCTGAATTGGAGTTTTAAAATGGAACTTCTTCTGACGTGCCAGGACACACACTCCTCGAGGTCAAAGTTGACAGGACGGGAGAGGCGCTCCGTCCAATCGACTTTCCAGCCGAGCACAGATTCCACCATCTGCGGCCAAAGTCAGCAGAGTTGGGAATCATAAACAGGAGGTCTGGAACCATCCCTTCCAGCTTAGGCAGCTGAAATCTGGCAGGAAGAGTCTGACAAGCCATTCAAATAGGTCCCAAAACACATTGTGGAAGTGAGGAAGGATCAAGCCGAGCCAGTCAAAACCAGCAGGGGGGTTTAGATAGGAAAGGCTGAAAATTGCCCTCCTGGAGCAGAAGCAAACCAGCCACACGTGTTAGAAGTGGAAGATGGGCCCAGCACTGTGCCAGGTGGCGTGCAGGAGGCGACGGGTGGGTGTGAGCCTTAAGTCGAGACTTGAGGAAGCTTAGATCCACTTGGTTTTCCAGACGAGGGGAGGCGGGAGACCACACAAGTCGCCTGGGACTTCGCTGTTACTCTGATCTTTCTGACGCTCTTTCCTCATCAATATAAGAAGCTTCATAGGTTTAATTTTCAGCCAAACCATATCCAATAATAATTCCCAAACCCCAGACCCTCATCATGTTTAGTTATTATTGGAGGACGCTAAGGGAGGGCTGAGGGCTTCCCTGGGGCTCAGATGGTAAAGAATCCGCCTGCCATGCAGGAGACCCGGATTGGATCCCTGGGTTGGGAAGATCCCCTGGAGGAGGGCATGGATATCCACTCTAGTATTCTTGCCCAAAGGATTCCATGGACAGAGGAGCTTCCATGGAGTCCCAAAAGGGTCGCATACTATCAAGTGACTTGCACTTTTCACTTCAAGGGAATGCTCAAAATAAAAAGGACAAGAGAAAAGATGACTAAAATCCCAACTGTTTCAATTGAAGGGTGAAAGAAAGAAAAAATAAACCCAGAACAACAATAACAACAAAAACAGTCAACTGAAATGACCCTTGATGAGGAAAGAAGAGACAGAGAACTGGGGAAAAGAAAAAAAGAAAAAAAAAAAAAAACCCAAAAACTGTCATCAAAGAGCTAACGTTTTAGAGGAAAGTGGTAGACAGGGAGAGAGACCTCATTTTCAGGAATTTTGTGTGCTGGTTGTTAAACACAGTCATGAGTAAACAAGAAAATATATAAATTACAATTAAATAAATTATCTTAAAACAAAGGTAATAAATATTGAAGGCTCATTTCCTAATTACTATGTGATCTTTACTACTTTTTGCTGTGAAAATTATTTGTGTCTATCTTTTCTGGAATGAATGGTGAGCTCCTTTGCCTCTCTTCCCAATTCTAGTTTTAAAGATTTCAGATTCGTGGTTTGAAATCAGCTATAGTGGGAACACATACACCACTGACATCAGGAAAAGCTAAAAATACACAAGGTACATAAAATTAGATATACTGGGGCCAAGCAGTTGTGTCTTTGCATGAGCTTGACTTCTTATCCTTTATGAAAAGTTTTTAAATTGAGGTATAATTGATGCTTCTGAACTGTGGTGTTGGAGAAGACTCTTGAGAGTCCCTTGAACTGCAAGGAGATCCAGCCAGTCCATCCTAAAGGAGATCAGTCCTGGGTGTTCATTGGAAGTACTGATATTGAAGCTGAAACTCCAATACTTTGGCCACCTGATGCGAAGAGCTGACTCATTAGAAAAGACCCTGATGCTGGGAGGGATTGAAGGCAGGAGGAGAAGGGGATGCCAGAGGATGAGATGGCTGGATGGCATCACCAACTCGATGGACGTCAGTTTGAGTGAACTCCAGGAGATGGTGATGGACAGGGAGGCTTGGTGTGCTGCGATTCATGGGGTTGCAAAGAGTCGGACACGACTGAACAATTGAACTGAACTGACTGATAATTGCTTTACAATGTTGTGTTAGTTTCTACCGTACAGCAACATGAATCAGCTATATGGATGCACGTATCCCCTCCCTCTCTGAGCCTCCCTCTCACTCTCCCATCCTGCCTCTCCAGGTCATCATGGCGCACTGAGCTGACTTATCTATTATTTTGCTGGTTTTCTAGACTTAAGAAAGTGATTGTGGGAAAAGTATTTATAGTGCAGATTAAATTCAAAATGTGTCAAGTCTTTACCTGCTACCTTGTGAATTGCACAAGTAATTAAGACAATATTCTTTCCACTATTTGAAGATTATTATCTGATTCAGGAAGAAAATGAGTAAGTGGAATTTCCATACACATCTTGGTTATTTCACCTTCATATTTCCTGCTAAAAGAAAAAAAGCATCTACCAGCATTCACGTTTAAACAACATTCAATCATCTCTACTGCAGTTACAGACTGGTTATGGATATGTTAGATTCAGGAAAATATCAACAAAGTATTCTATGAGAATCAATTGGCAATATGAAATTTGTAACAGAGTATTTTGCAACTGTGCTGCAATCCATGGGGTTGCAAAGAGTCAGACAAAACTGAGTGACTGAACAACAATTTTGTATGTTATATATTATACAGATGTTGTTTTATATCATTCATATAGGTAAAATTCATAATAACCTTATGTGCATACATATATGTCTATATTTTTCAAGAGAACTGGTTATGAAACATTTACTGGAACATCATTGGATAGAATCCAACAGGTAAGATGCTACTGGATGAGACTGTAAGAGTGCTATGTGTTGGGTCTTGTGTGACTTTGTGACTGTAGCCAGCCAGGCTCCTCTGTTCATGGAATTTTCTGAGCAAGAATACTGGAGTGGGTTCCCATTTCCTATTCCAGGGCATCTTCCTGACCCAAGGATTGAACGTGCGTCTATTGGGTCTCTTGCACTGCAGGTGATTCTTACCTGCTGAGTCATTGGGGAAGGCCATGACTGTAGGACTAGAACCTAAAACCACAATTATCTTTGGCTTTACCTTCTGGGCAGCAGGTCGTTCCCTCAATAAGCCAAATACAGGACCCTTGGTGTATATAATGGCAATACTGTAATGAAAACTGGTGGATACTATAACCCATGAGAATTTAGGAGAAATGCATGTATTTGTTTAACTTTGTTTTTTTCTCACTGTATCTTTATGGCTGGAGAGCTGAATTGTGATCTGACTAATAGACTAAGAAATACATGTAAGCTGTGTTTGTGGCTTATAAACTTGCAAGTGTTATATGCAACAAAGATAATAAGAGGAAATCTCTCTGTCTACCACATGTGTTCACGCGCACCTTTTGGGGATGAACTGAACCCTCAAAGCACTGTTGCTTACATGTAAACAGTACAGGGAATATTCCCCAGTTCCTGCCAGCACACACTCTTCAGGATTAGGGTCCACATTCTGAAGACAGAGGGCTTCCCAGATGGCACAGTGGTAAAGAATATGCCTGCCAATGCAGGAGACTCAAGAGATGTGGATTTGATCCCTGGGTTGGAAGATCCTCTGGAGGAGGAAATGGCAACACACTCCAGTGTTCTTGCCTGGAGAACTCCATGGACAGAGGAGCCTGGTTGGTTACAGTCCGTGGGGTCGCAGAGTCGGACATGACTGAATACACACATGGTCATGTCTGAAGATGAAGGCATTCTGTCCCAGGCTGGGTCCTGGAAAGTCTCACACAGGGCCTAGATGCCTTTCCAAGCTGCCCCCACACTCCAGAAATCCAAGGTTCTAGCACACAGGTCTTCCCTTTCTCAGAGCTGTCATTCACCCAGATCTTCAAACTAACCCTCATGTTTCGAGGTTTAGAGAAGCAGACAGCCCAGCTGTCACCCACTCTCAATAATCGGCTTCACACAGAAAAAATCAATTTTGGAGGCGTTAGTTCATGAAGAAACTACTATTTTCCTTCTCTGATTCAATCAAGGATCTGCATCAGATGGCCAGTCCACAGTGAGCCTCTGTCACACACGCTAGTTTACAGAAGCAGGGATGCAAGATTTTCTTGCTTAAACTAATTGTAGGTGAAGTGATTCAGATTCACGGCCATAACTCATGGCTCAGGTGTAACGCACAGCACGGCCAGACAGGAATGAGCTTTATTGGATTCCCGGTCTATGAAGGCATGGCCCACCATTTATGTCCATTCCGGGCCGTTGTTCTTGATGGGTATCTACAACAATGTTCAAAGGGGTCTGGGAGCCATGCAGAGGCAAACAGGAATAGCAATGCTATTCAAGAACAGCTTTTTTTTTTTTAATGTATTTATTTATGACTGTGCTGGGTCTTCATTACAGCATGCAGGCTTTCTCTAGTTGCTGCGAGCAAGGGCTGCCCTCCAGGCTCCGTGTGCAGGCTTCTCGCTGGGCAGCTTCTCTTGTTGTGGAGTCAGGCTCTAGAGCACGCAGGCTTCAGTAGTGTGGCACGTGAGCTTAGTTGCTCACGGCATGTGCGCTTAGTTGCTCACGGCATGTGCAGTCTTCCCTGACCAGATATAGAACCCATATTTCCTGCATTGGAAGGCAAATTCTTAACCATTGGACCACCAGGAAAGTCCCAGGAACAGATTTTGCATAAAAATTCTCATCCCCTGGAGGAGGGCAAGGCAACCCACTCAGTATTCTTGTCCGAAGAATTCCATGGACAGAGGAGCCCAGCAGACCACAGGCTATAGGGTTACAAAGAATCGCACATGACTGAAGCAAGTTAGCATGCATGCATGCATGAATCTATCTATCTGTCTATCTATTGCTTCATGCTTGGCTTCAACAGCACACGAACCAAGAACTTCCAGATGCACTAGCTGGATTTAGAAAAGACAGAGGAACCACAGATCAAACTGCCAACATCTGTTGGATCATAGAAAAAGCAAGGAAATTCCAGAAAAAATTCTACTTCTGTTTCCTTGATTATGCTAAAGCCTTTATGTGGATCACAACAAACTGCAGAAAGCTCTTAAAGAGATGGGAATACCAGGCCACCTTACCTGCCTCTTGAGAAACTTGTATGCTGGTAAAGAAGCAACAGTTAGAACCAGACATGGAAAAATGGATTGGTTCAAAATCGGGAAAGGAGTATGTCAAGGCTGTGTATTGTTACTCTGCTTATTCAACTTATCTGCAGAGTACATCATGTGAAATGCTGGACTGGATGAAGTTCAAGCTGGATTCAAGATTGCCAGGAGAAATATCAATAACCTCAGATGTGCAGATGACAACATCCTTATGGGAGAAAGCAAAGAGGAACTAAAGAGCCTTTTGATGAGGGTGGAAGAATAGAGTGAAAAAGCTTTCTTAAAACTCAGCATTCAAAAAACTAAGACCATGGAACCTAATCACATCATTTTATGGCAATTAGATGGGGAAACAAGTTATGACCAACCTAGACAGCATATTAAAAAGCAGAGACATTGTTTGCTGACAAAGGCCCATATAGTCAAAGCTATAGTTTTTCCAGTAGTCATATACGGATATGAAAATTGGACTATAAAGGTTGAGTGCCAAAGAATTGATGCTTTGTGCTGCTGGAGAAGACGCTCACTCCAGTGTTCTTGCCTGGAGAATCTCAGGGACAGGGGAGCCTGGTGAGCTGCTGTCTGTGGGGTCACACAGAGTTGGACACAACTGAAGCAACTTAGCAGCAGCAGCTGGAGAAGACAATCTTGAGAGTCCCTTGGACTGTAAGGAGATCAAACCAATCAATCCTAAATGAAATCAGTCCTGAATATTCATTGGAAGGACTGATGCTGAAGCTGAAACTCCAGTACTTTGACCACCTGATGTGAAGAGCAAACTCATTGGAAAAGACCCTAATTCTGGGAAAGACTGAAGCAGGAGGAGAAGGGGATGACAGAGGATGAGATGGTTAGATGGCATCATTGATTCAATGGACATGAGTTTGAGCAGACTCTAGTAGATAGTAAAGGACAGGGAAGCCTGGTGTGCAAAGGTTTAGACATGACTGAGTGACTGAACAAGAACCATGTATCAGCTACTTTTCTATCATTTTTCTATCTACCTATCTTCCTATGGTTTCATTCATAGAGCTAAAGTGACTTAATTATATATATGACGGAGTTTACATGCCTGTGTTTGCATAAGTTGATTTGTGATTTGCCTGGAAGTTAAATATTCCCACAACAGGTTAGTATGTGGACAGCTGGGGCTGTGTGCCGAGTGGAGGGTAGGGAGTAGCAGAGAAGAAATGGGAGTAGTGTGTGCCTATGTTTTCATGGCCTCTTTTGTTTGAATATAGTGCCTGGGGCATGCATTTATCATTTAAGAATAAGTATTTCGTGAGTGTGTACAGTATGTCAGACTGTTCTAGGACTTTGAAAGTATATCGAAGTACCGCTTGTGACGTGACATTGCTATATATCACAAGAGGAGGCAGATGGGAGCAGGGGGAGAAGGACTTCAAGGGCAGCCAGGAGAGCAGACTCTCCATAGCAATCTGTGTGTCCTCTAGGTTTTGGAATTTTCATCCAAATGCTTCCCTGGTGGCTCAGAGGGTAAAGTGCCTGCCTGCAATGTGAGAGACCTGGGTTTGATTTCTGGATTGGGAAGATCCCCCAGAGAAGGAAATGGCAACCCACTCCAGTACTCTTGCCTGGAAAATCCCATGAACGGAGAAGGCTGGTGGGCTACAGTCCATAGGGTAGCAAAGAGTCGGATATGACTTAGCGACTTCACTTTCTTTATGGATTTTTAAAAATGGTGGCCCGTAAAATCTATGACTTTTTCATGGAGGATTTGAACTTCTTGCCCACCCTACCTCTTCAGAATAAAAATGACTGAAGCGGATGATCAATGGACATTAATTGACCCACCTCTGGTTTAAATTCTTTGGCGTTTTCCCTCCTTTCTCCTTACTCCAGGTTACTCTAAAATAAGCCTTAGGGTATCTTTCCTGAAATTTGGGTAATTTTCTGTACTGAAAAGGCTAACTTAGCTCTGATCTGCTTTGTCTTGACTTATGAATTCCCTTGAACTCAGCTGACATGTCTATAGTGCTATGAACATACTGAGGGTTTAACCAAATGCATCCTTGGAGGAATGAGTGTGAACCGGAGAAAAGAAAACGAAGAAATTCCTCAGCTCGTTTTTTGCTCTTTAAAGCTACTTAGATATGTCATTAGCTAGGGGAAAAAAGAGTCCATCTGTTCACTAGAGAGGACATCAGTTGACTCACCAGCATTCATTCCTCCTTTTTCACATTGGGGAGTAGACAGATGGTCTGAGTAGACTTCCTGAATTGTCTGAACCAACCAAAGCAACGCCATCTGCCCCAACCAACTGTCTGGTTCAGGAAATAAAGTCTAGAGCAATATTTGACTAAGGAGAAGATGAATGAGTCCATTAAATGCTCAGAAACATTGCTGAGAATTTTGGGACACCTGTAGTCTCTGCTCTTTCATAGAAAATGTGATTCATGGATGAAACTGAAACTATGATATGGAAGAGTTGAGAGACACAGAGAGAAGGGGAGTTAGAACCCTGATAAAAATGTGCCTGAAGTTTACCCAATCTGTTGACTTTATAGTTGCTTAAGCTAATAAATTCTCTGTAATATATGGGCTAGCTTTTTTTTTTTACTTTATTTAAAAAGATTTGTTCAAGTGTATTTGATTCAGTGTTGCTTTTCAGGTGCACAGCAAAGTGCTTCAGTTACGCATATACAGATATTCTTTTTAGATAGATGTTATCACAGAATATAGAGTTCTCTGTGCTATATAGAGGATTCTTGTTGGTTATCTATCTTATATATAGTAGTGTGTACATATTTATCCCAAGCTCCTGATTTAACATCCTCTCATGTTTCCCCTTGAGTAACCATAAGTTTGCTTTTGATATTTGTAAGACTTGCTTCTGATATTTGTTAAGACTTGCTTCTGATTTGTAAATAAACTCACCTGTATCATTTTCTAAAAAATTAGATTCCACATATAAATGATACGGCATGATATTTGCTTTTCTTTGTCCAACTTTACTTAGTCTGATAATCTGTGTGTGTGTGTGTGTGTGTGTGTGTGTGTGCTCAGCTGCTCAGTCCTGTTCAACTCTTTGCAACCCCACGGACTGCAGCCTGCCAGGCTCCTCTGTCCATTGGATTTTCCAGGCAAGAATATTGGAGTGGGTTGCCCTTTCCTTTCCAGATGATCTCTCCAACACAGAGCTCGAACCTGCATGTCTTGCGTCTCTTGCATTGGCAGATGGATTCTTTACCACGGCACCACCTGGGAAGTCCACCCTGTTTGAGCTAGTTTAAACTAATTTTTTTCTCTTACAAGGTGAACCATCTTAGCTGACGGTCAGCAAGATATAATCTTGGGGTTTGGGAAGTACATCAGTAACTCAGCACATAAGGAAGAGTAAATACTTGGCCTTACCCTCTGTGCGTACTCCTCTTCCTAGGCCTGTGCTGGTCTCTGCGCAGCTCTCCGTCGCTTCAGGAGAGAAGACGTGGGTAATGGTCTCTCTTCCACCATACCTCTTCTATTGTGGGTTTCTTGCCCAAACACCGCATGGTCCCTTAACATATTGTCCAAATAACCAGTCAATTTCCATGTGGAGTAGGAGGGAAAAAAATCGGAGGCAGTAGGTGAGGTAGAATAGCCAGATGTACTTTTTGACAATTAAAAGAAACATCTGAGCGATTTAAATCCAGCCCTTTCCTGTTAAAGAACACTGGCTGGTGATGTGTATTCATTTTTTTTTTTCTGACATATGTTTTTAATAATGATGATGATGATATAAAAGCCCCCCCAAAGTTGATAGCAAGCAGAAAAATGCTAATCCTGACTAGGATTTTTTTCTCCTAAAGCCAGAGAGTGCATTTTTTTGGCTGACCTTGGGTCAATCCCCATCATCAAAATCTTGCTGTTCTGAGCACTGCTCTTCTAAAGACATTTCCTTTAGTGAATAGAGAATTATTCACTTAAAAAAAAAAAATCCTCCCAAGCCTTTACTCTGAATTATAAGCAGGTTCATGTAGAAACATTCTTAATTTTATTTGGGACATCATCCCCGCCCCCCCTTACTATTTGCTATACTACCTTATTAGATTGCTCATTATCCACTTCCATCTTTTATTAGTCTTTTCACAGATAAAGCATTTTGTCAGCTATCAGACAATTTGAAAACGTGGCCATGTTGAGACAGATGGTTTGATTACTAAGGAAGTTGAAACGGAGGTTTTTCAGAAGAACAGAGTACAACAAAGCTTTGTTCTTGACATTGTATTGGGTTGGCCAAAAAGTTCATTCAGTTTTTTTCCATAAGCTGGTAGAGAAAACCTCAAATGAGCTTTTTTTTTGGCCAGCCCAGTATTAGCAGGGATCATCTTTGACATGGTTTCTCCATACTCTTTCTACTGTAGGGCTCCCCTTGTGGCTCAGTCAGTAGAAAATCCATCTGCAATGCAGGAGACAAGGGTTTGGTCCCTGGGTCATGAAGATCCCCTGGAGAAGGAAATGGCAGCCCACTCCAGTATTCTTGCCTGGAAACTCCATGGACAGAGGCGCCTGGTGGGCTACAGCCCATGGGGTTGCAAGAGGTGGGCATAATGACTAAACCACCACCAACACCTTTCTACCACATCTCTCCACCTCTGGGCATGTGCTCAGCTCCACACTGTAGCCCGTCCATCCAGTTCTGACTTACTCTCTCAGCCCAGGCGTGTGTGACTTGGCCTGCCTTCTCCTATAATCTACCAGCATGAGGGGTCAGCTTGGCCCGAAATTGGAAGCCACCCTTCACTTCATAATCTGACCTGTACCACTCACTTACATTCTTCATAAGTCACTCTTCTATGGCATAACAATAACTTTGATCAATTTAAATATTTAAAAATCTCTGGATTTTAAAAAATACACTTAATACATGTCAACTGTAGAAAATTTCAATATGGGAAAAGCAGATCCCAAATCCCACATTCCAAAGATAATTGTGCCTAATATTCAGTATGTGTACTTCCATATCTTTGCAAATGTTTCTCTATCATGTGTATAGATATAAAAATATGGATAGATATGTTCTAAAACACTCTAAGTTTGTATTCTAACATAATATATTAGTGATTATATTATATAGGCAGAGAAGGAAATGGCAACCCATTCCAGTATTCTTATCTGGAGAATTCCATTGACAGAGGAGGCTGGTGGGCTATAGCCCATGGGGTTGCAAAAAAGTTGGACACAACTTAGCAATTAAAACAAAAACAACATACTGTATGTGTAGTTTTATACACTACTTTTTCATCTACCACAAATGAATTGGATTGTCTTTTTGGTAAACATGCATGCATTTCATCTTTGCTAATGATTATAGAGTAGCTAGTGACATTAATATGCCGTAATTTACTTATCTCAAGAAATGGATATTTTATGTAATCCTCAGTTTTCTCTTATTATTAACATTGCTGACATGAATACATTAGTGCTTCATTGTCTGGGATGCATTCTTAGAAGTGCATTTGCAGTGTAAAATGATATGGGCTCTTTTTAGAGTTTTTGATAGGTATCACATTTTGCTTCAGAAATGTTGCACAAAACATATGCTTCTTGCAGATGAGTTAGCTAAAGTTTTGACTGTAGTTAAGTGTTATCATCAGGGTAAATCTTTGGAGGCATTATAAAGATTTTTTTAAATTAGTTGCTATTGGTCAATTACTATTCAAACAGATTAACAGTGCTCATTATCATTATTCTGACTATTACTTTGGACAGAAAATAGAATTGTTAACATTGTCAAGGACTTGGAATCTTACTGAAATGAAATAAATTAGTATTAAATGAACAGGGACTTAAATCAGACAAAGTATTCATAATATATTTGTAGAGAATATGCTCACAGAAATAGAAAATAATTTTTATTTCATGTAACTTTTATATCAAAGATACAGCATTTATTTTCAACAGATTCACTTCCCAACTCTGTTACTTCTGTTATGCGTATACCATGAAATCTGTTTTCCAAGATCAACAAATCTGAGTTGTCTTTAGTGCATCAGCATCATTGTCAACTCTGCTTAATATCTCTGCTTTTCTATCTTGCCAAATGAAATATGCTTTTCTGATGAACAGACAATTGCTGTCTCCTTGCCTCCTGCATTTTCCCCATTTTGCATTCACTTGCCATTTTATGACTAATTAATTTTCATAAGTTGTGACTCTGACTCAGCTACCCACCCCCCATATCAATGAAATAAATAACTCCTGACTGCTTAAGATGAAACCCAGTTATCATAACCTGGCATTGCATGCCTGCATACAGAGAACATCCAATTCAGCTGTCCAGTGATGTTGCCGTATTATTTCCTGTCTCTTTTCCTCATTCTCCAGTCTAGCTAAGTTGGATTATTATTGTGTCATACTGCTTGAAATGTGATCTACGTCTTTTTCATTTGAAAGGTTTGCTCATATTATTCATTGTCTTGGATTCGTCCCCTTCCCATTTCCTACTCCATGTCTTCGCTATATACTATAACTTTGGTATTTAGGGTTTCAGCTTAAAAGAGACAAGAGAACTTCTGTTGGTGAATTTCACCCCACTATGTGCTCTGGGCATGGATAGTTGTTTGCTTTCTTATCCTATTCCTGTGGTTAGTCTGCTCAGGTTTTGTGAGCAGAGACTACGACTAACTCTTCTTGGATCTCCTGAAGTTACCCAGGGCCTCAAATGGACCATTTGCTCTAAAATAGCTGTTGGGTACTATGAAGATAAGAAACGCTAGTGGATAATTTAGTGGGCTAGTACATATTAAGACATGTTTTGATATTACGAAAAGAGGTCGAAATGATGTTCCTTCACAGTTTGTGAAACTAAAGTCACATCAGATACTCCAAGTTACTTGACATATTTTGCCCTTAGATATCTCATAATCTGGGTTTCCCAGATGGCTCAGTGGTAAAGAATCCTCCTGCCAGTGCAGGAGATGGTGGGAGATGCGGATTTGCTTCCTAGATCAGGAAGATCCCCTAGAAGAGGGAATGGCAACCCACTCCGGTATTCTTGCCTGGGAAATCCCCTGGACAGTGGAGACTGGTGGGCTACAGTCCATGGGGTTGCAAAGAGTTGGACACAACTGAGCGACTGAGTATGTGCACACACACATTTCATAATCTAGGGAGTGATAATGGATTTCCCATATGATAGATTAACTCCGAAATGGAAACTTTTTGTTCGAAGTGGCTGTGTTTCAAAGGTCAGCATCATGATGAAGCTTTACTCAATCATCTCTGCCATGATTGACAAATTTGTTCAAAATTACCCTCTACTCCATGTAGCTAGTGTAACTGATCTTACCTGAGATTTGATTGTTTTTTTTCCCAAAAGCAAGAGAAAAAGTAACTTCCTTTTAAGCTTCATTAATTTCTTTCTCCAGGTCTCACTTTTTGGAAGCTTATAAAACCTTGCCTTTTGTAACAGGCATTCCCCATTTTGGATAGGTCTCAGAGGAAAAGTAACTTCCACTACTAACCATGCTTCTTCCCAAGCTCCCAGCTTGCAAAAGGAAAGGGTGATAAAGCAGCTAAAACTTTATTATTTTTTATTTAGTTTTCTTCCTGTTTTCTTCTCAAATTTTAGAGAAACCTAAAAACTAGTCTTAACTGGTAATTTCAGTCCTTACCCATCACTGAAGTTGTATTGATCCATTTTTTTAAGGCAGTGAACTTAATAAGAATGTGCCACCTTGGATTATTTGACTTTGTGTCTGTGATATAATTTTAATATTGATACTAAGGCATGACACTCAGCTGCTCAAAAACCTCCAGTGGTTCCCACTGTCCATAATATATAGCTCTTGCCTGACCTGTTAATTTTTTTTAAAGTCAAGCTCAGTTTATCTTTCCATCCTTGCTTCTATGTAAAAGAATCCAGGTATGCAAAGCCGTCAAACGTTTTGTTTAATCTAATAAGCAGTGAGAATCATTTCCAACATTTGATAGGAGGAATAACTGAGTCAGAATCATGAATTGGGAAGATTAATTAAGCATAAAGTGGTAAATATAAGCCTTCCATTAGACAGAGATGGACACAGTGACACTTTGTTTTCTTGGATTCCTTTATTTCACTTTTCTGGAATGCTGAACCCAAAGCTCTAAATCCTCCTGTCCTTCAAGTTCTATATTAAATGCACAAAACATTTCCAGGATACCTTATTCCCTTTCCAGACATTCTTTAGCACAGAATATGCCTATCCATGAGGCATTCAATTTGCTATTGCTTTGCTATATATCATTGTCAAGCATTATCATTTAATGGGTTTTTAATGCATGTTATTTGTTTCTCCAATTAAAGTATAAGTTTCTTGAGACCTGAAATTATATTACACACATCATTGGCGTCGACTAACAACTTTATATAACAATGCATTCACTAGAGATATGTTATCAGTGTTTGGCAAACATTGATCATGCAAGAGGAAGTCAAGTTTGGAAAGATGGTTGCCAGTTGCCTCTGGCTCCCTCTAGTGATGTCCAAAAGGTTACTAGGAGTTGCATGCTCTTGTTTCATCCCACCTATTGTAATTTTACTGCATTCAGATGTGACTTAGAGAACAACCACAGCTACCGGGAAGAAATAATATCATAATTAATATTGTAGCCCTGTGTATCAATCTTACTGTACATCAAGAGCTGTTAAGGAAATTAGACAAATTGTCTCATCTAACCTGTACAAAAACAGTGTGAGAGAGTTAGCAATAGTCTCCAGTTTACAAATGAAGAGACTGAGCCACAGTCATGTCCAGAGACTCACCTAAGGTCACACAGTGGTGTTTTCCTTCATTTTTCTTTTTTCTAGTTCTACTGAGATATAACAAATATGACAAATAACATTGTATAAGTTTAAGGTATACAGTGCTTTGACTTGATATATGTTTATATTGTGAAATGATTATCACAATAATGTTGGTTAATATCTCACATTACCTCACAATTGCACTCATCTCACATGCTAATAAAGTAATGCTCAAAATTCTGCAAGCCAGGCTTCAGCAATACGGGAACCATGAACTTCCAGATGTTCAAGCTGGTTTTAGAAAAGGCAGAGGAACCAGAGATCAAATTGCCAGCATCTGCTGGATCATGGAAAAAGCAAGAGAGTTCCAGAAAAGCATCTCTTTCTGCTTTATTGACTATGCCAAAGCCTTTTTGACTGTGTGGATCACAAGAAACTGTGGAAAATTCTGAAAGAGATGGGAATACCAGACCACCTGACCTGCCTCTTGAGAAATCTGTATGGAGGTCGGGAAGCAACAGTTAAAACTGGACATGGAACAACAGACTGGTTCCAGATAGGAAAAGGAGTCCGTCAAGGCTGCATATTGTCACCCTGCTTATTTAACTTATATGTAGAGCACATCATGAGAAATGCTGGACTGGAAGAAACACAAGCTGGAATCAAGATTGCCGGGAGAAATATCAATAACCTCAGATATGCAGATGACACCTCCCTTATGGCAGAAAGTGAAGAGGAACTGAAAAGCCTCTTGATGAAAGTGAAAGAGGAGAGTGAAAAGTTGGCTTAAAGCTCAACATTCAGAAAACGAAGATCATGGCATCTGGTCCCATCACTTCATGGGAAATAGATGGGGAAACAGTGGAAACAGTATCAGACTTTATTTTTCTGGGCTCCCAAATCACTGCAGATGGTGATTGCTACCATGAAATTAAAAGATGCTACTCCTTGGAAGGAAACTTATGACCAAGCTAGATAGCATATTGAAAAGCAGAGATATTACTTTGCCAACAAAGGTCCGTCTAGTCAAGGCTATGGTTTTTCCAGTGGTCATGTATGGATGTGAGTGTTGGACTGTGAAGAAGGCTGAGCGCCAAAGAATTGATGCTTTTGATCTGTGGTGTTCGAGAAGACTCTTGAGAGTCCCTTTGACTGCAACAAGATCCAACCAGTCCATCCTAAAGGAGATTGGCCCTGGGTGTTTGTTGGAAGGACTGATGCTGAAGCTGAAGCTCCAGTACTTTGGCCACCTCATGCGAAGAGTTGACTCATTGGAAAAGACTCTGATGCTGGGAAGGATTGGGGGTAGGAGGAGAAGGGGACAACAGAGGATGAGATGGCTGGATGGCATCACCAACTCAATTGACATAAGTTTGAGTGAACTCCTGGAGCTGGTGATGGACAGGGAGGCCTGGCGTGGTGTGATTCATGGTGTTGCAAAGAGTCAGACACGACTGAGTGACTGAACTGAACTGAATATATCTTGAATCTTACATAGTTAGAATTTGTGTGTGTGCTGAGAACTTTTAAGTTCTAGTCTCAACAACTTTGAAATATACAATTCCATATTGTCAGCTATAGTCGTCATGATGTACATCATATCCTTGGAATTTATTCATCTTATGACTGGAAATTTGCACCCTGTGACTGCCTTCCTCCCCCCAACCCATGATCCTAGCCATCACCAATCTACTCTCTATTTCTGTATGCATTTTTCTTTAAAGATTCTATGTATAAGTGAGATTATATTGCATTTTTCCTTCTCTGACTTTAAACTTTGGCACTCACTTTTCATGCATATTGTTGGCATGGCAGGATTTCCTTCTCTTTTGCTTGGGTAATATTCCATTGCCGCATTCATCACAGTTTATTTATACGTTCATCTGAAGATGGACACTTAGGTAGTTTGGAGTACTGGGGTCCTCGAATAATTGGGCTATCTGGCTGATGTGCTTCATTCCTAAACTTATTATATATTTTAATAAAAATGTATAATTCTGACAAATACATGGATATAGCATGCAATACTTAGTTTAGCTTGAAAAGAAGTAAACAACTGCAAATGGCAATGCAAAAATGGTAAGAAAAAGATTGTTCAATGGCCAAGGAACTATTCTCAAATTTCCAGAAGAGAGAACCATATTTTTTTTAAAAAAGTTTATTGAAATATAGTTGATTTACAATGTTGTTTTAGCTTCAGGTGTACAGCGAAGTGATTTAGTTATACACGCTGCTGCTGCTGCTAAGTTGCTTCAGTCGTGTCCGACTCTGTGCGACCCCATAGACTACAGCCCACCAGGCTCCCCCGTCCCTGGGATTCTCCAGGCAAGAACACTGGAGTGGGTTGCCATTTCCTTCTCCAATGCATGAAAGTGAAAAGTGAAAGTGAAGTCATTCAGTCGTGTCCAACTTTGCGATCCCACGGACTGCAGCCTACCAGGCTCCTCCATCCATGGGATTTTCCAGGCAAGAGTACTGGAGTGGGGTGCCATTGCCTTCTCCCTTAGTTATACATACATATACATAAATCTATTCTTTTTAAGACTTTTTCCATTATATGTGATTACAAGATGTTGAATATAGTTCCCAATAGATCCTTGTTGGTTATCTATTTTATGTTTATTAGTGTGTTTATTTTAATCCCAAATTCTTAATTCACACCCTCTCTTTGGTAATTATGTTTGTTTTTGAAGTCTGTGACTACTCTGTTTGTGTTTTGTAAATAAGTTCATTTGTATCATTTCTTAATTTCACATAGAAGTGATATAATGATATTTATCTCACTTCACTGAGTATAATAACCTTCAGGTCTGTCTTTGTAGCTGTGTGTGTTAGTTGCTCAGTCATGTCCAACTCTTTGAGACCCCGTGGACTGTAGCCTGCCAGGCACCTCTGTCCATGGGATTTCCCAGGCAAGAATATTGGAGTGGGTTGCCATTTTCTTCTCCACTTTGTAGCTGTAAATGGCATTATTTCATTCTTTTGATGCTGAGTAATATTCCATGTATATATACATTTATATATATCCCATCTCCTTTATCCATTCACCTATTGATGGACATTTATGTTGTCTCCTAGTCTTGGCTATTGTAAATAGTGCTGCTATGAATACTGGAGTGTAAGTATCTTTCTGAATTAGAGTTTTGTCCAGATATATGTCCAGGATACAGAACTACTTTAGAATAGGTCTTATTTGGTATCGAGTTGCATGTAAATGGGCTTCCTTGGTGGCTCAGACAGTAAACAATCTGCCTGCAATGCAGGAGACCTGGGTTCAATCTCTGGGTTGGGTTCAAGATCCCCTGGAGAAGGGAAAGGCTACCCACTCCAGTATCATTGCCTGGAGAATCCCATGGACAGAGGAGCCTGGTAAAGAGTTGGACATGATTGACTAACACTGAGTATAAATAGGCTTAATTTAAAAACTCATTGTGTATATTATTTAAAATAGTCTTCTTTTAAATGTGTAACTGTTCAATTAATGAGCTATTCATTGCATGAATTTTATTATAATGGATAATGTTTTGATACAGAAATAATAATGAGATTGAAATGTATGATTTTTACTATAATTAAATGATTTG
The DNA here is from genome assembly GCA_006408695.1 of Aepyceros melampus. Lineage (NCBI taxonomy): Eukaryota > Metazoa > Chordata > Mammalia > Artiodactyla > Bovidae > Aepyceros > Aepyceros melampus. The sequence goes on from SJXQ01001723.1 coordinate 198,494, forward strand.
CATAGTAACAATAAACTTTCTCATCTTCAGTATCACCATTTAAATTGAATTAAGATTGAAACAGTATCATTTAAAATGGGAAAAGAATATATAACGCTAATATTAGTGCTGGTCACATATCCTGGAGAAGAGGGAGTCAAGGCAATAAACAATGAATACAATACATAAAAATATAAAAATATCTTTCGTATTCCATGTTACCTTCTTGCAGGGAAATAAATGATGCAGGTGATCTTACATGAGCAATAGTAGACTTTCAAGATAAATATATTTTGGAATTGCACAATGCCCCCAGCTAGACAGAACTGATATTTTTGGAAAACTTTTAAGTCTCTCTCTTTTTAAAATCCCCTTTGAGCATACATTATTATTAACAAGGGGCATCTGGTTCTCATTAACATTAAGAGAAGAGATCTATCTTAGGATTATGATTTAAGTTGCATTCTAGGCCAGGAGAATTAGCCATCCCTTCTGCCTCATATGTTTTTGTAGCTATGCTAATCACCAGCAGGTAACAGAGCACTCTCGCTCTCTCTCTCTTTTGCAAAATGAATTAACTAATGTAAAAGTTACTAACCTACTAAACTGTAGGACAAGTAAGCCATATGTGTATGTGAATTTCAGAGTAGGAGTGTGTGTGTGTGTGTGTGTGTGTGTGTGTAAGAAAGAGAGAAAGACAGAGACGGACACAGGAGAGAATAGTTCTTGGAAATAAGCTGTCCTATTGCCATTTATAGACGGCATTCCAAGAAGATCAGGTCTTGCAACTTCTTCATGGCCTTGTGAAAACGACCTCAAGGGATTACTCAGGTGCTTGGAAATGCCATAAAAAATAACAATAATAATTTCTCATTAAAACAACAACAAAAAAAAGGTGATGAATGAGAGGTATCCAGGGGGAAAATGGACCGTAAGAACTGATATAAAGTGAGCAGGAAGCAAAGTCGTGTAGTACGCAGAGTCCTGAAACCTAAACAGACAGAACTAGATTTTCAGCCTCTTCCTGTTAATTACGTGCTGTGTGACCTGGCAAAATTACATAACCTTTCTGAGTCTCCTCTTCCTCACCTGTAAGTTAATATTTGCTTCACAGGGCTGTGGTGAGGATTAAACTTGATCAAACCCTCTCTTTGAAATGCCTTTAAGAGTGCCCAGCACCACAGAAGGGTTGTTGGCTCTCCATATATGTTTGTTTCCCTTTCTTGGCTTCCTTCTTACTCTGGGAAGGCGCTCAGACTGTTCAGTTCAGTTCAGTCATTCAGTCAAGTCCAACTTGCAGGAGGTCTCGGTTTTGAACTTCCTAGTCTCTCAGCTCAGTTCAGTTGCTCAGTTGAGTCCGACTCTTTGTGACCCCACAGACTGCAGTATGCCAGGCTTCCTGTCCGTCACCAATTCATCCTCTGTCACTCCCTTCTCCTCCCACCGTCAATCTTTCCAGCTTCAGGGGTTTTCCAATGAGTCAGCTCTTAGCATCAGATGGCTAAAGTATTGGAGCTTCAGCTTCAGCATCAGTCCTTCCAATGAATCTTCAGGACTGATTTCCTTTAGGATGGACTGGTTGGATCTCCTGCTGTCCAAGGGTAACTTAGGCTGTTACCTGCTTGAAATATCTGCACAGAGTCACATTATTCTCACATAATGGCAGATCCTGATGACCTCCAATGAAGTTAGATAACAGATCAGAAGTTTCATTTCCACATGGACTAATAAAATAATGGCTTATTCATCTACCATTTGGCCCCTTATTGCCAAATACATTGACCTTGACTTTCCTTAAGAAGGTGCTCAGTTCCCTCTCTGGCTGAAGAAGAAAGATCAAAGTCAGGAGATATTTCTTATTTTCTTCTGGCCTAGAATTAGAAAGTATTTGTGTGTATGAGTGTGTATGTGAGTATGAATGTCTGTGAGTGTGTGTATGTGTGTGCACAGGTTTTCAGACACTTCCCTTTTCTTGCTTCCTTTCCTACATCTCCATCCCATTTCCCACCAGGAAAAAAAATTATTGGTAGAAAAGTGACTGAATTTCACATTTTAGTAAAGTAAGCACATGATCTAACTGGCAAAAAAGTGTTTTGAGAAAATAGGTCTCTTGACCTTACAGAGCTGAAGTCTTGAAGTCATGGCTGAAGTTTGACAAAACACTGAAAGTCCTTTAATGATACTAAGGTAGAGTTGGAGAGAAGGAGAAAGCTGGTCCCCAGAAGGCCCATTAGATATTCCCACAGGAAAAGAATGGTTATAGTTCTACGACTATACACTGTTGAAACCAGTGGCTCACAAAATGCGGAATGATGAAATAAGGCTTATTTCACACTCTTGCTTCATTTGATTTCAGGTTTGGGAGTGAAGGGCCATAGCATGTGGCCAAATGGGCTAGGAAAGCAGCTGAAAGAATGAAAAAGGCAGCGTGGAGAGGCCAGAGGTTGCAGAGTGAACAATTTCCCATATGAGCAAAAGGAAATAAAATTAGCCATGGCGGCATGGAACAGGGGCATAATGAACCCCGACATTTTCACATTAGACAGAAATTATTACATCCTGGGCTCTGCAGATCATGCTTGTGAGATGTTGGCTTGGATGAGGCCCATTGATAAGTGTCATCTTTATTTTTTTCACTTGTGCTATCCTTTATTACAGCCATTTTTAAAAGATTTTTTTTCGATGTGGACCATTTTAAAGTCTGTATTGAATTTGTTACAGTATTGCTTCTGATTTTTATGTTTCAGTTTTGTGGTGAGACATGTGGGATCGTAGCTCCCTGTGCAAGGATTGAACTTGCATCTCCTGAATTGGAAGGTGGATTCTTAACCACCGGACCACCAGGGAAGTCTCTACAATCATTTTATATGGTTGAGCGATCAGGTGATTTTAAGTTTTCTTTCATTTTATTATAAATAACACTGCAAAGAACAGCCTGGGATTTTCATCATTGTGTAAATCTCTGGTAATTTCCTTTAGATAGATTAAAACATTTATTGAAGTAGAGTTGATTTATGATGTATGTAAGGTAGCTAGCCAACAGGGACCTATTGTATAGCACAGGGAATTCTACTCAAAATTCTGTGATAACTTATATAAGGTAAGAGACTGAAAAAGAATGAATATATGTGTCTGTGTCTGTGTGTGTGTATATATATATATATATATATGTTTGTATAAATGAATCACTTTGATAAGTGTTGTCTTTAAAAATGGCCTTCAGGAGTCCAGGGATGGGAGCAAGACCTCAAATCGAGTTGTAGTAAAAAAGAAAAGGAATTATCCCTGACAGAATGCCTAGTGCCTATGGAGCACTGTGCTAAGCAGTCCTCAGTCCTGTCCATTTTGGTCAGTCCTCAGCAATGAAGTGATGCTTCTGAAACTGTCACCGTCTTTTTGCAGATGAAGTGGCTGAGTCCTTCTGCTATGACATAATGTGCCCAAGTGAACAACAAAGGGGACTGATGAAGGTGAGATTTTACCCCAAATCGGGCTGAGTGTCACACTCAAGTTTCCTATTACACTGGGCTAACCAACGCATGCCTCTGGGTTTCTCCATCAAGATGTAACCGAAAAACCCAAACAGATGTTTTGACCAGTCCTATACTAAGTTGTGCCATGAAAGATAGAAATAGCCTATTTATCTGGAACCAAAGATGACTTTTCTAATCCAGTGTTTCCAAAATGTTCTCTACAGAGCACTAGGTTTCGGGTTTCTTTCCCTAAACAGTTACTTATTGGTTGCTATGCCAAGTCACTTTCGTCATGTCTGACTCTGCGACCCTATGGTCCACCAGGCTCTTCTGTCCATGGGATTCTCCAGGCAGGAATACTGGAGTGGGTTGCCATGACCTCCTCCTGACCCAGGGATCGAACCTGCGTCTCTTACATCCCCTGCATTGGCAGGCGGGTTCTTTACCACTAGTGCCACCTGGGAAGCCCCGTGTTTAATGCTGGAACTTCAAATTCACAAGGGCTTTCCAGGTAGCGCTAGTGGTAAAGAACCCGCCTGCCGATGCAGGAGACATAAGAGATGCGGGCTCAATCCCTGGGTCGGGAAGATCCCCTGGAGGAAGGCATGGCAACCCAGTCCCGAGGACAGAGGACCCTGGTGGGCCATGGTCCATGGGGTCATAAAGAACTGGACATGACTGAAGCGACTTAGCACGCACAAATTCACGGGCAGGCTGTTAAAAGGAGAGGATGATGGTAAAGTCGGGGAGGAAGGGCTGATTGAAATCCACAGGCATAGGCTGGAGCCTCCTGAGAATGAATTGAAAGCTGTGTCGGTTCTTGTTGTCTCTGACCTTGGTGAGGGTGTCCTTCAGAGGCTGGGCCCTTCATCCTGGAGCTGAGCACACAAACCCAGACCAGGAGTCAGAAAAGCTGAAGCAGGAGTCAGTGGGAGGTGGGGCAGGTGCAGGCCCAGCTCTCCACCCTCACGCCACTGAGACGTGTAGCCACTGATCAGAGGGAAGCTAAAACAGTGGCTGCCACTTCACTTCCTCCTTCCAACTCTTGCCCAATAACTTCTCTGTGACCTACTATAATAGGAAATATACAGAGAAGAGAATTCTTGGAAAAAGAAACCTAGTCAAACTGACATATCTCAAAGCCACCATACTTCTCCAGTGCACTTCTTGGGAAGTGTTTAACTCAGTGAAAGCTTAGAAAAAGAAAAAAACAGTCCCACATGGGCTAATGAAGCTCCCCTTGTGTCTCAGACGATAAAATGTCTACCTGCAAAGCAAGAGACCCATGTTCAATCCCTGGGTTGGGAAGACCCCCTGGAGAAGGGAATGGCAACTCACTCCAGAATTCTTGTCTGGAGAATCCCATGGATGGAGGAGTGTGGCAGGTATAGTCCATGGGGTCGTGAAGAATTGGACATGTGCGCGCGTCTTCACTTTCTCTTTTCTTTCAAGTGGGGTATGTGTTGCAGCTGAATCTGGGTGAACATTGGGCTTCCCTGGAGGCTCAGGGATCTGCCTGCAATGCAGGAGATGCAGATGACGTGGGTTCGATCCCTGGGTTGGAAAGATCCCTTGGAAGAGGGCATGGCAGTCCACACCAGTATTCTTGCCTGGAGAAAATATTATCCATAATACTGATTTGTATTCTTGTATAAGATAACCTATTCAATAATAATGTTTACTTTCCTGGTTTAAGGATTTTTTCAAATGTCCAAGTTTAAATCAAGGTCAAATCGGAAACACACGGTTTGTGTTATTTACCAATAGAAATTACCAAGTTTATAAACAACCACCTAATCATTTGTTGTATATTTCACTTGCCATTCTACTGAGAATCGTTTGCCCATAATTACTTCCTGTGGACCCACTCACTAATTGAGCATACAGATTCCTTCTCACCAATACACTCAATTACTGACGACTGTAAGAATTGATCACCTTCATGTAATGACACACAAGATTTGAGAAGAACCGAAAAATGTACAACCAGTACACCTGGATACGATTTACTGCCCAGTTAAAGAAGATGGAATATTACCCAGCCATTAAAAAGAAATGAAATAATACCATTTGCTGCAACATGATGGACTTAGAGATTGTCATACTGAGTGAAGTAAGTCAGACAGAGAAGGAAAAATATCATATGACATCTCTCATATGTGGAATCTAAAAAGAAATTATACAAATGAACTTATTTATGAAACAGAAACAGACTCAGTCAATGAACTTACCAGTGGTTACCAGTGGGGAAGGATGAACGGAAGGGAGAGTTAGGGAGTTTGGGACCGACACGTACACACTGCTGTATTTAAAAGGGATAACCAAGGCCCTACAGTCTAGCACAGGGAACTCTGCTCAGTGTTGTGTGGCAGCCTGGATGGGAGAGGAGTTTGGGGAGAATGGATACATGTATATATAATGGCTGAGCCCTTTGACTGTCCATCTGAATCTGTCACATTGTTAATCGGCTATACTGCAACATAAAATAAAAAAGTCAAAAGATACAGATTTGCTATCCAGAAGCACTTACAAATCCACATGGTTTTACAACAATGATGACGTTGTCCTAAAGCGGTGGAGGCATTTTGGTCCATGTCAGTTCAGTTCAGTTCAGTTCAGTCGCTCAGTCATGTCCGACTCTTTGCAACCCCATGAATCGCAGCACGCCAGGCCTCCCTGTCCATCACCAACTCCTGGAGTTCACTCAGACTCACGTCCATCGAGTCCATAATACCATCCAGCCATCTCATCCTCTGTCGTCCCCTTCTCCTCCTGCCCCCAATCCCTCCCAGCATGAGGGTCTTTTTCAATGAGTCAACTCTTCGCATGAGGTGGCCAAAGTACTGGAGTTTCAGCTTTAGCATCACTCCTTCCAAAGAAATCCCAGGGCTGATCTCCTTCAGAATGGACTGGTTGGATCTCCTTGCAGTCGAAGGGCATCTCAAGAGTGGGTTTCTTTAGTTATGGGAGTGCTGTTTTCCCAGGAGAGACAGATGTTTTCTTGCACAGTGTGATCAACATGGCGAGTTGTTCATTGGCTCCGTTCCAGTATACCCAGCATATTTGGTGGCAAAATCAGTTTAAGATTATAGTGCAGTTGAACTGAAGCTGCTAACAGGAGTTGAAGAGAGCGGAGCAGAAGGGCATTTGTGGAGGGGCCTTGTGTGCCTGATGTTTTATGATAGGCATTCTCACTTTGTCAGCCTCATGCTGTATTGAGAAGATAGCGTCAGACCACCTGGGGCTTAATTCATGCCTGGTGCTAACCTGTCAAATGTGACCTTGGGCAAGTTATTTAACTGCCCTGTGTCTCAGTAATTTCCACCAGAACACTGTGCAGAGGGTCTTTGGAAGATCAGACAAGAAACTGCATTCAGGGGCTTCCCTGGTGGTCCAATGGTTGACTCTGGGCTCCCACTGCAAGAGGGCATGGCTTCAATCCCTGGTCAGGGAATTAAGATTCCACACGCTGCATGGTACAGCCGAAAAATAAAACACAGCTTAAAAACTACATTCGGAGACCTTAGAAGAATTTGAGGCACCTGAAAGGGCACAACAACTGTTATGATTATGATTATTATTTGGTCATCTCCATGAGGTGGTGGAGATCATCCCAGGATTGGCCAGGAAATTAAAAGGGAAATTAAATGACTCACTAATGTTTACTAGGTATAGTAGCCCAGTCTTTCCAATATGAAAACTCCTGCCATTTCTCATAGACCCTGCAGAGTCTAAATCTCAGAATACCTACCAGGAACCAGACACTCTTCTGGGCCCAGTTGATTGGACACTGGACTTTTAGTAGGAAAACAGAAGGAAATGGGATGAACAAAGTTATTTGAACTAAAATGTAGAGTTTTGAAATTTAATACCAGGAAGAGAAGTATGTACTCTATCTGGAAGACACTATGAAATCAAAAAAAAAAAAAAAAATTTGAGCATATGCAGAGACATGGGTTGTTCTGTCATACACTGTAGGAATCTGCTCCCTAATCAAGCAAAAGCTGATCATGTTGGGTGACTCGCAAATAAGTCATTTGTGAGAAAGGCCCAGCTGTGTCCCGTGTAACCCACAGGGCAGTCTGCCTGGACCTTAGGTAATCAGGGCACATCTCTGTTGGTGGCATCTGATCCACAAGGCTCATCAAGCTAGATCCCTGGAGGCATCTTCCACTCCTTCCTCTCCATCACTGCCACACCTTAATCACTTAAGCAAGTCCCGCCAACTACTGTCTCTTAAAACTTTCAACTCCTGTCTAGTCTCACAGAAAAATGCCTTCCTTTCTGGCTCCCATGGTCTCTCACTGAGTCTGGTAGTACAGCAAAGTGGCTCAGTGCTGGCTCTGAACCCACCAGACATCCTGGAGTGGCTGTGACACCTTGAGCAAGGTCCTTAAACTTTGTGGCTCATAGTACTGTCAAGGAATTGAAAGAGTTAATTGTAGTAACACATTTAAGAGGGTCCCTTATATGTAGGAGGAATTCAATGAATTTAACTGCTGCTATTGATTATGATGTCTGCAACAAGAACACTATCTCATAAGCCAAAGTTTGCAGACGCAGAGCCTCCTTACTCGAAAGCAATGTACATATTGATGGTTGTTGTTTAGTGGCCATGGACTGTAGCCCACCAGGCTTCTCTCTGCATGGGATTTCTCACTCAAGAATACTGGAGTGGGTTGCCATTTTCTCATCCAGGGGATCTTCCAGATTTGGGGAGCCACTGAGCCTCCAGGGAAGCCGTGTACATATTGATACTTTGGTTGTATTTCTAAGACACTTGCCTTGTCTTCACCTGCACTCTACCACCTGGATACCATGCCTTTGTGACTGTACTGCTGGTCTTGTCTATGCTCCTTACATGATGTTGCTAAGTGTGTACGAAAATGCCCCTCATTATATAGGCCTACATACCTTCAGGAGCTTCATGGCCTTTAACTGTCCTGTCACTTTATGCTCTGTCAAAGAGCAAGTACTTATGGTCTCTGGACACATCACATTTTGTCTGTTCAAATTCATGACTCATAAGAAATGTCCCATCCTTAGAGACCTCATTCTACACCACCGCGATAAGCTCTCCTTTCCCTAACCGTTTTCTCATTCCCCTTATACTGATTTATTTTTCTCTATAGCATCATATGTTACATATGACTTGCATATCTGTTCCTAATCTGTATCCTCTACAAAAAAGAACATCGGGCGGACTATTAGTCATGCTCATCACTGTATTAGCTTTTCACTGGTGCTAGTGGTAAACAACCCACCTGCCCATGCAGGAGAGTAGGAGATGAGGGTTCAGTCCCTGGGTTGGGAAGATCCCCTGGCAGAGGGCATGGCCACCCACTCCAATACTCTTGCCTGGAGAACCCCATGGAGAGAGGAGCCTGGGGGCCAACAGTTTGTGGGCTCACAAAGTATCAGACACGACTGACGTGACTTGGCATGCATGCACACATCACTGTATTGCTTGCATCTAGAATGGTGCCTGCCTAATTGTACATGCTAACTATTTGTGGAAGAAAAGAACAAAGAATGAGTGAAGGAACAAATAAAGGGATCTTTCACACCTCTGTGCTTTCAGAGGCTCATCTCTTTGGTATACAAGCCTTTCCTCGCCTGTCTTCCCTGAAAACTCTGATTTATTCATTGAAATCTATCTCTAACTCCACTGTAAAGCCTCTCTTGATTTTCAAGTTAAGGGGAAACTTTTTTTTTTAAATCATTTTAACTTTTAATTTTATATTGAGGTATAGATGACTCGACTTCCCAGATGGTGCTAGTGGTAATGAACTTACCTGGCAATGCAGGAGATAGGAGATGGCAGGTTTGATCCTTGGGTTGGGAAAATCCCCTGGAGGGCATGACAACTCACTCCACTGTTATTGCCTGGAAAATCCCGTGGACAGAGGAGCCTGGCGGGCTATAGCCCATGGGGTCACAAAGAGTTGGCCATGACTGAAGTCAAGCACACACATAGCTGATTAACAATGTTGTGAAAGTTTCAAGTGGACAGCAAAGGGACTCGGCCATACATACGTGTATCCATTCTCCCCCAAACTCCCTTCCCACGAAGGCAAAACTCTTTGCTTCTCCTGTCTTTGTAACTTGGGCTTATAATTATCATAATGTGTAAATGTTTAAAAACTTGTCCCAGTGTAGACTTTAAGACCCCGGGACAGAGGTGGGACTTTGACGAGGCCAGTGTAGATTTTCATAGGCATTTGCAAGACTTGGTAGACAGTTTTTGGATTGAACTGTGTGCCCCCGGGGGTCTTTTAATGGCTTGCTGATTAATGTGGTCAGGGACTTGCCAGTCTAGAACCTTCTCAGTTAGAAACTGAGTGCCCCAGGGCACAAGGCAAACCCAGTTGCCCGCACTGTTAATGGACCTTGGCCTCCGGAATCTACAGCTCTGTTGCCAAAGGATCACAAAATTCAGGTGTAAATGAGGAACTGCGTCTGGGTCTAGTGAAGAAAGTTCTGGGAACTTGACTGAAAAATCAGGCCACTTGGCCAGCTCATGATAAACCTACCAGTTTGGTCTACTAGTTTCCCATACTCACCCCTTATAGGTGCTGAAAAATTCAGCGGGAGTTTCGAGGATAGAAAATAACTTCCAATGAAAAGAAGTTTGTGTGCCAAAAATAACTTGTCTTTTCGAGTTAAACCATTCTTTTTATTTCCATTTTATTTTTTATAATTTTTATATGTTTGCTTATTTATTGAGTCCTACTAGGTCTTTGCTGTGGCACACAGGATTTTCAGCTGTGTCGCGTGAACACATAGTTGCAGCATGTGGGATCTAATTCCCCAACATGGGGTCAAACCTGAGCCCCTTGCATTGGGAGTGTGGCATCTTAGCCACTGAACCACTAGGCATTTATTTTATGTTTTTATGTCATATGTAGAAAGTGAAGTGAATGACTGGAAAAATGGGTGTACAAAGTCCCAGTGACCTGGTGGACCAAAGTCAGCTGTGAGGGGAATGACAGCTATAGGGAAAAGAAATTGATAAAAGTTGAACCCGTCACATTCAAAGCTGCATCTGGCCAGAGATACTAAAACCAGGTATTTTGTCACATCTCAACTCTTCAGACACAATTTGGACGATTGCTTCTAAGATTGTTGTGACACTTCTGTGTGGCTTCTAAAGGAATGCCTGATCACACACACACACTCACACCCTCCCACCCCTATTCTTGTCTTCAGTTAATTTCTTTGATCTTGCTTTCACTGAAACTGGGGTCTATTATTTTATTTATTTTCGGCTGTGCTGAGTCTTCGTTGCTGTGTGGGCTTTCCTCTAGTTGCGGCGGGTGGGGTCTACTCTCTAGCTGCGGTGCTCGGGCTCCTTATTGCACCGGCTTCTTTTGTTATGACGCACGGGCTTTAGGGCATGCAGGCTTCAGTGGTTGCGGCACATGGGCTCAGGGGTCATGGCTCCCCGGCTTTGGCTCCCAGGCTTTAGAGCACGGGCTCACTGGTTATGGTGCACGGGCTTAGTTGCTCCTCGGCACATGGGATCTTCCTGGCTTAGGGATCGAACCTGTGTCTCCTGCCCTGGCAGGTGGACTCCTTACCACTGAGCCACCAGGGAAACCTTGAAGTCCATATTCTTATAGCAGGCTAAAGGCTTGCCATATTGGTCATTTTCTTGCAAAAAATAAATCACTAGGATATAATTTTGAATAATGCCACCTTTCAGCCTGCAGTCACTAACAGCAAACTGCCACCATCCAATATCTGAATCGGAAAGGCAAATCTGACAGGATGTGTTTGAGGATAGTGTGCCAAAAGCAGGGAATATTGAGCACTTCGAGGTCTTCTAGTTCTCACTCCAATACAGAGAGTGAATGAAAAGCAATTCATGCAGACAGAATGGGGGGGGGGAAATCCCATTTTTCTCTCACTTTCTGTTCCCTGTGAGAATCAGAGAGTGTACAAAACCATGAAAACAATAGGCCCAGCTGTGGGGTCATTAAGGCAATTTATTAAGGATATGACATTTTTAATGAGAAACACTTGCAGGAAGAGAACAAATGGGCTTGTTTGGTCAGAAAGATGCTCTTGACTCTTTTCTAAAGTGCATGAAAAAGTAATTTCATTTACACGTCATACCCTGAGCAGTGGAATTTCCTCAGGTTCCAGATGTCCGGCACAGATGCTGACCAAATGGGACCCATGTCCTGTGAGGGTTTTTTTTTTTTTTTTTTTTAGTAACTCAAGGGAATTTTCTGAGTTTCATGGCCAAGAAAATCATTAGCAAATAATGAGCTGAAGCAAGAAAGGCTGAGGTTGGCAGTATGTTCCTGGACATACAAAATTATTCATAATTATCTCAAGTTGAAGAGGGAGATCCTGTTTTCAGTGCAGAGAAGTAACAATCTTGGGTGTAGCTGCCATATCTTAGACTTCCTCACTGGCCTCTGAAAATGATTTGGTAGATATTGTTTTGTCTGGATTTCCAAAACGACTGTTCCTGTTCAGTCACTCAGTCGTGTCTGACTCTTTTTGACCCCGTGGACTGGAGCACACCAGGCTTTCCTGTCCTTCACAACTAAAACTAATGTATTTATCGTTTGAAACTTGAGCATTTCAAATATAGGTTGTTACCATATAGTAGTAACTCAAATGCTTCCCGAAAGGGCAAGGCCACCATTTCTGCTTCAATTCTCCTCCAAGGAGCATTCACTGTATTCTCCTCCAGATGAGTGAAGGAGATTCATTCAGTGATAGCTTTCCAGAGAAAGAAGGGAATCCTCAAGGTACCTCTCTGAGCTAACTATAGGGCTGAGTGAATACAGGTTGCCGTGTTCCCTGAGGCCCTACCATCATGGTTGGTAGCTCATAAAGAGTCATGTTGGACTCTTTATGACCCTATGGACTGTAACCCACCAGGTTCTTCTGTCTATGGGATTCTCCAGGCAAGAATACTAGAGTGGGTAGCCACTCCCTTCTCCAGGAGATCTTCTCGACTCAGGGATCGAAGCTGGGTTTCCTCCCGGGTTCCCTGGAAAGTCATCAGCAATTTTCTATGAGCTGTTTCAAGCCAAGCTCCTTATCAGCTCTGGCATAGGCCTACATGAGTGGCTTTGGAAGACCATGGTTCATGTAGGGTATTTGATTTTGCTAGAATCTAAGGGCCAACAGTATTTAAAAATAAAGAACAAAATAAGCCTTTGATTCAAGGGTCACATCTGTTCATATGACCCAAGTCATGGGTGTAACTTCAGTTGGAGAACTCCTGTTTGGAGACTTAGCAAACATCAGGTGCACAGTCTCTGGGCAGAAGACTATGGGCAAGAGGGTGAAAGGGGCTTAAAAACTGCTGTGCTGCTACTCATGGTCCAAAAGGGGCAGGTGTCTTCTGAATGCCTCACCAAGGACTTTGAGCATAAGAGGACTTTGAGCCCCTTGACATTACCAGCATGGCTGCTATTTCACCATCATGACAACTACTTTTTTTTAAAGATTTTTTTGATGTGGACCATTTTTAACTTTTTTAAAAAAAATTTGTTACAATATTGCTTCTGTATTTTATGTTTTGTTTTTTGACCACGAGGTGTGGGGGATCTTAGCTCCCCGACCAGGGATTGCACCCACCTCCCTTACATCAGAAGAAAAAGTCTTAAGTCACTGGACCACCAGGGAAGTCCCAACAACGATGTTTTTATCAACACTTACCATTTTACCATGCATTAGTCATTATCTGTATCTATGCATAATCTTTAATCCTCAATTCCTGCCAATACAGGAGATGCAGGTTCGATCCCTGGGTTGGGAAGATCCCCTGGAGGAGGAAATAGCAGAGTATTCTTGCTTGGGAAATCCCATGGACACAGGAGCCTGGTGGGCTACAGTCCATGGGATCACAAAAGAGTCAGACATGACTTAGCCACTGAACAACAGCATTCTCACCAGAGCAAAGCCATCCCCATATTTTAGGAATGAGACATGAATCTCAAAAAGGTTAGGTAAGTGGTCCCAGGTCACAGGGGCTTCCGAGGTAAACAGTTCTTCTGCAATGCAGGAGATGTAGGCAGACATGGGTTTGATCCCCAGGTTGGGAAGAGCCCCTGGAGGAGGGCATGGCACCCCACTCCAGTATTCTAGCCTGGGAAATCCCATGGACACAGGAGCCTGGCGGGCTACAGTCCATGGGGTCACGAAGGGGTGGACATGACTGTAGCAGCTGAGCACACACACTCGCCCAGATCATGCATTCAATTAGCAAGAGGAAAGGTGCCGTTAGGTCCTCTCAGCTGATGATCTGTCCATGTGTACATTCATGGTACACCTTTATAGCGTTTGGCTGCAGCCAGCGATGAGGAGAATCTGTAAAATTGGAGAAGCAGGCGTTCAAGCCTGTATTTAGAGATCTGGCTGGGGTGTTTCAGTTCTCTCTGCCTCCAGGAAGTGATTTTTAAATAAACCTCTTCAAAGCAGTAAATCATCTTCCATCTCTTAAGCAGATGGGTGATAAACAAAGCCGGTGAAGTAATGCCCATACATATATTAACCTAGCAACTGAAACATGTGCCGGGCAGTGGGGGAGCGGGGGCGGGGGGAATCTTTAATCTGTCAATGAGATTGAGTAGGAATGCAGCAAGCCACCACCGCCAAAGCTCTTTATTACACTATATCAGGATGGCTCTCACTGCTGTCTGTTTGCTGACAATGTCTACCTGGCGTTGGCTCAGTAATGAGGCAGAAAATGAGGAAGATCAAGACCAATTAACACATTCCCCATGGATGTTTATTGCTATCACCGTAAAGACAGCATCGCAGGAGTACCCGGCAGCCGTTTGTTTCCTTTTACGAGCAAAAAGCAGCTCTCTCAGTGCAGAAATCAGGTTGGCCTTAAGCCAAGAAGGGTGATACTGATAATGATAGTGGTTTTAACAACAAAGGGCAATCAGGGCTTTTTATCCTAAAATAGCTGAATTCTGCTCAATGTTTTTGAATCAGGAAATTAGCCAAGAAATAACAATTTCATTGGTCTCCATCTACCTAGGGCTTATAAATGGGCACAGGGAATGACTTCTCGAGAACTCTAATCTAGAAAGATCATTTCAAAAAAAAAATTGCACTATGATAGTAATGGCTATCAGCTATTGAAGACATGCTATGCTCTGACAACCATGATATGTACACTCTACATTTCCCTTAATTGATCTACAAAGAGGTTACTATTGTTTTCCTTTCAACACATTAATAAATAGAGGCTCTGACAATGTATTCCAAGTAATACAACCAGTCAGAAATGGATTCAGAGTTATACTAGTCTGTCTGCTTCCAAAGCTAGTAATCTTAACCAATGTAATTCTGCAATAAAATGAGACAATTGACTTGGAGTAATCAGCCAAATTATGCTAAAGCTGAAACTCCAGTACTTTGGCCCCCTCATGCGAAGAGTTGGCTCATCGGAAAAGACTCTGATGCTGGGAGGGATTGGGGGCAGGAGGAGAAGGGGACGACAGAAGATGAGATGGCTGGATGGCATCACTGACTCGATGGACATGAGTCTGAGTGAACTCCGGGAGTTGGTGATGGACAGGGAGGCCTGGCGTGCTGCGATTCATGGGGTTGCAGAGTCGGACATGACTGAGCGACTGAACTGAACTGAATCAGCCAAAATGACCAATGACTACCGGAAGAGAACAGCTGAATAGCAGAGGTTAAGAATATGAGTTTGGGGGTGAAAATAGGGTAGAATTGAGCAGGCAATGTTGAGGTTTGAATAAAGTAACATAAAACCACTCAAAATGACTCAAGCAAGAATTAGAGAGGAATTGGGGCTGATTTATGGTCCTGAAAAGCAGAGAGTGGCTCTTAAAAAGGGGCTGTACCTGGATAGAGAAGCCACGGCATGTTTCTTCACCCTTTCTTTGCTCTCTCACCTGTTCTTGCCTCTGCTACCTTCTGCTTGTCTGCTCCTTTGGCATTGCCTTTTGAGAGCAAATTCCCCCATAAGGCTACCTAGCATCTCGACTTTAAACAACTCCTCCAGAATGGCAAAAATCACAGCTTAATGGAGAGTTTCCCAAAAGAGAATCTGATGAACTCAGAATGAGTTAGGCGCCTATGAGGTCCTGCCACTTCTTTCCAGTTTCATCCAATTCCCACCATTACTTGGTGGCCAAGGTCCCTTCTCCTGATAGGAGGGTACACTACAGAGAATAGCAATTCTCATACTTGTGGAGCCTTTCCTGTAATTTTGAACAAGCCCATTGGCTCATTTGAGTGGAGCTTCCTAATAATTAAGAGTTTGGGATTTAGAGTCAGAGTGAACAGAATGTATGGTCTTACTATTCAACTGCTTACCAACTCTGTAGCTGTACAAATTACTTGACTGTGCTGACTCTCAGCTTCCTCCTCTGGTGGACCAGTCATCATATCTTCATGGTATTGTGAAAATTCAGTGAATCTAACTGTAGCACAATGCTCCCTGAGTCCTGGCTATTAATGTCTAAAGTTTTAGCAGAATAAACTCTTTGCTAAGGTGAACAAGATTCGGGGAGTGGGGAACATTGTCGGCATTTGATGTACACATAAACTGAAATTCAGAGTTTCAAAGATAGCCCAATTTTTTGCATTAAATATAAGCAATTGAACCATGACTAGATCCTCAAGTGCTTTCCAAAATATGTGTTTTTTACGTAGGACACTCTAGCAGAGAGAAATCACCTCTATAGAGGTAGAGGCAAATGGTGAGTGGAACCTGAAGGAAGGGTGGGGTTTATCTCCAGCAAACTCCCAAATAGATTCACACTATTCCAGAATTCTCTCAGAAGGGAAGACTAGGATATCTCCTTTTCTGCTGCTCTTCCATTGTAGGTGTCAATATGAGCCCTGGGCCAAAGGCTGTTGGGACAAAATGATCTGCACTAAAGGAACAGATTGAACAAATTACACAGAATACATTTTTCATGGAGAAGTCAATCAATTCCCATGTCTCATCTTTTCCAAGTGAAGTCCTAAAATAAACACTGAGAAATGAACTCAATAACATTGTACAAATCTAGGGAAATGAAAGAGGGAGGATGTTAGTTCTTCAAACTTTCTTCCAAGCCTGAAGGGATTTTGAGAATTGTAAAGAAAGCAGTCGTATAATTTAAATGGAGTAGTCGCATGCAGGGGGAATCACAAACCTGTCTTGTGTTCATGGTTCTTCCATCCATTTTTTGTGACTCTTGCGCTCTGGAGGAGAGCAGAATGAAACACTGGGGAAAGGAAGAAAGGAGAAGATGCTGAGGACATTAGTCAGGTAGACATTTGCCCCACACTAACAGTTCAGCATCAACTCAAAGGCAAATTAAACTGTATTGCTATTTATATGTAAATCTGTGATGATTTACAAGATCTGAGAATTAGGAGAAAGCTGTGAAGTATTATAACTAAGTACATGGATATGAGTCATTCAGAGTGATGAAATCGAGGATGTTAGGACATTTGGGGATCTGTGGGGACCTCCCTTTTGCATTGAAGGAAGCATTCAAATATCAATGTACCAAGGGTTGTGCAAAGTCAGGCTGGATGCATTCAGTGCCAATAGTCAAATGAGTCCAAATTTGTGGATGGGAAGAACAGTTGGAAGCTTCTAGCCTGGGCAGTGTCGTTCATTCTGACAGTGTCTGCAGAGTGATTCCAGGGAGAGATGGCCAGGCTTCTTCAGGACTAACTGGGGAGTTAGATGGGACTGGCGCCATAGGTGAAGAAGTCTGCAGTAAATGAGAAATCCTGAGGAAAACAGTACCATTAGGGACTACAGATAATAAATGCATAACAGAGAACTGTTGTTGCTTAGTCATAAGTCTTGTCCAACTCTTTTTGACCCATGGACTGTAGCCCCTCAGGCTCCTCTGTCTACAGAATTTTCCTTGGAGTAAGTTGTCATTTCCTTCTCCAGGGGATCTTCCCGACCCAGAGATTGAATTCAAGTCTCCTTCACTGGCAGTGGGTTCTTTACCACTGTGCTACCTGGGAAGCCCACCAAAGAGAATTAAAAGGATGCATGAAGTGTTATGCACTTGGAAAGATATGCATTTGCATACCATGCAAATTCCAAGCTCTACTGTGCTTTGGGTCTTGGCGCTGGGGTCGCTGGATTATTCTGGCTTTCATCCTGGGTACATGGTGGGATAGTACTTCTCTGTCCTCAACAAAGCTGAGTGCAGCCATGTGTTTTGCCTTGACTGAAAAAGGACTAACACAATGCGCATCACACATGAACAAAGTTTTAAGGGCCACGTCTCCCTCTCATTGCTGTGGAGATGGCAGATGCCTATGCTGCAGTGTTGAGCACATCAGCTTGGGTTCCTGAGGGATCGTGATAAACAAAGCCTCCTGATGATCGGTGCTGGATACCTACAGAAATTCAGTTTTGCTGTGTGATCCGCTGGATTTTTAGAATTACATGTTTCTGAAGCATAGCCTAGCCTAACCTGGCTGGTGCTCTTGCAACTGCTAATATGTCTGGAGGTATTTGGAAGGCTGGTGTAGATTCCTGAAGTACATGACTAGCTGAAAACTCCCCAGCCTCAGTAGACTTGACGTAGAAGGCAAACAGAGATACTCTAGCTTGCCGCTCACCTTTGTGTTCCTGAATTAAGCTTCCTCTTCACTCATCCTATCTTCTTTCTCTTACCTTTGTCCCTAAGTGACAAAGTGAACGATAGCTTCAAGCTGGCTTTCTTTGTGCAGCCTAAGAGCTGTCCTAATATACTCTCCGACATGGAGATTGTCCACAAAAGAAGCTGGGAAATGCTTTCTTGACTCTACATGAATGGGCTCAGAGAGCCACAAGAGAGCAGGTCTCCCCTAAATCAGATCTGAGGGCTATCTGTTTACAGCACTGGATTTGACATTGAAATACTGGTTCACGTGCAACTCTTTATTTTCAGTAAAGACAATATGAATTCTTTGAAAGAGCACTCATTTGGAATCAGAAAATAGAGTTTGAACGAAGAGATGTCTTTGCTGAGATTGAGTGAGCTCAGGATTTGAAACTGTTTTCTGAAGTTCCCTAGAGGCTCCTAGGAAATAGTTGAGAGGGAGAGAGGGACCATAATATAGGAAACTCTGGTCTCCATCTTCACTCTCCCACAGCTCCTCTGCTTTTATTGTCTTTATTTTGCTTCTCAGGAATATAACCATTAAGGGAAGTATATTTAGCTTTAATATTTTATGAGTCAATTATTTTATCCCAACCTATGGGAAGCTTTTATTTGATCCCAAGTCAATATACCTTTCTACCCCTTCTTTGGGAGCAAACAAAAACATAGGGCTTTGGAATTAGAACTGGTGCATCTGAATCCCAATTCTCCTTTGGTTAAATTACTTAATGTTTTTTAGTCTATGAAATGAAGAAATAATACTTTCTTTGTGCATTTTTCTAGATTCAAATTTATGTGATCTGTGAAGCACTTAGCTGAAGTTTGGTGCTCAGTATATATTATTTCACCTTTGCATCTTTCCTCTTAACTTAGTCTTTTTCCAGTATGAGTGGGTTCAGAGGGTCTTAGACTGGCTTTCTCCTCTGCCAGATAAGCACAACCTAAATGACTACTTTTTAATAACTGAGATAATTAAAAATGCATATTTTTAACAGAATGATCTTGCATTACTTAAGAACTTTCTACTATTTTCATAGGAATTAATATGTGTGTATATACTCTTGAAATCTCACATGCCAGCAAATTTCATCACTCCATAACTGAAACTCTGCCACAATAGGTACTGCTTTTTATGAAAGAGTGGTGGCTCAGTGGTTAGAATCTGTCTGCCAATGCAGGAGATGTGGGTTTGAACCCTGGGTCAAGAAGATCCCCTGGATAAGGAAATGGCACTCCTCTCCAATATTCTTGCCTGGAAAATCCCATGGACAGTGGAGCCTGGTGGACTACAGTCCACGGGGTCACAAAAGAGTCAGACACGATTTTGCGACTGAACAACAAGTTGTAGAAAACCTTTCAGAAGGAATTTCCATAGGAATCATACATATAAATATATATATATATCTCTGTATGTACATATATATGCATATATTTTTCTAATAAATTAAGGTTGGTTAGTAAGGAAAAAATTGTAAAACTTCAAAATGATTCAAAACAAACAAAAAAAGAGTTCTGTCATGCTCACCCATCTCAGCTTTTCATTGTCTTTGAATTATTTTACAATTCTCTTAAGTTTTAGAAAACTGATGATATTGCAAAATAATTCTTGAAAGCCAATCATGTCTAATGGAATGCAACTTACTACTATCCTACTGGTAGACCAATTTAGCATCAATTTGTACATTTATTTCAGAATTCTCAATTCCCTATATGTGTCTCTGCTGTTTGAGATTTCGTTTCAACCAGAGAAAAGACCCTGATACTGGGAAAGATTGAGGCAAAGGGAGAAGGGGATGGCAGTGGATGAGATAGTAAGATAGTATCACCAACTCAGTGGACATGAATTTGAGCAAACTATGGGAGCAAAGGTCTAAGCTAGTCCAAACTAGGGGAGGGGACAAAGGACAAGGGGCTGCAGTCCATGATGTCACAAAGAATTAAACATAACTCTACAGATTGCCATTTTCATTTATTCACCTCTAACATGCATAGAAAATCCCATGGATAGAACCTTGTGGGCTAACAGTCCATGAGGCCTCAAAAGGGTCGGTCATACTTCGTGACTAAAAAGCGACAAGCATAGAAAATATAAACCTTGGGGAAAATCTTAAATTGGATCTTTTGGTTTACAATAAGTATGCCCGAGATCAAGAGAAGAAAACAATTACCCAATTAAAATATCTGGGAAAATCATGATTTAAAAAATGTTTTAGTTGTGCGGATCTTAAAAATCCAAGTGCAGAGGGTTTACTTTGTGAGTCAAGTATTTGTTCCTTCTCTGGGGCCAGGCGCGAGATGATTTTCTTATAGGAGCTCTCTGGCCATAGTTGTCTAAGTGGATTAGTGGAGGACATCTGTTTTAGCAGAGCAGGATGGTCCAATGTGATTTCCTCAAACGAGGCAGGCAGCCAGCCTCTTTGTGAATCTTCTCATCATCAAAGGGTGTCTCTCTTGCTCAATGGTGTGCAGCTGAAGGGATTGTTTGGGAAAAATGAGACCCCGGGGAAAGCAAAAGGAAATTCAGCATCGTAAATTAAGAGACATTCATGGCCTTTTAGACCAATGAAAATAAGATAAACTGGGTCATGATAAGAATACAAAAATCTGCTTGGAAAATCCAATATATTCCCAGAAACGCATTTTCTTCCTTTTGTATAGATGATCGAATAGAAGATTGATAGATGAACTAATTCTCCAGTATATGAACAGACACACTACTATTAAACTTCATATAATTAAATTTATTTCTTAAAGGAGATAGAAAATTTTAAACAATCATCTGTTTGTAAGTGGAAAATACAAGGGTACATGGAAAGAGAACTAGGAAATGGGGTAAAACTCTTTTAGAGGAGGAAATTGTTAGCAAAGAAAAAATTTTCATTACATATTAATTTTTTATGTTAAACCAGAGAAATAACAGCTGTATTCTTAGATGTGATATTTGCATCAGGAGCCCTATTTTTCATTATTCTTTTATTTTGTATTTACCCTGTTAAATCCAGGATGTTAAACTACCTTTAAAATAATTGATCACTAATGGCAGCTGAAAACACGTGTAGTATTCTTAGGGATGTATTTAATATAAGCAACTTGTTGAGTTTGGAGGTAAATGTGTACCTGTGAAACCATCACTAAAATCTATGTCATAAACACATCCATTCCTTCTAAAAGCTTTTCCCAACCTCTTTATTATTTTTATTATTAATTTAATGTGTGATAAGGACACGACACAAAATCTACCATTTTAGTAAAATTGTAAGTATGTAACACAGTGTTGTTTACCATAGACTTTATTCTGCACAGATCTCCAGGACATACTAGTTTTGTAAAACTGAAACTTTATACGTTTGAGTCAGACTACTTCCCGTTCCCTTTTCCCATCAACTCCTGACACACACCATTCTATTCTCTGCTTTCTGTGAGTTTCTCTATTTCAGGTAATTCATACAAGTGGTATCATATAGTATATATTTGTCCTTTGGTGTTGATTTATTCCAGTTAGTGAAATGTCCCCGAGATTCACTCATGTTGTTGAAAACTGCAGGATTTCCTTTCCTTCTTTTTCAGGGCAGAATATTCCATTGTCTGTGTATGCCAGATTTATTTGTAAATTTAAAAGTTTCTTTTATCAGTGTTTTATAGTTTTTACAAGTCTTTCACCTCCTCTGTTAAATATATTCCTAAGTACTTTATTCTCTTTACATTAATGTGACCAGAATTATATTCATGATTTCCTTTAGGGATACTTTATTGTTAGTGTATAGCAATACCACTAATTTTTGTGTGTTAATTTTGTATTGTGTAATATTACTGAGTTTTTAGTTCTAACTCTGTGTGTGTGTGTGTGTGTGTGTGTGTGTGCATTTGTATGTGTGGTGTTTTCAGAGTTTTTTTCTTTTTTAACTTTTAAAAGCATGCCATCCACAAACAGTTTTACTTCTTCCTTTCCAATTTGGATTCCTTTTATTTTTCTTTTACATGCCTAATTGCTCTGGCTAAGACTTCCAGAACAATGTTGAATAGATGTGGCAAAAGTGGGCATCCTTGCCTTGTTCCAAATCTTAGAGGAAAAGCTGAAAGTTTTTCTCCATTCAGCATGAAATTAGCTGTGGATGTTTCATATATTGCCTTTATTGTTTTGAGATAAGTTCCCCTTCTATACCTAGTTTGTTGAGAGTTTTTATTATGAAAAGGCATTGAATTTTTTACATTGATTTATTTGTATCTATTGAGATATTCGGTAATGTGGTATACCACATTGATTGACTTGTGTTATGCTCCAACTAGTGAAGGACAGGGAAGCCTGGTATGCTGCAGTCCTTGGGATCACAAAGAACTGAACATAACTTAGCAACTGACTAACAGCAACAATGCTCAAATATCCTTCCATCCCAGGGATAAATCCTAGTTGATGATGATTTGTGATCCTTTAATGTGCTGTTGAATTTGGTTTGCTAGTACTTTCTTAAGGATTGTGTTTCTGTTCACCAGGGATATTGGTCCACAATTTTCTTCTCTTGTAGTGTCTTTGTCTGACTTTGATACTAGGGTGATGTTGCACTCATAAAATGAGCTCAGAAGTATTCTCCCTTCTTCTAATTTGGAAGAGTTTAAGAAGCATTTGTATTAATTCTTCTTTAAAGATTTGGTAGAGTTCAATTGTGAAGGCATCTGTTGGGTTGTGCTGTGTTGGGAGGTTTCTGACTACAGATTCAGTCTCGTTATTGGTATGTTCAGGATTTCCATTTCTTCTTCAATCTTGGTAGACGGCATGCTTCTAGCAATTTATCTATTTCTTATAGATTGACCAGTTTATTGGAGTGTAATTGTTTACAATAGAACGTATGATCTTACATATTTCTCTGGCAAAAGTCTTAATGCTTCCTCTTCAATTTCTGGTTTTATTTATTTGAGTTTTCTCTTTTTTCTTAGTAAGTCCTGGCAAGGTTTTGCCAATTTTGTTTATCTTTTCAAATAACCAACTGAAATTTTTTTCTATTTTCTATAGAACCATTTATTTTGTTCTTATTTTCATTATTCTCTTCCTTATGCTACTTTTATACTTATTTTATTCTAATTTTTGTTGTTCCTTGAGGTATAAAGTTATATTGTTTATTTGAGGTCTTCTTTTTTTAATATAGACATTTATCACCCTGAGTTTCCCTGCTAGTACTATTTTTGCTACATCACATAATTTTTTGTGTGGTTTTATTTTCATTTGTTTCAAGATATTTCCTGGAGAAGGCAATGGCACTTCGCTCTAGTACTCTGGCCTGGAAAATCCCATGGATGGAGGAGCCTGGTAGGCTGCAGTCCATGGGGTTGCTAAGAGTCGGACACGACTGAGAGACTTCACTTTCACTTTTCACTTTCATGCATTGGAGAAGGAAATGGCAACCTACTCCAGTGTTCTTGCCTGGAGAATCCCAGAGACGGGGGAACCTGGTGGGCTGCTGTCTATAGGGTCGCACAGAGTCGGACACGACTGATTTAGCAGTAAGATATTTCCTAATTTCCCTTTTTATTTCCTCATTGATTCAATGATTATTCAAGAGTGTGTTTTGAAATTTCCATATGTTTTTGAATTATCTCATTTTTCTTCGTAATAGATTTCTAGTTTTACTCTCTTAGGTTGGAGAAGATACTTGGGATGATTTCAATCTTCTTAAATTTTTTAAGACACCTTTTGTGACCTAGCTTGTGATCTATCATGGACAATGTTCCATGTGCTTGAGAAGAATGTGTGTCCTGTGATTTTGAATAAAATGTTCTATATATGTCTGTTAGGTTTATTTGGTCAATGCCGCTGCTGCTGCTAAGTCGCTTCAGTCATGCCCAACTCTGTGTGACCCATAGATGGCAGCCATCAGGCTCCCCCATCCCTGGGATTCTCCAGGCAAGAACACTGGAGTGGGTTGCCATTTCCTTCTCCAATGCATGAGAGTGAAAAGTGAAAGTGAAGTCGCTTAGTCGTGTCCAACTCTTTGCGGCCTCATGTTCTGTAGCCTACAAGGCTTCTCCATCCATGGGATTTTCCAAGCAAGAGTATTGGAGTGGGGTGCCATTGCCTTCTCCATTTGGTCAATAGTGTTGTTCAAATCTGCTGGTTCCCTATTTTAAAATTATAAGCATGTGTGATTGTATAATATGGATATTGTAAAATAACATTAGAAATGTTTAAAGAATTTGATAAAATGAAAGTATCTAGAAATTCAATGCTTTACTTGAACCCCAATGTAGTCTTGCAAATTCTTAGAGTGTCCATTCCCATGTGGTGACAACCGTGTTGCACCATCTTATCAAGAATGTTATTATACTCTCTTCTACATGGTATTTTGTAAAATTGTTTAACTATTGAGTCATCTTATATTGCTATCATCCTACAGGAAAAACTGACTAAGTAAGCACCAGTGAAGCACTGGTGACACCAAATCCCTGACCAACATCATCAAGCAGATCAATTAATAGTGGCCGAGTAGAAGATATTAAGAAGAGATGGCAAGAATACACAGAAGAACTGTACAAAAAGGATCTTCACAACCCGGATAATCACGATGGTGTGATCACTCATCTAGAGCCAGACATCCTGGAATGTGAAGTCAAGTGGGCCTTAGAAAGCATCACTATGAACAAAGCTAGTGGAGGTGATGGAATTCCAGTTGAGCTATTCCAAATCCTGAAAGATGATGCTGTGAAAGTGCTGCACTCAATACGCCAGCAAATTTGGAAAACTCAGCAGTGGCCACAGGACTGGAAAAGGTTAGTTTTCATTCCAATCCCAAAGAAAGGCAATGCCAAAGAATGCTCAAACTACCGAACAATTGCACTCATCTCACATGCTAGTAAAGTAATGCTCAAAATTCTCCAAGCCAGGTTTCAGCAATACTGAACCGTGAACTCCTTGATGTTCAAGCTGGTTTTAGAAAAGGCAGAGGAACCAGAGATCAAATTGCCAACATCTGCTGGATCATGGAAAAAGCAAGAGAGTTCCAGAAAAACATCTCTTTCTGCTTTATTGAGTATGCCAAAGCCTTTGACTGTGTGGATCACAGTAAACTGTGGAAAATTCTGAAAGAGATGGGATACCAGACCACCTGATCTGCCTCGAGAAACCTGTATGGAGGTCAGGAAGCAACAGTCAGAACTGAACATGGAACAACAGACTGGTTCCAAATAGGAAAGGGAGTACATCAAGGCTGTATATTGTCACCTTGCTTATTTAATGTCTATGCAGAGTACATCATGAGAAACGCTGGACTGGAAGAAACACAAGCTGGAATCAAGATTGCCAGGAGAAATATCAATAACCTCAGATATGCAGATGACACCATCCTTATGGCAGAAAGTGAAGAGGAACTAAAAAGCCTCTGATGAAAGTAAAAGAGGAGAGTGAAAAGTTGGCTTAACGCTCAACATTCAGAAAATGAAGATCATGGCATCCGGTCCCATCACTCCATGGGGAATAGATGGCGAAACAGTGGAAACAGTGTCACACTTTATTTTTTGGAGGATCCAAAATCACTGCAGATGGTGACTGCAGCCATGATATTAAAAGACACTTACTCCTTGGAAGAAAAGTTATGACCAATCTAGATAATATATTCAAAAGCAGAGACATCACTTTGCCGACTAAGGTCCGTCTAGTCAAGGCTATGGTTTTTCCTGTGGTCATGTATGGATGTGAGAGTTGGACTGTGAAGAAGGCTGAGAGCCAAAGAATTGATGCTTTTGAACTGTGGTGTTGGAGACGACTTTTGAGAGTCCCTTGGACTGCAAGGAGATCCAACCAGTCCATTCTGAAGGAGATCAACCCTGGGATTTCTTTGGAAGGAATGATGCTAAAGCTGAAGCTCCAGTACTTTGGCCACCTCATGCGAAGAGTTGACTCATTGGAAAAGACCCTGATGCGGGAGGGATTGGGGGCAGGAGGAGAAGGGGACGACCGAGGATGAGATGGCTGGATGGCATCACTGACTCTATGGATGCGACTCTGAGTGAACTCCGGGCATTGGTGATGGACAGGGAGGCCTGACGTACTGCGATTCATGGGGTCGTAAAGAGTCGGACACGACTGAGCAGCTGAACTGAACTGAGAATCATTCATTCCCCTGTGCATATGTGCATATGTCAGACCTTATCCTCTCTCCTCAAACCACAACACCTCTGCCCACTTTACTCTCAAGTATTGACCTTGACTTCTATTTCTCTGAGAAAAAAAAAATAGTAAAAAGGTAACCTCTCTGCATGTGTCTCCACCATACACACACACCTGTGCCCTCAGCCCTGACTCTGCTTGTCTTCCAATTACCATGGGTTCTGTGCTCTTAGCAAAGGCCAGCTTATCATAGAAATAAGGATATTTCTTTCACATATCTTTCTCTACCAGTAACAAAGAAATTTACTTTCCCTATTAAAAATAAAAGTCAAATCAAAAACTCTTGACCCCATTTCTCCCTTCAATGACTGTGCCATTCCTTTCTTCCCCTGTATAATAATGCCTTATTTTTACTTGCTATTTATACTTTCATCCTCCCACTATCTCTTAAACCCTCTCCAATCACCTCCCCTGAAAATGCTCTTGTCGGTTGCACAAGCTGGCAAATTCCCAATCCTTACCCCACCTGGCGCATCAGCACATTTGACAGAGGCTACCATTCTCAGTTTCTTGCAGCTCTTTCTTAAGTCTACCCGTCTCTGCTGCTGATCCTTCCACCTCACTGGCTGCTCCTCCTCATTCATTTTTTTCCTTCCTCAGCTTGCGTTACTTGTCTTGGATCTGTAAAATATCCAGGGTTGCAATCTTTGGGCTTTATTTCTTCTCTATCTACAATTCCCTGAGTGGATGTCTTCATTTGGTGATTTCACGTTTCATCAAGTTGCCGGTGTGCTTTGTTCTGGTGAGGTCCCTGGTCTGGCTTGTACACAGTTACTGCCTTCTTACACGGCCTTTTCTTGGTTTGTGGACACTCAGAGATCTCTCTGTTCTCCTTCTTTCTTTCTTTTTTAACAAAACCAAAAAATACAACCATATTAGAACCTCATCGTCATGACCTCATTTAACTTTCGTGACCTTCTGAAAGCCCGGTCTCCACCACTGTCACACTGAGGGTGAAGGATTCAGTGTATGAATTTTGGGAGGACGCGGTTTAGTTCACAGCAGGAACATCTAATCCCAGACTTTCCCTGATACCTGAAATCCAGCCAAGAGTTGGCTTTCACACCCTCCACTCCTTTCCCAGGGACTGGAAGAACAAAAGTCCACATCGTGGCACTTATCAATGAAAACAGTTAACCTTTCAGAGCTGTAGGACAGAGAGGGGACTGATTGGGGCTGCCAAGGTCAGAGCCTATAGGTATATGTGTCACCATGCCATCAGAGCCCTGACCTCTTGCTTCCCTTTCCAGCTTGAACTCCGAAGGTCAAATGCTACAGCTATGACAACCAAAAAACTGTGAGAGGTTAAAGAGCTGCTTGGAGCTGTTCTGTAGTCTTCTAGTCCACAGCCAGGACCCTCGTCCTTTCAGCCGACACACACACAATTCCAACGATAACAAATACCCTTTCAGTGAAAAGTAATAAATCTCCTTTTGTTTAAGAAATAGTCCTTAGGGATCTCTGCTTTTGCTCTCAGCAAACTCATATGAGGAAAATTGAATCCACATGGTCTGGAGAGAAGAAGATAAGCTAAGTAATTAGATGAGACCCAACTGCTCAGCAGCCAGGCTAAAGATAGGAGGGGAGGCTTGTGCTTTGTACTAGACACTTCATTTTCTGAAAACTACTGAGAACCCAGAGATTGTCCTTGCTTTCTTATTTGTGTTTATCTCCTGGGCCTTGCCATACCTATTTCCCAGAGCCTCTGGCCCTATGTTCAATTATTCCAAGGTCTTATTCTCAATGGGCAAACATCTTATTCCAAGTTTTAATCACTGAAATTTTAACGTAAATGTATTCCAATAAAAAAAGAGGACAAAACTTACAGAAATAAATTTCTAATAGCATTTCAATGGGGGGAGGTGGGGGTTGGGATTGGGAGTTCATGTACACTCGTGGCTGATTCATGTCAATGTATAGCAAAATGAATACAGTATATAAAAAAATAAATAAATAAAAATAAAATAAAATAAAAAAAGGAAAAAAAAAGAAAAAAGTGTTTTAATGACAGTATACACACACACACACACATGCACTTTTTAAGAGACCACTTTTTGTGTTCTATAAGTCGCACACTATATATAGGTTATTTTTGTCACCTTTAAGTATGACCTACATTTGAATTCTCTGAAGTCTCTCTCTCTTTCAACAGTATAGAAAAATGATAACATGTAAGACATCTACAGTATCTACAGTTTTATAAGAGCTACTGCTTGCTGATCAATTTACTTAAAACCACTGAGTCTAGATTTTCTGGTTGATAAAATAAGTAAGCATAGTACCTACCTAATAAATATTCCCTGAGACCTAGAGTTAATTCATATGTAGCAATTATTATGGTGCCTAGTTACTAAATGCTCAATAAGTGTTGTTATCAAGATTAGTTTCATATTTTCATAAATATACCCCAGACCTGTAAAATGGGAATAATATTCCTACTTACATCACAGGTTACTATATGATTACATGAGTATACATACATATACAAGTATCTAAAATATTTTCCAACTCATCACATATATTCCATAAGAATTAGATATTATTTTTTTTCCTATCTCACCTGTTTTTAGCCAACCAATTTATAAGTCTTTAAGTACACTTTGAAATTAAAAAACACCTGATCCTTGGAAGAAAAGTTATGACTAACCTAGACAGCATATTAAAAAGCATAGACAAAAGCAGAGACCTTTGCCAACAAAGGTCCATCTAGTCAAAGCTATGGTTTTTCCAGTGGTCATGTATGGATGTGAGAGTTGGACTGTGAACAAAGCTGAGCACTGGAGAATTGATGCTTTTGAACTGTGGTGTTGGAGAAGACTTTGAGAGTCCATTGGACTGCAAGGAGATCCAACCAGTCCATCCTAAAGGAAATCAGTCCTGAACATTCATTGGAAGGACCATTGTTGAAGCTGAAACTCCAATACTTTGTCTACCTGATGTGAATAACTGATTCATTGGATAAGACTGTGATGCTGGGAAAGATTAAAGGCTGGAGGAGAAGGGAACAACAGTGGATGAAATGGTTGGATGGCATCACTGACTCAATGGACATGAGTTTGAGTAAACTCCGGGAGTTGGTGATGGACAGGGAGGCCTGGCGTGCTGCGATCTGTGGGGTCGCAAAGAGTAGGACATGACTGAACGACTGAACTGAAGTTCCCTTTTTCTCTTCAGTTCAGTTCAGTTCAGTTCAGTCGTTCAGTCGTGTCCAACTCTTTGCGACCCCACGAATCGCAGCACGCCAGGCCTCCCTGTCCATCACTAACTCTCAGAGTTCAAACTCACATCCATTGCTTCAGTGATGCCATCCAGCCATCTCATCCTCTGTCGTCCCCTTCTCCTCCTGCCCCCAATCCCTCCCAGCATCAGAGTCTTTTCCAATGAGTCAACTCTTCACATGAGGTGGCCAAAGTACTAAAGTTTCAGCTTTAGCATCAATCCTTCCAAAGAAATCCTAGGGCTGATTTCCTTCAGAATGGACTGGTTGGATCTCCTTGCAGTCCAAAGGACTCTCAAGAGTCTTCTCCAACACCACAGTTCAAAAGCATCAATTCTTTGGCACTCAGCCTTCTTCACAGTCCAACTCTCACATCCATACATGACCACAGGAAAGACCATAGCCTTGACTAGATTGGACCTTAGTCGGCAAAGTAATGTCTCTGCTTTTGAACATGCTATCTAGGTTGGTCATAACTTTTCTTCCAAGGAGTAAGCGTCTTTTAATTTCATGGCTGCAGTCACCATCTGCAGTGATTTGGGAGCCCCAAAAAATAAAGTCTGACACTGTTTCCACTGTTTCCCCATCTATTTCCCATGAAAAGATGGGACCGGATGCTGTGATTTCATTTTCTGAATGTTGAGCTTTAAGTCAACTTTTTCACTCTCCACTTTCACTTTCTTAGCCAATCATAAAAGGAAAATGTTTTCCATGATTAAAGAGCCACTTATTCTTTTCTCAGATCACTCCAAGGCACTCAATATCAAACCAACAACTAACACTTCTTGCTTTGGCCCTAATTTGGGAGAATGAGCTCCATGTCTAGCCCTTATTCCTACCCCCATATACTTACACTGGGCACTGTCTCTCTCACACAGACTATACTAAAATTAAAATGAATTTTTGTACCTTGAGGGTGTAATTCACCAAGTGTAATGGGAAAGACAATTTGGAGAATTAAGAACAGATCATCTACTTCTCTATTAAAAGTCTATGCTTCAAGGAAAAAAAACCAAAGTGTATTCATGAAAGAGTTTTAGAGTGCCTCATAAACAAGAATCAACTTTATTTATTTTTTAATATAAGTTTATTTATTTTAATTGGAGGTTAATTACTTTACAATATGGTATTGGTTTTGCCACATATCAACATGAATCTGCCACAGGTATACACGTGTTCCCCATCCTGAACCCCCCTCCCTCCTCCCTTCCCATACCACCGCTCTGGGTCGTCCCAGTGCACCAGCCTCAAGCATCCAACTTTATTTAATCTTTCCAGTTTAACTGACTTTATAGTACTTACTGACTTTTGGGTACTGTGACAAATTGGCTTTAAATTCTTGCAGCTAAAGCAGGCAAATTGGTTATTATTTCTTCTGGAAGACAAATATGGTAGGATTGACTAGGTGTGGCAGATGGATTCTATTAAATTTACAAGTCTAAGTGAAACTGGCTAGTTAGAATGGAAAACCTTAATAACTTGAATTATAAATTATGTTTGATGGTTGTTTCATCAACCATGGATGAAAAGGAATCCCTTTTCGTGAATAGAACATAAATAGTCTTAAAGGATTATTATATAAGGAGCCATGTACTGGTGCATTAGTGCATTTAAGTATTGATTCTACATGTTTGCCACAAACTACATATTTCAATAATCTTGAGTCTCTACCATTTTCTGAATGTTCCTGCCTTGACTGGCAGAGTCAGTGAAGGGTGATGATCAGTCAGTCTGTCAGATGCTCCATAGAGTCAGGACTAAGGTCAAGTTTTACCTAAAACCCATGGGTGATTCTTCAAGGGTCTTTAGAAGGTAGAGCATCAGGTAGAAAGCTAAGGTCAGTAATTCAGAAGAGGATTCACTATCACATGTAAAATAAATGTTAGTGGGAAGTTGCTACATAACACACTGTGATGGCACTGTGTGATAATGTAGAGTGCTGGTGGGGATGGGGGGAGACTCAGGAGGGAAGGGGTGTGTATATATATATTCATAATTATATATATATCATATTATATATAATTATGTTATATATTATAATATATAATTATATAGTAATGGGGAACATATAAAGTCATTATTTCAACATTTTTATGATAATTAACTGTAGTTCAAGGACTATAGTAAAAGTCTAAATTTTAGGATCTCTCAGAATGAATTGCACACATGGACACATTGAAGAGGACTAAATCATTTGCCAGGCATTTAGAAGCTCGGACACTGGTCTTAACCTCATGTTACCTTCTCTTCAGTCAGTCAGTCAGTCAGTTGAGTCGCTCAGTTGTGTCTGACTCTTTGCGACCCCATGAATCACAGCACGCCAGGCCTCCTTGTCCATCACCAACTCCCAGAGTTCACTCAGACTCACGTCCATCGAGTTGGTGATGCCATCCAGCCATCTCATCCTCTGTTGTCCCCTTCTCCTCCTGCCCCCAATCCCTCCCAGCATCAGACTCTTTTCCAATGAGTCAACTCTTCTCATGAGGTGGCCAAAGTATTGGAGTTTCAGCTTTAGCATCAGTCCTTCCAAAGAACACCCAGGGTTGATCTCCTTCAGAATGGACTGGTTGGATCTCCTTGCAGTCCAAGGGACTCTCCAGAGTCTTCTCCAACACCACAGTTCAAAAGCATCAATTCTTCGGCGCTCAGCTTTCTTCACAGTCCAACTTTTACATCCATACATGACCACAGGAAAAACCATAGCCTTGACTAGACGGACCTTTGTTGGCAAAGTAATGTCTCTGCTTTTGAATATGCTATCTAGGTTGCTCATAACTTTCCTTCCAAGGAGTAGCGTCTTTTAATCTTCTGTTAGAGGACAAATAAATTAGAATGAAAAGTAAAAACTAGACTAACAGCAAATGTAAGACTTTAATCATATCGTGGTGCCTTGGCTTTCCTCTTTTTCATTCTCAAAAACTCACTTTTAAGTTAAAATAGTTGCATCAAAATGTATGCTTATGCTGACAAATGAGTAAGATTCTTGTTGAAGGAAAATAATCGCCATCTAAGCACTCCTTGAAAAAAGAAAGACTTCTCAGCTCTTTACATTTAATTGTGTAAAGATGAATAGCTGAGTACCTACTATGTGCAGGACAACGTAGTGGGTCCTATGAGGGTACCAAGATGAACCAGATGTCACCCTTTCCTCCAAGGAGACAAAATAAATAGCCCAACAAAGGTTAAAATAATTAAAACTAAGAGCAGGGACTTGCCTGGTGGTCCAGAGGTTAAGTTTACCTTGCAATGCGGGGAACATGTGTTCAATCCCAGGTTGGGGAACTAAGATCCCATGTGCCTTGGGGCAACCAAGCCCTCATGCCACTAAGTCTGCTCTGCAACCTATGATGCAATGACGATCCTGTGTGTCATAAGTGAATGGTTAAAATATTTTTTCAAAACGAAACAAAAATCCCTTACATATATACACGTATATATTATATATAATATAATTATATAATAGATATAATATGATGTATGTATATAATTATGAATATATATAATTATGACTGATTCATGTTGTTATACAACAGAAACCAACACAATATTTTAAAGCAATTTTCCACCAGTTAAAAAAAGAAAAAGAAGGGGATGCTGAATGGATCGCTTAGTCAAAGAGAGGAACAAGACAGGGTGTCAGGATCTAACCTAAAATGCAGAGGGAGGGTTCATATGGGGCTTCCCAGGTGGCTTAGTGGTAAAGATTCTGCCTGCCAATGTAGGAGATGCAGGAGACATGGGTTTAATCCCTGGGTCAGAAATTCCCGGGTAGAGGAAAGGGGGGCCCACTCCAGTCTTCTTGCCTGGAAAATCCGTGAACAGAGGAGCCTGGTGGACTGCAGTCCATGGGTTTCCAAAGAGTCAATCCTGACTGAGCGACTGAGCACACACAGCGCTCATATACTTTGGGATCTGAAGAAGCGGAAAGCAACATGTCAGGCAGGAGGACTGGGCTGTATGAAATATGAGATGTGCTATTGCCTGTGGCTGGCCTCTTGTGTTTTACACGACTCTCACATGTTTAATAAACCAGAAATAGAATGGAAACCAGCTTGTAATATAATCCCCTGAAAGGTGGATACACTGTGTCCGTGTTCTAACCAGGAACAGTTATGACCACATCACTGAATTATTTTCAGTTCTATTATATATATTAAGACTCAATTATAGATACGCAAAAAAGAAATAAAATTATACATATGTCTCCTTTACTTCAGAAAACATATTTTTCCCAAGCTCCTCAAAGATAAGGACTGTGATATATTCATGTATGTAGACAGCACAGTCCTAAACAGTATCTAAATTTTATTTGTTAAATAAAGAAAAGTTATAGATGGTAGGAATAAGTTATCAGTGCCAGTTTATTTTATTGTACAAGTTATTATTTTTGGTTTGACATATACTAGAATCTTTGCATGAAACATAAAGCATATATAAAATTCAATATATATAAAATATATGCTAGTCATTTTTTAAAGAACTATTTTGAAAATAATGTTATAGCTATCTAATAGGTTTCTGCTTCCCATTATAGTCAACCCATGAACTTGTGTCTTGGGGACTTAGAGAGAATAACTCCTGGCAGAACATAGATTTTTGTGGTCTTTGTTTCCTTGGCCCAGAGAAGGTTTTTCTAACTTGTCATGGGAAAGGTTCATGAAAATAACAACAGTAATATGAGTCCATGACTGAGTGAGAGTCCCACATATAGGAAAGAGGCATAATGAGGACGTGACAAGTCATACCGGAAGCTGAGTTAATTGATTGCATTCATGAGGGACAGAGAGTCCGTGGGACTCTCCCAGCAAGAAGACTGGGGTGGGTTGCCATTTCCTCTCCAGGGGATCTTCCTGATGCCGGGATCGAACCTGTGTCTCCTGCATTTCCTGCATTGGCAGACAGACTCTTTACCACTGAGCCACCTGGGAAGCTCATGGGATCAGTACTCTTTTGATAAAATTAAGCAAAGAGAGAAAGAGGAGTATGGACTCTCTCCTCATTTCTCAGTCCCTTTTTCAGATGACTGAACTTTATGCTATGTCTCCTATACAGCATTTAAATCTTATCAATACCATCACCTTTAATATACCGATGATCTCATTATCTATCAGCAAGTGTTTCCACAAAATACATTAAAGCAACTGAGTTTTCATGTTACCCCTTCTTTCTCAACTCCCACATTTAAAAGGACATAAAATTCTTTGACTTAATTCCTATTTTTGCCCCATGAATTTTGATTCTCACCCAACTTTTAATATTTATCATATACTCTGAACATAAAGAAATGCAACAAAGCAAAATTGTTGTCTGAGGAGGTGAGACAAGAAGAGAACTGAAAGGCGAAGGAGAAAAGAAACACCGATCTGAATGCGGAGTTCCAAAGAACTACAAGGAGAGACAAAAAAGGCTTCTTAAGTGAACAAAGTAAAGAAATAGAAGAAAGCAATAGAATGGGAAAGATTAGAGATCTCCAAGAAAATTAGATACATCGAGGAAACGTTTCATACAAAGATGGGCACAATAAAGGAAAGAAATTTTATGGACCTAACAGAACAGAAGATAATGAGAAGAGGTGGCAAGAACACACAGAAAACTGTACAAAAAATGTCTTAATGACCTTGATTACCATGATAGTGTGATCACTCACCTAGAACCAGACATCCTGGAATGTGAAGTCACATGGACTGTAGGAAACATCACTATGAACAAAGCTAGAGGAGGTGATGGAATTCCAGCTGAGCTATTTCAAATCCTAAATGATGATGCTGTTAAAGCAGTGCACTCAATAAGCCAGGAAATTTGGAAAAGCCAGCAGTGGTCACAGGACGGGAAAAAGTCAGTTTTCATTCCAATCCCAGAAAGGGCAATGCCAAAGAATGTTCAAACTATAGTACAATTGTGCTCATTTCACATGCTAGCAAGCTAATGCTCAAAATCCTTCAAGCTAGGCTTCAACGGTATGTGAACTGAGAACTTCAAGATGTGCAAACTGTACTTAGAAAAGTCAGAGGAACCAGAGATCAAATTGCCAACATCTGATATATCACAAAAAAAGCAAGAGAATTCCATAAAAACATCTACTTCTACTTCATTGATTATGCAGAAGCCTTTGATTGTGTGTATCACAACAAATTGTGGAAAATTCTTAAAGAGATGAAAGTACCAGAACAACTTACTGTCCCCTGAGAAATATGTATTCAGGCCCAGAAGCAACTGTTAGAACTGAACATGGGACAACAGAGTGGTTCAAACCTGGGAAAGAAATATGTCAAGTCTATATATTGTCACCCTGCTTATTTAACTTATATGCAGAGTACATCTTGCAAAATTAGTGCAGATGGTGACTGCAGCCATGAAATTAAAAGATGATTGCTCCTAGCAGGGAAAGCTATGACAAACTTAGACAGCATATTAAAAAGCAGAGACATCACTTTGCCTAGAAATGTCTGTATAGTCAATGCTTGTTTTTTTTTTTTTTTCCAGTAGTCATGTATGGATGAGAGAATTGGACCATAAAGAAGGCTGAGCACTGAAGAACTGATGCTTCAAATTGTGGTACTAGAGAAGACTCTTGAGAGTTCCTTGGACTGCAAGAAGATCAAACCAGTCAATCCTAAAAGAAATTAACCTTGAATATTCATTGGAAGGACTGATACTGAAGCTGAAGCTCCAATACTTTGGCCACCTGATGCGAAGAACTGACTCATTGGAAAAGACCCTGATGCTGGGAAAGATTGAAGACAGGAGAAGGAAATGACAGATGAGATGGCTGGATGGCATCACTGACAACGGACAGTTTTTGAGCAAACTCTGGGAGAAAGAGGAAGACAGAAGAGTGTAATGTGCTACAGTCCTTGGAGTCACAAAGAGTTGGACATGATTGAGTGAATATCAGCAACATCTATGCAATAAAATACCATTTATAAATAAAAATGAGTGAAATATTAGTTCATGCTATAACATGTGTGAACCTGAAAACTATAGTTTGCAACTGTACAAAGTCTGGCACACACACACAAAAATCACATGTAGTATGTTGCATTTATATAAAATACCCAGAAAATATAAATTTGCAGAGACAAAAGCAGATCAGTCTTTGTCTGTGGCTTCAAGTGAGACCATAGATTGACTGCACACAGTCTAGGGAGTCTATTAGGGGAATATAGAAAGCTGTAAAATTGGACTCTATCAATGGTTTCATAGCTCCATAAGTTTACTAAAAGTCATTGAACCACAAATTGGGTACATTTCACAGTGTTAAAATGTCCAACATAAATGATGTTGGATTTTTCTCATTGCGACCACTCAGGGGCACATGATTTCGGTTTTCCCTGTTTTTTTATTTGATCATTTGGTCAGGTATTACCTGCTAGATTTATCCACTGCAAGATACCTTTCTCTTGCATAATTAACAAGTAATCTAGGAGTGATGTTTTGATCCTATGGGAATACCCTGTTCCCAGCAAAATGCTTGCTATGTAGTATTTAAAATTTCTTCTTCAAGTTTATTAGCTGGCACCCTCCCATAAAGAAAAGTTCAGTCTCAATTCTATTTTCTTTGCCTATCACAATGGACACCTTTCTTCTGCATTCAGTATATTATAATCCATTCTCATGATTCTATCTTATGCTCCTATTGTCCTAAATTTGACCAGGTTAGTCTCCTTAAGTCAGAACATTTTCCTTTGTACATGTCTGTATCCGTTTTTTTTTTTTTTTAATTTATTATTATCTATTTTATTTTTGGCTGTGCTGGGCCCCCCTTGCTGTGTGTGGTTTGCTCTGGTTGCAGGGACTGGAGCCTGCTCTTTGTTGTTGCATAGGCCTCTCATGGCGGTGGTTTCTCTTGTTGTGGAGCATGGGCTTTAGGCGTGTGGGCTTCAGGAATGGTGGTGCAC
This sequence comes from Aepyceros melampus, assembly GCA_006408695.1. Classification (NCBI taxonomy): domain Eukaryota; kingdom Metazoa; phylum Chordata; class Mammalia; order Artiodactyla; family Bovidae; genus Aepyceros; species Aepyceros melampus. The sequence continues at coordinate 235,831 of SJXQ01001723.1, forward strand.
GTGCTAGCTGCTCTGTAGCGTGTGGGATCTTCCCAGACCAGGGATTGAACCCGTGTCCCCTGCACTGGCAGGCAGACTTATAACCATGAGACTACCAGGGAAGTCCTTGCATTAGTTTTTGAAGTACTCACTGCTTCCCAGCCCAACAAGATGTTCTGGGGTCAAACTATACTTTTCCTGTGCCAGTCCTAGACTCAGTCACTTTTCCACGTATTCATGATCCCAGGGACAGAGGAGCCTGGTGGGCTGCCATCTATGGGGTTGCACAGAGTAGGACACGACTGAAGCGACCTAGCAGCAGCAGCAGCATGATTGCTTTTGGTGGTTATGGTATTTAAAATCAGATGCTATATCTTCTTGATCGAATTCCCCCTTCACCCAATTAGAACACTAAAGAGTGCTGAGTCTATAATAAATATTTCCCATAAGTGCCAGCGAGATGAAATCTCATCATTATTATCTGGGGACACTGGAGAGCCCTGTGACAGACGTGCTGATGAACCAAAAGTGACAAGGAGGAGGACTCTGGCTCGAGCTGGCGTTGCTCCACTAGGTAGCATCTGTAGGTCAACTATACAGTCAGATTCACTCTCTCCAACCGTAAAAATAATTACCTGCTTCCTGAGAGTTCTGGGAAAATTAATTTGCTAATGACTTTAAAGAGGTTTAAAGATCAAAAGTTCTATGTATATGCTAATATTATTATCTCAAATGGTTCTCTTGTTCTGGACTGAAACTGAGATGATGGCTAAATCACAGTCTCATTCTGAAGCCACATACAATTCACAATCGCTCTAATGTCTAAGCAGTGCAAATCTAAATGGTGGCACTGCAGCAGGAACACACAAGGAGCAGGATAGCACACGCGGGTCCCTGATGCTTGAAGCCTCAGTGTGCATTTAATTGAACCAACATGCACTGACTTGCCATCCTGTCCATCCCCTGTGTGTAAAGCACTGGGATTGGCCCCACTCTCAGGTGCAATTTCTATTTATTACTCTCTAATATTAATTCTGAATTTGGGAAATATAGCTCAGAGGGAAAATATACCTATGCCAAGCAGATAATTACATCATGCTGAAAAGATGCTGATACAGGCAATGAGGAGACTTGGGCTCAAGCCCTGTTAATTACGAGGTCTGACCCTAGGTGAGACATCACCTCTGTGTGACTCTGGTCACCAGTCACCCTGAGAAGGGGCTGGGGCTGCATAGGTTACTGGTGATGCGTGAAGAACTGCAAGGGCCAGGCGATAATGAGCAATCAGGAGGCAGCAATGTGTGCGCTGCAGAGGGTGATGCTTGGACCTTTATGGGTCGGTTTTTAGCTTTCAACTACCTGTATAGTTAGGAGCATAGATAGAAAATGGAGACTTGGTACTATCTGAGGTTTTGCAGATTGTTTACAAAGGTGGTTGCAACAATCCTACTCTTCTATGTGTGCATACCCTCTTGCCATGTGATCTTGCCACTCCTACAAAAATGAGATGTTTTTTATCTCATGAATTTGGGCTCACCTTGGTATCTTACTTGGATCAAGAGAACATGTTTCAGGAGATATTATGTAACCTCTGAGCCTTGGGCTTAAGAAGTTGTTGCAGTTTCTTTTCTCACTTGGAATCTGAGACAACGGTCCTGAGGAGGAGTCCAGGAGAAAAGCGCACATGGGAAAACACTTAGCTGTCACAGCTAGTCCTACAGGCCTCCAGGGTTGAGACCCCTGCTGTATAAATGAGCCATGGCAAGGCCAGAGAGATATCACCTAGGAAACTCACAAACTCATGAGAAGTGAAAACTCTTGATAACAGACTCAAACACCAACATCAAATTGTTGTTAAGGGCTGGAGTGGGGGGAATAGAAAATGGAAACCAAAAGTCTCCAACAGATGTTTATTGAACAATTACTGTGTGCAGGCACTCGTCCAAGCCCTTTCAATGTAATAACACCTAGAATGTTCTTAACAACTATGGGTTAAATACTATTCTTCCATTTAACAGATGGAAAAACTGAGTCAGGCATGGTTTAACAACTTGCCAATAACTTTGCATTGCTAACTAGTGCAGCAGAATTCAATCCTGTATAGTTTTTGCTTCAAAGTCTATGTCTTAATCCTTCCACAATATTACATATTGTGGGCATTTTCCCTGTTGCCTGTAGGGCATCCTTTTGGTTTCTGAACTATTACAGGAGGAATTAGGCTTGTGCAGCCAAAACCTTTCATACATCAAAGGCTATCCAACAGTCTCATGTGAAAAGAAGCCATAAAACCTCTTTTCAGAAGGCTGTTGGACTTTTTGTTGTTATTGCTTAGTCACTAAATCATGTCCGACTCTTTGTGACCCCAGGGAGCAGACCATTAGGCCCCTCTGTCCATGGGATTCTCCAAGCAAGAATACTGGAGTGGGTTGCCATTTCCTTCTCTAGGGGATCTTCTCAAACCTGCATCTCCTGTGTTAGCAGGCAGATTCTTTACTGCTGAGCTGTTGGACTATGGGTGTGTTTTTAGATTGCTAAAAGACCATTATCAAGCCTACTTATTTGTTCTTGATACACACTTCAGTTAGGAGAGGTTATGGGGCTATAAGGTCCAGACTTACAGTTCTGGGTAAAAATGGGGACAGAATTTGTATCACCAAATGTGTTTGCAGGATTTCTGAGCAGGCCACCTTAAGGCAGTGAGCTGATAAAGCTGGGAACAGCCACACATTTTCCCAGCGTACAGACCAGAAAGGAAGTCACAGCTGTGATGTGATCAGATCTGACAACAGTACAAATGAAGTGCCAAAAGCAATTACCTTCCATACACAAGCAGATAAACAATCATCCACCCTCAGTCTTGGATCCAGCAATCAAGAAGGGAGAGACTAAGAGAAATGTGGTGCTAAAATGTCAAATCTGGACCTTCAAGACAATAACAAAACAGCTCTTGATAAAAAATGAAATCAACTTTGTGTTGGCATCATTGTAATCATAATATCTCCCTCTTCATTGAAATGGGCTTCCAAGGTGTCTCAGTGGTTAAAGAATCTGCCTGCCAATGCAGGAGATACAGGTTCAATCCCTGGGTCAGAAGATCCCCTGGAGAAGGAAATGGCAACCCACTCCAATATTCTTGCCTGGGGAATCTCATGGATAGAGGAGCCTGCTGGGCTACAGTCCATGGAGTTGCAAAGAGTTGGGCCTGACTGAGTGACTGAGGGCACACACACTTCTTTGAAATATCCATGCACATTAACTTATATTGTGGAAAATTTAACTGCAGAATTGATCTGGATTGGAAATGTGAAGAGGCTAAAGACCAACCTATCTGGAAAAACTTTTATCGCTTATTGATGGGAGCTAGCAATTGCAAAGTGTTTTCAATTTCTTTGTAATATCTCTTATTTTAAATAATAGTGGAAGATTTATTGGATGCAGGATAAGCTTTTCAAAAAATCACTCTGGTTAAAATGTTTAAAGTTTCACCATTTAGTGTTTTCCTTTAATGATTGAAAACACTTTCAAAAATAGAAATTGAAGAGTTGAGCAAAAAATCGATGCATCAGCAAGAATATTTCCAGCTTGTTCCATACATTGTAATTCTGTATAGTAGCAAGGCAGCGCTATATCACTATGTGAATATGACCATGTGGCAAGACGCTTCCAGCTCAGGAAGGATTCTCTGTGGCAGTAACTCCAGCTATTCCTTAAGAATCTTGGAAAATATGGATGCCAAGGAAAATACTGGGATGAGTGAATCCCAAATGACAGGAGCCAGAAGCTGTTAAGTGCTCATTTACTACATGGTCAACAAAATGAAAATATCTCATAGTTCTTCAGTTCAGTTCAGTTCAGTCGCTCAGTCGTGTCTGACTCTTTGCGAACCCATGAATCACAGCACACCAGGCCTCCCTGTCCATCACCAACTCCCGGAGTTCATTCAGACTCACATCCATCGAGTCAGTGATGCCATCCAGCCATCTCATCCTCTGTCATCCCCTTTTCCTCCTGCCTCCAATACTTCCCAGCATCAGAGGGAGAGTCAACTCTTTGCATGAGGTGGCCAAAGTACTGGAGTTTCAGCTTCAGCATCAGTCCTTCCAAAGAACACCCGGACTGATCTCCTTCAGAATGGACTGGTTGGATCTCCTTGCAGTCCAAGGGACTCTCAAGAGTCTTCTCCAACACCACAGTTCAAAAGCATCAATTCTTCAGCACTCAGTTTTCTTCACAGTCCAATTCACACATCCATGCATGACCACTGGAAAAACCATAGCCTTGACTAGACAGACCTTTGTTGGCAAAGTAATATCTCTGCTTTTCAATATGCTATGTAGGCTGGTCATAACTTTCCTTCCAAGGAGTAAGCGTCTTCTAATTTCATGGCTGCAGTCACCATCTGCAGTGGTTTTGGAGCCCCCCAAAATAAAGTCTGACACTGTTTCCACTGTTTCCCCATCTATTTGCTATGAAGTGATGGGACCAGATGCCATGATGTTCATTTTCTTAGAACGGCCTAATCAGGTAGGCACACTTTGCATTTTAAACAAAAGAGACTCAGGGCACAAAGAAGTTCTAGAAGCTCAGAGCAGGTACCACTTGGACTTAACACTCATACATTTTAAGGATTTGTATTGGAAAATAGGTTCTTCAGACCCATCCCAAATCTCAGGCTTAGTTCAAAACCCATCCACAATGATCATGTCTTGGCTTCTTTGTAATTCCCTTCTAAGTGACCAACAATATCCATTATGGGCCCAGTCATACTTTGTCTTTGTGAAAGAATAGAGGATTTGGTGGCCAATTTAGTCCACTGTCTTGAGAAAGGCGGAAATAATCTCCTTTCCGTATATTGAGCAACTGACAAATCGCTTATGTCTCCTATGTTTTCACTTTTCATTGTATATTAAAATGCTTTTAATTGAGCACTTATTAGGTACAAGGTGAAATGTTGTGCATTAGTTAATCAACAAACAAAATGCAAATGCTTCCTGCTTTAAACAAGGAATCACAGAGGCAGATATGGCATATAAATCGGTATAATTCCTACCAAACAGAAATCTATGATATTATAGAGCTGCATTGCCCAATATGGTGGCCACTAGCCAAATATTACTATTTAAATTAACTAAACTATTTTGTCACACCAATGACATTTTTTAGAGTGTTCAATAGCTACTTGTGGCTCTTGGCTGCCATAATGGGAAGCACAGATCCAGAACATTTCTGTTATGGCAGGAGATTCTATTGGACTTCTCAGCTATAATCTCTTAGCTTGTGTTTTCTTCATGATGTGTATAAATCTCTAGTTTACTTGTATGCATTTATATTTCATAGCTATCTATTCCACTAGAGTGTAAACCCAATGAAGGCAGGATTTTGTTCTCTTTTTAAAAATCAATTTTTATGGAATACAGTTACTTTACAATGTTGTGTTAGTTTCTCGCTGTACAGCAAAGTGAATCAGTTACGTGTGTGTGTGTATGTGTGTGTGTGTGTGTGAATGTGTGTGTATGTGTGTGTATGTGTGTGTGTGTGTGTGTGATATCCCCTCTTTTTAGGACTTCCTTCCAATTTAGGTCACCACTGAGGCCTGAGTAGATTCCCTGAGCTCTACAGCAGGTTCTGGTTTGTTATCTACTTGTGGCTTTGCTCTCTCTATCGTTTTCTCCACAGTGCCTAGCACATAGTAAGTGTGCAATGAATTTACTGACTATTACTGACTATTACTGACATAATGGACTAACAAACTAATCTGGAGAGGCTTTTAGGAATTCAGTTTTGAATTACGTAAAAGAGGAACCAGGAAGGAAGAACATTCTAGAGAGGCTAAACAAAGGACCTGATATCCCTTTGAGGAAAAGGAAATGATGCCCTGTCCTTAGAGTTTAGCAGTGAGTGAGCAAAAGAAGGCATTTGTATGTGAGACGGCCCGGTGAGGCAGTGGCGCCTGACAGCGGAGGGTAGGACGTGGTCTTCCCCTTCTCCTATTTCTGCTCTATTGGTCCAGCCTGGGCAATATGGGACTGGACCACAGAGTTCCCATGCTGGGAATTTTCAGTTCTTCATGCGGCCAGAGGTTTCCTCTAACACCCAGGCTGGCTTGATCTGAGCCTGACATCCTATCCCCCTGCTGCCCCCATCTAATGCTTCCTTTCTCACAGTCCTTCATGTCCTCTGACAGAGCAGTGCTCCTTTGTGGCCAAAATTTTCACCAAAACGGGCCTCCATTTCTTGTTATTACCAGCAACTGCCCAAACTATATTTGAGCTCACTAAGAGCTTTTATACAGTTAACTCCCCATAAAAGTCAACCCCTGGTGCTCACACTTGTAGCTCACGTCCAGCTCTTCCCTGTTTCCTGCCGATCAGCTGTGCTGAAGTCCCAGTGTGCCTCACCCCTGGGCTTTTCTGACTTATTACGCACGTCCTGCACGTCCGCCCCCAGGCTTCCCAGTGGCACAGTGAGGGCGCATAGGTGTAACTCAGGTACGTCTCATTACGGAAGCCAGTGAGCTGAGGCTTTCCTTTTAAACTCTGTTCGTCTCTTCAGGGCTAAATGAGATGCTTGTGCTCTGAGAAGCTCAAAGAAATAGTCCCTTGTGCCTAGTGACCACTAAATGATGCTGATTTTAGCTGTAATGAACTGTGTTATACTAACTTGTGGGCTTCCCAGGTAGCTCAGCTGGAAAAAAAATCCACCTGCTGTGCAGGAGACCCTGGTTTGATTCCTGGGTTGGGAAGTTCCCCCAGAGAAGAGATAGGCCACCCGCTCCAGTATTCTTGGGCTTCCCTCGTGGCTCAGACAGTAAAGAATCCACACTGCAATTCGGGAGACCCTGGTTTGATTATTCGGTCAGGAAGTTCCCCTGAAGGAGGGCATGGCAACCCACTCCAGTATTCTTGCCTGGAGAATCCCCACGGACAGAGGAGCCCGCTGGACTATAGTCCCTGGGGTCACAAAGAGTTGGACATGACTGAGTGACTAAGCACAGCACACACTTATATTTTTAGTAATTTGAACACTTGGCATACGACTGTAAGAAAGAGATTTGGAGAAACTCCCCTGGCTGTCCGGCGGTTAACACTTCGTCTTCTAACGCAGGACACGTGGGTTTGAGCCCTGGTCCTGGAGCTAGGATCTCACATGCCTCACAGCCAGGAAACCAAAACGTAAAATGAAGCAATATTGTAACAAATTCAATAAAGATTTTCAAAACTGTCCACATAAAAAGATCTTAAAACAAAGAAAGCGATTTAGAAATATAGAAAACTAGCAGTAAACATATGGCAGAAACTTAATGTGTTGTGTGGATCAATACTCATATATGTTACATATGAATGTATGTGTGGATAGATAGATAGATAATGAATGCTCCTATCTTTTCTCTGTGCTAAGTCGAATGAATACCCTTTTCCCCACTCAATTTTTCTCACTCTGACTGTTTCCAGGGAACTCTTGGCAGGTCAGCCTTGGGCCTCTTAATAGATTCAAACGAGGTAAGAGCTGGATTTAGGAAGATTAGAAAGTCATTGGCAGGAGATGATAACACACAAGCTTCTATGGAAGGAATTAGATGTGAGAGGGGAAGAAGGATTAGAGCAGGAATTTAACCTGGTGGTAAGTATATGTGTGGATGAGGCAGGAGACATGGGTTTGTGAAAGAGGATATTAAGTTTTGCTTCTTTCAGGAATATTTAAAAATAATGCAGCAAGCATTTGTACCTCTTCCAGTTATTTTTCTATGCTGAGCTGATCTTGTTTTTCTAGCTGGGGTACTGTGTTGAGATGGCTTTAGAATAAGCTCTTTACACAGGTGTATTTCAAATGTTTAGCTGATAATTTTTCCCTGAAAAATTCAAGGACAGAGAAAAGTTATATGTACAAAAATATTCATCTAAGAAAAACGGTACTAATGAACCTATTTGTAGGGAAGGAATAAAGATGCAGACATAGAGAACAGACTTTGGACACAGCGGGAGAAGGAGAGAGTGGGACAAATTGAGAGAGTAGCATTGAAACATATACTTTACCACGTGTAATATAGATAGCTAATGGAAAGTTGCTGTATAACACAGGGAGCTCAGCGTGGTAACCTGCTACTAAGTCGCTTCAGTTGTGTCCGACTCTGTGCAACCCCATAGATGGAAGCCTACCAGGCTCCCCCGTCCCTGGGATTCTCCAGGCAAGAACATTGGAGTGGTTGCCATTTCCTTCTCCAATGCATGAAAGTGAAAAGTGAAAGTGAAGTCACTCAGTCATATCTGACTCTTAGCGACCCCATGGACTGCAGCCCACCAGGGTCCTCCGTCCATGGGGTTTTCCAGGCAAGAGTACTGGAGTGGGGTGCCATTGCCTTTTCCTCAGTGTGGTAACCTATGACAACCTAAATGGTTAGGATGGGTTGGGGGAAGGTTCAAGAAGGAGGGGGTATATGCTTACTTATGGCTGATTCATTCTGTTGTATAGCAGAAGCCAACACAATGCTGTAAATCAATTATCTTTCACTAAAAAAATAAATTAAAAGCAAAGCATTCCTAAGGATATCAGAAACCGGAGACATTCATGTTGTCATCAAACAGGAAAAGAATCCCGTAAATTGTGGTTCTCAGCTGGCTGGAAACATCATCACCAACAATACAGCTCATCCATTCTTGAACTCCTTGTGTGTTTCATTTTCAAAGCCCTTCACCTGTAATAACTGGTTTAGTTTTCACAGTACCATCATGAGGTTGATGCTTACGATTGCCCACTTTTAGATGGAGATGCTGAAGCAAAGACAAGTTAACCAACTCAACCAGCGTCACAAAACTAGTGAGTAGCAGAGGATTTCAGAACCAGGCAGTCTTATTTCAAGGTCAGTGCTTTCAATTAATGCATCACACTACGGTGCATGATGCGGACTTAGCAACAAATAAGGAAAAGTCGCTCATGGTAAGTTGCATGATGATGCAGAACCCCAAATGTTATGAGATGCTAACACCACAGATGTGCACAGATCTGCATGGGTGTGAGCTGGATCTGAAAAGGAGACATGTTATAGTGGAATCAGGGTTGATCTACCTGATTATTTTGAACTATCATAATATTATAATATGATTTTTACAAACAAAAGAACAAAAACTGGGATAATTAAATGCAAATTTGAAAACCTATCCCAATTATTTGCTTTTCCTCCATAAACTTGATTTTATGTATGCATTTGAACAGGCTTTGCCTTGCTTTTTCCCTCTTTTAAAAAAAATCTCTCACATATTTCTTTGGTAGGATTGTTAAAGATGGCAATTAAATCCACATATAAACATATGGTTATGTCTAGTTACACAATTAATGTTAATATATGGCATACAATCATCATCTAATTGGAATTATATAGCATGTGGTGACATAATTATAACATGTAATGATGGAAAGATCCTTATTTAAGCTGAGCGAAATGAGTGCACTTGGAGTTGGATGATTCTTAAATTACAATTTTCCAGTTGCTCCAAGAGTCTTCTGGGGACAGGGACCAGCTGAGCTCTGCCTATTGTTACGAAGGAAAAAGAAAACAATTTAAATATATGAGAAAATAAGGTTCTGTGAATTGTGATGTTCATTGTTTTAATCAGAAAAGAAAGGTTAGCCAACAGTTAGACAGTTTGTTAAATGACAATTTGGGCTTCCCTGGTGGCTCAGACTGTAAAGAATCTATCTGCAGTGAAGGAGACCTGGGTTCCATCCCTGGACTGGGAAGATTCCCTCGACCTGAGACCAAAAAAAAGAAAACAAACAAAGCATTACTTCCAGCTGCCCTTTAAGTCAGCTCATTGGTCCATGGAGAGCACCTCTGTTAATCGGGGGGCAGGGCAGAGTGCAACCCCCTGCCATCCAGGCTATCTTCTCCCACCCCTCACGCCACCCCTTCACTCTGGTCCCTTATGACATATTTTTCCCCCGGGGCCAGACATCCTGTTAAAAATGTCTCATACTTTGCAGAGTGTTCTGCTTCTGGAAAGGGCAGAAAACAACCCCAGCTAGCAGCCTTAATTGAAAGGCGGGATGTGAACTCCCCTTCACTCTGGAGAAAGTGATGAAAGTTTCCGAGGCTGTGGCTAATGACAGGAAGTGGACATAAGTGGACAAAGTATCAGGTATCAAGAAATGAGTCTGGGAGTAATAAAACAAATTAAGGGAAGGGAAAAAAGGTAAGCTAAACATGGAAGTGTCCCTTTGAGCCGGCCGACCTGTATTAAATCGTGGACTTTCTGCCAAGGAGAAGGCTCTGAGCCGCCTGCGTTCGATAATTGAAAATCCCATAGGTTTACACGTTGGAGACGAGAAATGCTGCGTGACCCGCTTATGGAATATTTTTGTTTTGCTCTGATTCGTTGAAAACCTCAAGAACTGCCTCAGCACTGGGGCCTGGAGACTTGGAATGGGTGCGCTTGATTTAGAAGTTGTTTTTGCCTGTGTTTTTCTTTCTTTCTTTAAATGAACTGCCAGAAACTCATTCAGAAAATCCATGGTTCACATAGAACCCTGTTTAGGAACTTCAGACTTCCCTGAAGGGCATCCTCCCCAGAGTCTAAGTGGTGAGGAGGACCCCAGCTATCCAGGGTGCTGGAGTCACGGAGCATCCCTAATCTTCTCTGCTATAATGGATCAGCCAGTTTATCCCTCTAGGTTTTTCCCTCATATGTCAGATAGTCAAAGCTATGGTTTTCCCAGTAGTCATGTACGGATGTGAGAGTTGGACCATAGAAGGCTGAGCTCTGAAGAATTAATGCTTTTGAACTGTGGTGTTGGAGAAGACTCTTGGGAGTCCCTTGGACTGCAAAGAGATCCAACCAGTCCATTCTGAAGGAGAATCTAGTCCTGAATGTTCATTGGAAGGACTGATGATGAAGCTGAAAGTCCAATACTTTGGCCACGAGATGTGAAGAACTGACTCATTGGAAAAGACCCTGATGTTGGGAGATATTGAGGGCAGGAGGAGAAGAGGGAAGCAGAGGATGAGACGGTTGGATGGCATCACCAACTCAATGGACACGCTGCTGCTGCTGCTGCTAAGTCACTTCAGTCGTGTCCGACTCTGTGGGACCCCATAGATGGCAGCCCACCAGGCTCCCCGTCCCTGAGATTCTCCAGGCAAGAACACTGGAGTGGGTCAATGGACATGAGTTTGAGCAAACTCCAGGAGATGGTGAAAGACAGGGAATCCTGGCGTGCTGCAGTCCACGGGGTCACAAACAGTCAGAAATGACTGAGTGGCTGAACAACAGCAATACAAAGATGTGAACTAGGCAGTTTCAAAGCTACCTGAGAGTAAAAATAGACCTTTCCTTCTAGAAGCCCCTAAGATTCAAGTCCTGAGTCATCAGAAAGGTGGGTGTTATCTTGGCCTGACTGTAGCGTTAGGTTCCACCTCAGCCCTGGAGTTCCAGCTTATGGATACGTTAAGCTCTTCCTATAGCAATTGCTCAATGGATTGGCTTAAGCCAAACAAGGACTAGTCCCAAACCAGAAGAAAATGTGGCACGTGACTTGGTGCCGTGCTGAAATAGAAACTGTCATGACCTCACACCTCGGCAGGTCAGCCTGGAAGCCCCATCTATCCAGGACTAAACCAATCCAAGGGCATGTCATTGTTGTCAGTCATTTTCTGCTTCATCTGGGTGCTTCTAAGCCTGGCCCTGACCACTGCAGATCTCCCCTGGGGTACTTGGAGGTCAGAAAACCATTCTGACCATCAGCCAGGCTCCCCTGAGAATGACCAGAAGAGGTGGAAGCGCTCTTCTCCAGGTTCCTAGGGATGCAGGAGCTCCGAACGTTCCTAGGGGCTGCTGATCCCTGGTTTCTGCTGTGAAGATGACCTTCCTGAGAGGCAGGGGTAAACTGGACGTGAGAAGGGTGAAGATGGGCTGGATCTGCTCCTGGGTTCCCTGGGTGTAGTGGGGTCCCACTTCGTATCCTCGATCAGGCCCCGCATGCATCGTAGGGTGAATCCTGGATCCACTCTGGTCCACCCCAGCTTGTTCAGGGAGCCCCAGTGGATCTCTCACGTGTTCAATGGGAAGTCAGCTTTCCCAGCAACCATTTCCCCTCTCCTGCCGTTGTCACCATCTTCACGGGGCTCCCCGGGTTGCAGTCCATATGCAGACTTGTCGGCTCATGGGTTAAGGCACTACCCTCTGTTCCTGCTGCAGCTCCCCCACCAGATATTTGAGGAATTCTGACGTTTTGTGCTTCTCCGGCCGTTTGCCGTCTGACTGTGGGTTTGCTGCATTGCGGGAGACATGGTGCATCGCTAACAGAAACAAAGCATGTGCCTCGCCCTTTATCTGGACGTTAGTGATGCTCCTCTTTTGTGTACTTGTCATGGATCCTTTTTTTCCATTTATTTTTAACTGGAGGATAATTGTTTTGCAGTGTTGTTGTGGTTTCTGCCACACGACAACATGAATCAGCCATAAGCATACATACACCCCCTCCTTCTTGAACCTTCCCCCACCCCCACGCCTCTGGGTTGTCACAGGGCACCAGGCTGCGCTTCCTGTGCTGTACTATGACTTCTCACTGCTAGCTGTTTCACATATGGTGGTGTATGCGTCTCAATGCTACTCTCTCAATTTGGTCCACTCTCTTTCCCCTGCTGTGTCCACAAGTCTGAGCTCTATGTCTGTGCCTCTGTTCCTGCCCTACAGATAGGTTCATCTGTACCACTTTTTCTAGATTACATATATATGTGTTAATATATGAGACTTGTTTTTCTCTTTCTGATGGACTTCACTCTATATAGTAGGCTCTAGGTTCATCCGTCTCATTAGAACTGACTCAAACGCATTCCTTTTTTATAATATTCCAGAGTAATACTCCATTGTATGTATGTATCACAACTTCTTTATCCATTCATCTATCAGTGGACATCTAGATTGCTTCCATGTCCTAGCTATTGCAAATAGTGCTGCCTACCCACTGGCCATGTACATAAATTTATAGGGACCAGAGCTAGAAGTCAGTCTGACTTACAGATTTTCCTTCAGGGCCCTGGTATCTCTATTATTTGAACACAGGATTTCTGCAATACGCTGTATGCGCTGGTCCGTCAAGCATGGAAATCCTTGCTGGGCTGCGCTATAGCTGTTCTGAGCTCAAGGAATAAAATCTGTATATCTCAGCAGAAACAGAACTTGGGCAGCTTCTGGGCCTCTAAGTCCCAGGGTCAAGCAGTTGACAAAACTGTTCCTGTCTGTTGTACTTATTCAAAGATGTTAAAATTGATGCATTAATCAGGCACAGTAGTCATAGAATACCCATGTGAGGTTCCAGGTAAAAATGTGAATTTTCAAAATAAGTAAGCTAGAGTTCCCTGTACAACTCTTGGCCCCCTCAGAGTCCTCATATCTAGTCCAAGGCAATGAACGCATTGAAGAAGTTACAGGAATAAAAACTTGGTGATGAGTTTTGGAGAAAGCTGCAGAATCTTGTCTTCCTGCCCTATTCTCAGGCCAAATCAAGAGTTGGTTGGAGGGCACCACCCCCTCTCTAAACTATTTTTGTTGTTGTTTTTCAGTTGTCATGTTAGACTTTTTGTGACCCAGTGGGCTGTAGCACCCAGGCTTCCCTGTCCTTCACCATTTCTCGGAGTTTGCTTAGATGCACGTCCACTGAATTGGTGGTTTCATCCAACCATCTCATTCTCTGTCGTCCCCTTCTCCTCCTGCCCTCAATCTTTCCCAGCATCAGAGGTTTTTCCAATGAGTCAGCTCTTCACATCAGGTGGCCAAAGTGCTGGAGCTTCAGCCTCAGTCTTTCAAATGTATACTCAGGGTTGATTTCCTATAGGATTGTCTGGTTTGATCTCTTTGCTGCCCAAGGGACTCTCAAGAGTTTTTTCTAGCACCATAGTTTGAAATAATCAATTCTTTGGCCCTCAGCCTTCTTTGTTGTCCAACTCTCACATTTACGCATGAATGTATGAATGATATTGCTTATGTGTAGAGTCTAAAAAAAATGATACAAATGAACTTATGTACAAAACAGAAGCAGACTCACAGACTTCAAGAAGGCAAGGCTTTATTGTGGCCCCTGCCACAGCAGGTCGGGAGGGAGCAGAAACTGCAAGTTCCCTCCTCACTCACGGAGGGCATAGAGCTTGCTCCTTGTATGGGCGAGGGTAGGGGTGTATCCGGGAGGTTGGGCTGGAGGGCTGGCTTTGGGTGGCTTGCCCAACCCTCTGGTGGCGGTGAGTGCAGGGGACATGCACAGTACCCTGCTTTTGCTCCCAGTTCCCTGCTTTTGCTCCCAACACTGTGTTTTCCCTCCAGGTTTTTCAGAAATAGCAGTGGGTTTTTTTTTTTTTTTGTCTTTTTGTATCTTGATTTTTTACATTCAATGGGTTGGGGCAAACCTATAATGACGTGTCTCCACCATTATAGCATTATACAGAGTACTTTCAATGCACAAGCTGTATTCTCTGTGCTCCATCTATTCTCCCTGATCCCTGGCTGCTACTGATCTTTTTGCTGTCTTAGTTCTGCTTTTCCCAGAATGCCGTACAGTTGGAATAAATACAATATGTAGCCTTTTCAGATTGGCTTCTTTCACTTAGCCCTATGCAGTTAGGATTCCTCCACGTCTTTCTGTAGCTTGACAGCCCATTTATTAATATTTTTAGCTTTGAAAAATATTCCATTTTGTGGATGAACCACAGTTTACTTACTCATTCACTTACTGAAGGACGAGTTGGTTGCTTTCAATTGTTCATAATTATGAATAAAGCTGATAGAAACTTTCCTGGGCAGATTTTTGTGTGGATATAAGTTTCAGTTCCTTTGGGTAAATACCAAGGGGCAAACTTGCTGGATTTTATGATAAGAATGTGCTTAGTTTTATAAGAAATCACCACACTGTCTTCGAAGGTGGCTGGATCATTTTGTGAAATCAAGTTCTGACAGATCAATTTCAGAATAGAAACCACATTTGCTACTTGAAGTGACCTACATGTCTATTAGAACTGAATAAGACACAGAATTTGCCAAGCCAGTGGGAGATGATAAATAAGTTATTAGACAAACTAAACTTGTTAAGCCCCTGCTTGTAAGATGTTTGCATCATACAGCATCCACCAAAAACCACTGGTATCCCAGGTCACATGACTAGCCTGGGCAGGATAGACTGGGGTTTTAAATCTGCTTTTGCTGCAGTCCTTAGAAAAATGTCTTACCTTTCTAAGACTCAACTTATCTATCTGTCAAACAGAGATCATAAGGCCTGCTTTTAAGATTATCATAAGGAATACATGGGCTTCTTTTGTGGCTTAGATGGTAAAGAATCTACCTGAAATGCAGGAGACCTGGGTTCAATCCCTGGGCAGGAAGATCCCCTGGAGAAGGGAATGGTTACTTACTCCAGTATTCTTGCCTGGAGAATTCCATGGACAGAGAAGTCTGATGGGCTACAGTCCATGGGGTCATAAAAAGCTGGGCATTATTAAGCAACTAACACTTTCGCTTTCACTTAAGGACCACATGAATCAAATCAGCAAAGCACAGTCACTTTACTCAATGGCTGGCATATAGTTAAGTAGTCAATAAATGCTGCTTCTGCTGCTAAGTCACTTCAGTTGTGTCTGACTCTGTGCGACCCCATAGACGGCAGCCCACCAGGCTTCCCCGTCCCTGGGATTCTCCAGGCAAGAACACTGGAGTGGGCTGCCATTTCCTTCTCCAGTGCATGAAAGTGAAAAGTGAAAGTGCTCAGTCTTGTCTGACTCTTCACGACCCAATGGACTGCAGCCCACCAGGCTCCTCTGTCCATGGGATTTTCCAGGCAAGAGTACTGAAGTAGGGTGCCATTGCCTTCTCCATAAAAAATGCTAGCTCTTCTTTATTTTTGTGAAGGGATCTGAGCATTTTAGAATAAAAGCTGAAAAGTTTTAGAACAAAAGGACTCAGCATGGAGTTTGTTAGAATAAGTAAAGCTTCAGTTCAGTTCAGTTCAGTTGCTCACTTGTGGCCGATTCTTTGCGACCCCATGAATCGTAGCACGCCAGGACTCCCTGTCCATCACCAACTCCTGGAGTTCACTCAGACTCACGTCCATCGAGTCGATGATGCCATCCAGCCATCTCATCTTCTGTCATCCCCTTTTCCTCCTGCCCCCAATACTTCCCAGCATCAGAGTCTTTTCCAAAGAGTCAACTCTTCACACGAGGTGGCCAAAGTACTGGAGTTTCAGCTTTAGTATCATTCCTTCCAAAGAACACCCAGAGCTGATCTCCTTTCCACTGGTTGGATCTCTGTGCAGTCCAAGGAACTCTCAAGAGTCTTCTCCAACACCACAGTTCAAAAGCATCAATTCTTTGGCACTCAGCCTTTTTCACAGTCCAACTCTCACATCCATACATGACTACTGGAAAAACCATAGCCTTGACTAGACAGACCTTTACTGGCAAAGTAATGTCTCTGTTTTTGAATATGCTATCTAGGTTGGTCATAACTTTCCTTCCAAGGAGGAAGCGTCTTTTAATTTCATGGCTGCAGTCACCATCTGCAGTGATTTTGGAGCCCCCCAAAAATAAAGTCTGATACTGTTTCCACTGTTTCCCCATCTATTTCCCATGAAGTGATGGGACCAGATGCCATGATATTCATTTGCTGAATGCTGAGCTTTAAGCCAACTTTTTCACTCTCCTCTTTCACTCTTATCAAGAGGCTTTTTAGTTCCTCATCACTTTTTGCCATAAGGGTGGTGTCATCTGCATATCTGAGGTTATTGATATTTCTCCCAGCAATCTTGATTCCAGCTTGTGTTTCTTCCAGTCTAGCGTTTCTCATGATGTACTCTGCATAGAAGTTAAATAAGTAGGATGACAATATACAGCCTTGATGTACTCCTTTTCCTATTTGGAACCAGTCTATTGTTCCATGTCCAGTTCTAACTGTTGCTTCTTGACCTGCATATAGGTTTCTTAAGAGTCAGGTTAGGTGGTCTGGTATTTCCATCTCTTTCAGAATTTTCCACAGTTTACTGTGATCCACACAGTCAAAGGCTTTGGCATAGTCAATAAAGCAGAAATAGATGTTTTTCTGGAACTCTCTTGCTTTTTCGATGATCCAGAGGATGTTGGCAATTTGATCTCTGGTTCCTCTGCCTTTTCTAAAACCAGCTTGAACATCTGGAAATTCATGGTTCATGTATTGCTGAAGCCTGGCTTAGAGAATTTTGAGATTGCTTTACTAGCGTGTGAGGTGAGTGCAATTGTGCGGTAGTTTGAGCATTCTTTGGCATTGCCTTTCTTTGGGATTGGAATGAAAACTGACCTTTTCCAGTCCTGTGGCCACTGCTGAGTTTTCCAAATTTGCTGGCAAATTGAGTGCAGCACTTTCACAGCATCATCTTTCAGGATTTGAATAGCTCAACTGGAATTCCATCACCTCCACTAGCTTTGTTTGTAGTGATGCTTTCTAAGGCCCACTTGACTTCACATTCCAGGATGTCTGGCTCTAAGTGAGTGATCACACCATCGTTATTGTCTTGGTCATGAAGATCCTTTTTGTACAGTTCTTCTGTATATTCTTGCCACTTCTTCTTAATACCTTCTGCTTCTGTTAGGTCCATACCATTTCTGTCCTTTATCGAGCCCATCTTTGTATGAAATGTTCCCTTGGCCGAGAGGAGCTACCCCATGTCCAAGGAATGGTGGCTGCATGGTCACAGGAGAGCCTAGAGGAGTTACTCCATGTTCAAGGTCAGGAAGGGTGGTGGTGAGGAGATACCCCTTGTCCAAGGTAAGGAGCAGTGGCTGTGCTTTGCCAGAACAGCTGTCAAGAGATACCCTACATCCAAGGTAAGAGAAACCCAAGTAAGACAGTAAGTGTTGCAAGAGGGCATCAGAGGGCACACGCATTGAAACCATAATCACAGAAAATTAGTCAATCTGATCACACTAGGACCACAACCTTGTCTAACTCAGTGAAACTAAGCCATGCCCTTTGGGGCCACCCAAGAAGGGCAGGTCATGGTGGAGAGGTCTGACAGAATGTGGTCCACTGGAGAAGGGAATAGCAAACCACTTCAGTATTCTTGCTTTGAGAACCCCATGAACAGTATGAAAAGGCAAAATGATAGGACACTGAAACAGGAACTCCCCAGGTCAGTAGGTGCCCAATATGCTACTGGAGATTAGTGCAGAAATAACTCCAGAAAGAATGAAGAGATGGAGCCAAAGCAAAAAACAAACACCCAGTTGTGGATGTGACTGGTGATAGAAGTAAGATCCGATGCTATAAAGAGCAGTATTGCATAGGAACCTGGAATGTTAGGTCCATGAATCAAGACAAACTGGCAGCGGTCAAGCAGGAGATGGCAAGAGTGAATGTTGACATTCTAGGAATCAGTGAACTAAAATGGACTGGAATGGGTGAATTTAACTCAGATGACCATTATATCTACTACTGTGGGCAAGAATCCTTAGAAGAAATGGAGTAGCCATCATGGTCAAGAGTCCTAAATACAGTACTTGGATGCAATCTCAAAAGCGACAGAATGATCTGTTAGTTTCCCAGGCAAACCATTCAATATCACAGTAATCCAAGTCTATCCCCCAACCAGTAACACGGAAGAAGCTGAAGTTGAATGGTTAAATGAAGACCTACAAGACCTTGTAGAACTAACACTGAAAAAAATATGTCCTTATCATTATAGGGGACTGGAATGCAAAAGTAGGAAGTCAAGAAACACCTGGACTAAAAGGCAACTTTGGCCTTGGAATACGAAATGAAGCAGGGCAAAGGCTAATAGAGTTTTGCCAGGAGAACGCACTGGTCATAGCAAACACTCTCTTCCAACAACACAAGAGAAGACTCTACACATGGACATCACCAGATGGTCAACACAGAAATCAGATTGATTATATTCTTTGCAGCCAAAGATGGAGAAGCTCTATACAGTCAACAAAGACAAGACCCGGAGCTGACTGTGGCTCAGATCATGAACTCCTTATTGCCAAATTCAGACTTAAATTGAAGAAAGCAGGGAAAACCGCTAGACCATTCAGGTATGACCTAAATCAAATCCCTTATGATTATACAGTGGAAGTGAGAAATAGATTTAAGGGACTAGATCTGATAAATAGAGTGCTTGATGAACTATGGACTGAGGTTCATGAAGTTGTACAGGAGACAGGGATCAAGATCATCCCCATGGAAAAGAAATGCAAAAAAGCAAAATGGCTCTCTGGGGAGGCCTTACAAATAGCTGTGAAAAGAAGAGAAGCAAAAAGCAAAGGAGAAAAGGACAGATATAAGCATCTGAATGTAGAGTTCCAAAGAATAGCAAGAAGAGATAAGAAAGCCTTCCTCACTGATCAATGCAAGGAAATAGAGGAAAACAACAGAATGGGGAAGACTAGATATCTCTTCTGGAGAAGGCGATGGCACCCCCACTCCAGTACTCTTGCCTGGAAAATCCCATGGACAGAGGAGCCTGGTAGCTGTGGTTCATAGGGTCACGAAGAGACGGACACAACTGAGCGACTTCCCTTTCACTTTTCACTTTCATGCATTGGAGAAGGAAATGGCAACCCACTCCAGTGTTCTTGCCTGGAGAATCCCAGGGACGGGGGAGCCTGGTGGGTTGCTGTCTATGGGGTCGCACAGAGTCGGACACAACTGAAGCGACTTAGCAGCAGCAGCAGCAGAGCTCTCTTCAAGTAAAGCTTGGGAACCTTTTAATTGCCTTAAACAATTAGATTGAACATATGACTGAGAACATGAATAAGCATAAATAGGACCTGAAAGCCAAACATTGTGGGAAAAGATGTAGAACACCTCAAAACTGTAAAGAGAGCTCAAATTTATTGAGCACTTTATACATGCTACTGTTCTTGTCCTAAGTGGCTTTAGTTTTGTCCGATTCTTTGAGAGCCTATGGACTGTAGCCTGCCAGGTTCCTCTGTGCATGAAATCTTCAAGGCAAGAATACTGGAGTGGGCTGCCATTTCCTTCTCCAGGGGATCTTCCCAACCCAGGGATCGAACCCACACCTCTTATGTCTCTTGCATTGCCTGGCAGGTTCTTGACCACTAGCACCACCTGGGAAAGCCCTTGCCACTTTCTTTACAGGTATCATCCCTTTATCCACCTTCTTAGAGAAAGGGATTGAGGCACAGAGCAGCCCAGTCACCTGCCCCAGGCAGTTACTCCATGACAGAAGCAGGTTTTGCACTGAGATGAGCCTCAGCTCTAATCTACTGCAGTGCAGACCTGCCTTTTGAGACACACCAAGCAGGCTGGCTCTTCCTAAATAGCCTCTGCACGAGGCCTTGGGAAATTGTTTAGCAGCGACAGTCACGCCTCGGGAACGGCTGCTGAATAGAAATAAGGAGAGCCAGACAGCTGCTTCCTGATCTAATGACCTCCCTTTCTTAGGACTGGCTTCCACATCTATTACGTGGATCAAATTTGAAAGCAGAGCTATGTTTCTTCTGGATCCAGGCAGCTACCTTGAATACAGAAATACTTGGCTATTTATTGCTGTCATAAATTGCTTGTGGTATGCTGTGGAAAGCAGAGGATGGCGCCAAGCAGAAATCTATCAATATGGTCAAAAGGTTTCCATCCCTTCCTAGCTCCAGTCTGTGCATTGGTTATTTTCTATAAAAGCAGGAAAAATAAGTTTAAGCAAAATTTTCTTAAAGGAAGCATAATGCTACGTACTAAATGTGGGTATGTGTTGTAAGGAAGCATAATGCTACGTACTAAATGTGGGTATGTGTTGTTGTTGTTGTTTTTTATATTCTCATTTGATGCTTTTGAATGATGATGCTGGAGAAGGCTCTTGGACTGCAAGGAGATCGAACCAGTCAGTCCTAAAGGAAATCAGCCCTGAATATTCATTGGAGGATTGATGCTGAAGTTGAAACTGCAATACTTTGACCACCTGATGCAAAGAGCTGACTCATTGGAAAAGACCCTAATGCTGGGAAAGCTTGAAGCCAAAGGAGAAGGGGTAGATGGAGGATAAGATGGTTAGATAGCATCACTGACTCAATGGACGTGTATTTAAGCAAACTCTGGGAGATAGTGTACAGGGGAGTCTGGTGTGCTACAGTCCAGGGAGATCACAAAGAGTTGGACACAACTTGGTGACTGAATAAAAATTATAGTTGAAAGCCAGACTGTCTTCAAACATATTGTAATTTGTCCTTTGAGGGAAAATTGATACCTATGCATGCCTAGCCATGGAATAGGAGAATTGGCAATGTGATTAGTTTATTCATTATTTAGACCATTTATGTAACAAAAATATTTTAAAACCAACGGGGAACAAATCATGTTTCATAATAGTATTAAAAACTAGCATCTGTGAGTTACACGTCTCATTTAAAAAGGCTAAATCGCTGGCTGGCAAATTAAGGGCATTATGTCCTGTGTGGAACAATTTGCTTTGGCTGGTTGATCAGGATTTTATGTTTTAGCCCTATACCAGATTAGCTTTTATTTTGATCAATCCAACTCTAATATAAACTCTAATTCACTCGAATAACTTGAATAACACAATCATTCACTCATATATTTTCTATTTTTTGCTTGTTTTGATAATGATAAAGAATTTAACATATAAAAATGCCTTTCAAAAACAGGGCTTTTGTTCAGTCAAAAATATACAAAATTCCAGTTATAAGTCCTAGGGATGCAATGTATAACGTGATAAAAATGATTAACATTACTCTCTGTTATACATGAATATTATTAAGAGGGTAAATCCTATGGTTTTCATCAGACAAAAAAATTCATTTATTTCTTTATTATTGAGTCTGTATGAGACAGTGAATGTTCACTTAACTTGCTGTCATAATCACTTCGTGATGTGTGTAGGTCAAGCCAGTAGCTGTACACCTTAAACTTATACAGTGCTCTCTGTCAATTATATCTTAATACAACTGGAAAAAAACCTTAAGAAACAAAGTAAAAAACATGGCTTTCTTTCTTAAGCTATTGATATGATTTTTTGGTTTGTGATTCTGACTACATTATACCCATACAACTAATGATGCTTGTGGATTCTCCCATTGAATCATTCATTAAACATATATTAATTATGCCAGAAATATATGCCAGGAACTGTATTAGGTTTGGGAGGATAAAATGATGGGCAAAATAAACATACTTTTAGAATAATTCTTATGGCCTGAAGTAAACTGTTGGCAGAATTTTCCTGTATAGGATCAGGAATTTGGGACTCTGGAGACAATACAGCTTCTATCCTAACTGCTGAGCTCTGCTGTTATATGGGTGATACTCAAAGTAGGAAGCATGTCTGTGTTCCAGCAAAACTTTGCAGAAACAGGCAAGGGACTGGATTTGGACCTCGAGCTGTAGTTCTCCAACTCCTTGTCTACTGGGAAAGCTGCATACTTATCAAATAATCAGGCAGATTATTTGCAAAGGTAAGTTTGCAGACTGTAAAACCACATTTGGCGAAGGGCCATGGATGAGAGCTGCATTTGATGGTCAGCATGAACAACAGATGGCTTCCATGTGGACTTAACAGTCAGAAGGTCTTTCCCGGGAGAAGGGACAATTGAGCTGCCACTGTAATGATGGAGTAGAAGTTAATTTGGCAAAAAGCCAGTGGAGGGAAACGTGCTCCATGTAGAAAGAACAAGATATGCAACAGCTTTGTCATCCAAAGGCGTTTTAGCTTTAGGAAGTGAAGGAAGGCCATAGTGGCTTGGACATTGTGAACACGAGGGCCTCGGGTGAAAGATAGAGAGGTGGGCAAAGCTTTACAGATGACTGCATGGAGAACTATTCCAAGGCCATCAGTGCTTTAGAATTGTTATTGTTCAGTCATTGAGTTGTGTCTGACTCTTTGCAACCTCATGAACTGCAACAAGCCAGATTTCCCCGTCCTTTGCTGTCTTCCGAAGTTTGCTCAAACTCGTGTCCATGGACTCAGTGGTGCCATCCAAATCTCTTCCTCTGCTACCTTCAATCTTTCCCAGCATCAGGGTCTTTCCAGTGAGTTGGCTGTTCGCATCAGGTGGCCAAAGTATCGAGGCTTCCGCTTCAGCATCAATCCTTCCAGTGAATATTCAGGGTTAATTTCCTTCAGGATTGACTTGTTTGGTCTCCTTGCATTACAAGGGACTCTAGAGAGTCTTCTCCAATTAGGTGCCTCCAAATGCCAACTCTGAGCTCCCACTTGTAAATCTGAACTGGGAACCCAAAGCTTAGTTGTTGCCCCAAACCCAAGGCAAGGCTGTGTGATTCTGTCATATGTCTCCTGAAAGTGTAAACTTGACTTTTCCTGACCCTACTGCTCCAAGCTCAGTGGACTGGGCCCAGGGCTGAAAACAGCCTGGGATAAAGAAGAGGTGCTGGAGTAGAAGGTGTGATGCAAAGACTCGGTTGGAGTCTCGGCTCCTGATAATGTGATCTCCAGGATACCATGGATAGTCATGATGTAACAAATTTACCCCAGCTCTGTGGGTTTTACATGGGATTCTGAGAAGTTCCTAGGTTCTGCAGAGGTGCTTTGGAAGACCCAGGTAGGTGAGGGGAGACCCAGTGGGCTGCAGGGCTTTAAACCAATCTGTTCCATGTGATTTCTGAAAAAAAAAAAAAAAAACAGACTTAAATACTGAATGATATTCCAATTTAATAAACGTGTGTGAAGGTAGAAAAAAATTGAGCTCTATTGCATCTTTGCCACTTACTTTCTGGGGGGAGGAAATCGAGGTCCCTAGACAGTTGGAAAAGACTCTGATGCTGGGAAGGATTGGGGGCAGAAGGAGAAGGGGACGACCGAGGATGAGATGGCTGGATAGCATCACCGACTTGATGGACGTGAGTCTGAGTGAACTCCGGGAGTTGGTGATGGACAGGGAGGCCTGGCGTGCTGCGATTCATGGGGTTGCAAACAGTCAGACACGACTGAGTGACTGAACTGAACTGAATTGAACTGAGACAGCTGGCTCCTTAAGAGCTGACCCTTAGGCTGCCCTCCTTCCTCTTTCGTGTGACTCCAGGCCTGTCCCTCAGCCTGGCTAACACTTCTCCCAGCAACAATTTCTTTATCTGGGAATGACTATTGTAAGACACGCTGCCGAGAGGGTGGAGTAGAGGACAACTCTCAAACTGCCTTCGCTGGCCTGGAAGCAACATAAATAGGAAGGGATGCTCATGAAACTTAGGTGCTTTGCGGGCTTAGATGCCTCAGCAAACCCTAGTGAGGGTGCAAGAAACAGGACCAGAGATGCTTGGAGGCGCAGGAAGCTCCATAGAAAATTAGAGGTGATGTATGGTCTGTGGTATTCTTCCCTTTTGGCTCAGAGGGTAAAGCGTCTGTCTACAATGCAGGAGACCTGGGTTCTATCCCTGGAGAAGGAAATGGCAACCCACTCCAGTGTTCTTGCCTGGAGAATCCCATGGATGGAGAAGCCTGGTAGGTTACAGTCCATGGAGTCGCAAAGAGTCGGACATGACTGAGTGACTTCACTGTGGTCTGTGGTGGCTTCCCAAGTGCTGCTAGTGGTAAAGAATCCTCCTGCCAATGCAGGAGATGAAAGAGAAGCAGGTTTAACCCCTGGGTTGGGAAATGCCCTGGAGGAGGAGATGGCAGCCCACTCCAGTATTCTTGCCTGGAGAATCCCATGCACAGAGGAGCCTGGTGGGCTACTGTCCATGGGGTTGCAAAGAGTCAGACATGACTGAACATATGAACACTTTACTCACTTTACTTAACTTGTGGTCCAGTGAGAGGCAACAGGAGTGATGGGAAAAGAGGGCAACCAGCCCTCCCTGGGAAATGGAACAGAGACTGGGAAAGAATTTCTCAGGCAGTCATTGACTGCAGAGGACCCTTTGGAAAGTCCTGAGCCTCTGTGGGCTGGGTCCTGTGTCACAGACCTTGAACCTGGCCTCTGAAATAGCCAGCCTTCTTCACAAGGCTGTGGTCCTGTCCAAGGAGCCAGCTGGGTACCTGAAGCAACTCAGTGAGCTCCGAACTGTACACTGTAATTGGGAAGTGGAAGCAGGACCGTCCCATGTACCTCACTCAACAATGGTTTCCTGATTCCTCCTCACAAGTGTGGTCCTGTGGTTCAATGTTCAAACCGGAAAATTCCCATCATTTTTTTTTTTTAATTTTTAAAAATATTTTTTAATTAGAGGATAATTGCTTTACAATATTGTGTTCATTTCTGCCATAAATCAACATGAGTTAGCCATAGGTACACATGTATCACCTTTCTCTTGAGCTTTCCTCCCACCTACCATCCCACCCACTCCTCTAGGTTGTCACAGAGTACTTGGCGTGTGCTCCGTGAGTCATACAGCAAACTCCCACTGACTATTATTTTATGTATAGTAATATATACATTTCCATGCTATTTTCTCAATTTCTTCCACTTTCTCCTTCCCTCACTGTGTCCACAAGTCTGCTCTCTATGTCTGTGACTTCATTGCTACCCTGAAGATAGGTTCATCAGTACCACCTGTCTAGAGCCCATATATATCATTTTTAAAGGAGAAATTCTACTGAAACCGGGAGGATTCCATCTTCTCTGTCTCCTCACGCCACTGGGTTTTTGTCACCCCACATTATAGGTGGCATTCTCCCAAGATTCTGCCCACAGCTTCCCCTGGATTTAGTATATTACTTCCAGATCCATGCCTTATGCACAGGCCTGCAAAGTCGTGTCTCTACTTGTGAATGTCAGCTTCAGGTCGACCCTGGTGAACAAAAGATCAGATTCCCATTCTTGAGGTTGGGGATCAACTGCCCTAAACCTGGTGGGTTCCAATTTGGAAAGGCACTAAATCTAAGGACAGTTACCTCTGTCCAGGTCTCTTGACCCCTACTGGCAAATTTCTCGTTGAACAAGGAGCAGACAGCACTGACTTTTCCAAGTCCTGTTAGCCAGAAACTGCCTTAAAGCAGGGACCATCAAAGTACACAGGTAGCCCAGTGATTTTAGCTGCTTGGCACTTCAAATTGTTGCAGACTTATTTTCCAGTTCTTCAACTGAGCATATGGGAGACAAACAGAAGATGTCCTAATAGCCTGTCATTAAAATCTCTGTCTGTGTGAGCTCACAAAGCCCCTTGTCTCTATTTCAGGCTGGGATTCTGTGTTTCAGCTTTGCTGTTGGCAGCGAGACAGAGTTAGGTCCCTGCAGCTGGTCCTCAAATGTGCTGTACTCTTCTCTCTTGGTCGGGGAATTGAACTGGATTGTCATGATAAAGAGCATCTGGTATTTGAACTCTCGCATGGCAATATTATAAAATATCTGTCTGTCAAATTTTATGTAGCTTGATTATACATTTATCCATTACTCCCCCACTGCCTTCAAGAAAGGGTAAAATAAAATAAACCCATTTGATTGAATTTTAAAATAATCAACCATGTGGGTGTCCTTTTTAAATTTATGAGACTAATTTCAAATATTAAAGCTTTAGAATAAGGAGAATAAATACCCTAGTCTGCAGAAAGGAAGAAAAGCATAATGAGAACTGCAGTTTAGAAGAATTTTTAAATTGCTGCTAATGGGAAAAGTGAAATGAGGCAAGTGGGGATAAAAAGCTTGTTTTTGAGATTGATCTTTAAAGAGACTTCTAATGACTATAGAAATGTATATTCCGAGACAAAAGAAGTGGATTTATTAATTGTGTAATAATCTATGCTTTTCTGTCAGCATCAATCACTAATGTGATATCTGAGATTCATATTCTATCACACCAGAAATAATTTCATTGTGTTACTTTTATTTTATTTTATTTGGTATTAATTGCAGTTTTATTTCCCCACCTTAGCTAGAAAAAAACCCTTACCAATTTTATTACAGTGTAATAAAAACTGAGACATCCAAGGAAGTAGTTTTTTACACAAGACCTTCACAGTATTTCTCTGACTCTCTTGTGACATAATTTCATTATGTTACTTTTATTTTTTAATAAGTTCTTTTCTGAGATTTTTTTGATGTGGACCATTTTTAAAGTCTTCCTTGAATTTATTACAATATTGCTTCTGTTTCAGTTTTGGTGTTTTGGCCACAGGCATGTGGGATCTTCGTTCCCTGACCAGGCATTGAACCCACACTCCCTGCTTTAGAAGATGAAGTCTTAACCACTGGACCGCCAGGGAAGTCTCTATGTGTGGCTTCTAGATGCAGCAAAGTGTTACACTGTAGAGAAGGAAGTTCACTAGGGGTCTGTTGATGGTTTTCAGTCAAGATGCAACATGGACCAGAGCAAAGAGCCCTGAAATTTTTTTTTAATGACATTTAAAAACTAGACACTGTTTACCAAGCACTTTGCACGCATTCTCAAAATCTTATATGTGATCGTCCTCTTTACATGGAAGGGACCACTCAGGACCAGTCGCTAGTAGGAGTCAGGTTTCAGTAGCTCATGAGAGTGGGTTTTTAATCTTCAGGGATTTTGCAAGTCAATTGTTAAATGTAGCCATTGTTATTTTTTAATAAGCTTACTTTTAAAGAAATCATAGTGAATAAGTCAATACTCAAGACTCATTAATTCCTATCTTACTACATTTTGCTAATATTTAAAGAATGTATATAGCTATTATAATTTCATGATGCAAAGATTATAGATTTCTGTGATAATGTGAATCTTTTCCACATTTGGTGAGGTCATCTTGTTGTTGAAATAGACCACAATGGGAATATTATACCACAAAAGTCAGCAAATACTATAAACAATAGCTTATACTATATACTATAAACTATACTGGGCTTCCCTGGTGACTCAGTGGTAAAGACTCTGCCTGCAATGCAGGAGACCTAGGTTGAAACCCTGGGTTGGGATGGCAACCCACTCTGGTACTGTTGCCTAGAGAATCCCATGGACAGGGTTGCAAAGAGTCAGATATGACTGAAGCCACTAAGCAGCAGCATCATAAACAATATAAACAATAACATAACTTACACTATTTTGTTGCTAGTCTAGACTGAAGAAATGTATAGGTATGATATCAATGATTTAGATTAAATTTTTTAAAAAGTGGTGTTCACAGCCATCAGATTGTGACTAGCACATAAACTGATAGACTATCCTTTTCAGCCCTCAAAAACTATCATCACTGGATTCTGCACAAGGTCACTTGGGTTGCTGATAAACAAATGAAATTTCCCACCTACCTTTATTGTTTCATTTTCATCTTGCAAATGTAAAGTTGATCTCAACCAATGTTCATTTCAGAACTATATCCATTAGTCAAGTAATGCTTGCAACAAATTGGTTGCAAGTATAAGAGTTTGGTGGGACTTCTCCAGTGGTCCAGTGGTCCATTGGTTAAGACTGTGCTCCCAATGCAGGGGGCTGAGATTTGAGTCCTGGTCAGAGAACTAGGTCCTGCACGCCACAGCTAAAGAATCCACTTTCCTCAATGAAGATCCCACATGTGGCAACTAAGACCTGGTGCAATGAAATAAATTAAAAAAAAGAGAGAATTTGGCAAAAATCAATGGAAGCATTCAATAATAAGCAACTGGCTCTAGGGAATCTCTAATGAAGAGTGTGATATGTTTATTACTATTTAGAAAATACAAGCTATACATATTTTGTGTCAGTAAAATTTATATTAAGCATAAGTATGTATATACATGAATTTTTTTTGAAGCATCACCAATGCACAGCTAAACAAGGCTTAGAGAGATTATATTGCTAAGAGGACGCGGTGAGCAAGTGCTGTGGGACCAAGGTGGGGATGAGAAGCAAGCACGTGTCAGAGGAAGTGAGACTTTTTTCTCTCTGGGTCTCATTCTCGCTGGCTAATGCCTTTCTTCTGAGACCCCCACCTCTATTTTCTAAGCAATATCTTGCTTTTGTTTTCCTGATCCTTACAGAAAAGGGTTGGTCTCATAAAATCACATTCCTGCCTCAATACTGACCCTCCTTCTTTTTAGATTCTACAATTAAATATGTATAAGCCTAACCAAGTCAGGCGTATGTGAGTCTTTTCTCATTTATTTCCCCAAGCTCTGTCATGGTCAACCCTCTGCTTCTTTTTCTAGTGAAGCAGACACAGATTTTTAAATAAGCCATTCCTTTGCTCTTTTTAAAGGAATGTCATTTCCAGACTAAACATGCCCTTTCAGTAATTCCCTACCATAGGAGCTAGCATTTAGAACAGGTGGGTGATCATTTTAACCTATGGCTTCTCCCTTATCATATAACAGCAATAAAATATGAAAAGAGCTTTTATTTTTACTGAACTTTGAGTTTTATAATGTGCACTGCCACTGCTGTATCTTTTGGTCCTCATAATAGTGGTGAGATATGTAGGACAGATTTCGTTTAACTTAAGAGGAAATTGAAGCTTGGGATGATTAAAGGATGTCTCAACAGTTATGGCCCTGTTGCATTATAGCTCAGTCTTACTTTCTGTCATCACAGCAACATATACGCTGTAGTAGAGATGTGAACAAAATCCCTCAGGTTTATTGAGCAAGGCAAGGCGATAAAGAAGGATTGTGGAGTTCGAATAAATTGAGCAGCAAAAAACCCATCAGTTCCTCACTACAGAAATAAGAGCAATTGGAAAGGAGAGAAAAGACATTGGAAGTAAAAGTTTGTTGCTTCCAAGTGATTTTTCTCACAGAAATAAAATTTTCAGCTAACTGTGGAAAATCCCATTAATTCTTGATTTAAATTCACATCACACATGAGTTGATTCTTTTATGATAAAACAGTAGAGTGGAAAGTCATTGAGAAGGTAACAGGTACTAGGTCACGTCTATGAGCAGTTACCATGTCCCAGATATTCCATTGGTGTTTTCAGTCCACGCATTAACTCTTCAGAATATTCCTGTGAGGAATAGTCCTATTCTCTATGATCATTCCAGTTTGTAGGTGAGGAAACCAAGGCTTAAAGAGATTAAATATTTTGCCTATTATCAGTCGGATAGCAAGTCTCAAACCCTAAGTTTGAATCCAAGTTTGCCTAACTCCGGAACTTGTACTTAAAATTCCTATGCTAATCTAGAAAGAAAGTGAATTGCTTGTTGCTTCTTCTGACTGGACAGTTGATAGGTAACTCCAGGGGCAGTGTGAGCTCAGGTGTGGGCCCTGAGACATCTGTGTGGAGCTGTGTGTTGGGACCA
Source organism: Aepyceros melampus (assembly GCA_006408695.1). Taxonomy (NCBI): domain Eukaryota; kingdom Metazoa; phylum Chordata; class Mammalia; order Artiodactyla; family Bovidae; genus Aepyceros; species Aepyceros melampus. Next base: position 265,925 of record SJXQ01001723.1, read on the forward strand.
GTTAAGTCTACAAGAGGAACACAAAATTTAGGTAGGTTGGCTTTGTTTTCTTAGGCAAATGGCATCATCTCTGAGCCCCAGTTTCTTCATTATACACTTTGGAGATGAATCACTGAGGTAAGCTCTTGTTAGACGGCTTAGTCCTGGAATGCTTGAGGTGCTTGAGAGAGGCTACTGCATCCTTGCCCGTTTTGGTCGTCATAGGAATGAATGTTCACACCACAAGGTTCAGGTGAGATACCCTACATGCAGAGTTGGACCTGGAGCCCAATACACCTCTGACAGTTGGTGGAGAGCTGCTTACATGCATGGAAATGGCATTGCATGGTGTGTCTGTGGGACCATTCAGAGATAAAATTATGCATTTTTCTTCACTTCCTCCTCTAAGACCTCTGTGATTCCATTCTCCATGAAAACTTTCATAGTTATGGTCTGAATGCTATTGAAACTCAATATTTTTCACAATTATTTCTCCTTTCCCAAGGAATTTTCTTCTACTTCATCACTCAAACAGTAAAGAATCTGCCCGCAATGCGGGAGACCCAAGTTCAATCCCTGGTTTTGGAAGACATCCTGGAGAAAGGAATGGCTACCCACTCTAGTATTTTGCCTAGAGAATACCATGGACAGAGGAGCATGGTGACTACAGCCCAGGGGTTTGCAAAGAATCGAACGCAAATGAGCGATTAACATTTTTACTTTCATTGCCTCAAAAGTAAAATTAAATCATCCTAGTGTGAAGGAGAAATGACTATGAATTTCAATTAACAAACTGAGATTCAGGTCACCTGGATTATTGCTTCATTTTCTTACTTGATCTTTTGACCTTCAGCCTCCCCTAACATTCAGTTTCATTGTCCATGGAAATCCTTCTAAAACTCAAATATCATTTTCCAAATAGGAAAAGGAGTACATCAAGTCTGTATATCATCACCCTGCTTATTTAACTAATATGCAGAGTACATCATGAGAAACGCTGGACTGGAAGAAACACAAGCTGGAATCAAGATTGCCGGGAGAAATATCAATCACCTCAGATATGCAGATGACACCACCCTTATGGCAGAAAGTGAAGAGGAACTAAAAAGCCTCTTGATGAAAGTGAAAGTGGAGAGTGAAAAAGTTGGCTTAAAGCTCAACATTCAGCAAATGAAGATCATGGCATCTGGCCCCATCACTTCATGGGAAATAGATGGGGAAACAGTAGAAACAGTGTCAGACTTTATTTTGGGGGGCTCCAAAATCACTACAGATGGTGACTGCAGCCATGAAATTAAAAGACGCTTCCTCCTTGGAAGAAAAGTTATGACAAACCTAGATAGTGTATTCAAAAGAGAGACATTACTTTGCTGACTAAGGTCTGTCTAGTCAAGGCTATGGTTTTTCCTATGGTCATGTATGGATGTGAGAGTTGGACTGTGAAGAAGGCTGAGCACCGAAGAATTGATGCTTTTGAACTGTGGTGTTGGAGAAGACTCTTGAGAGTCCCTTGGACTGCAAGGAGATCCAACCAGTCCATTCTGAAGGAGATCAACCCTGGGTGTTCTTTGGAAGCAATGATGCTAAAGCTGAAGCTCCAGTACTTTGGCCACCTCATGCGAAGAGTTGACTCATTGGAAAAGACCCTATGCTGGGAGGGATTGGGGGCAGGAGGAGAAGGGGACGACCGAGGATGAGATGGCTGGATGGCATCACAGACTCAATGGACGTGAGTCTGAGTGAACTCTGGGAGTTGGTGATGGAGAGGGAGGCCTGGCATGCTGCAATTCATGGGGTTGCAAAGAGTTGGACACGACTGAGCGACTGAACTGAACTGAACTGAATATTGCTTCAAGGTAAAGTCCAAACCACACCATCTTTAGAGGTTCAGTATCTTATCAAATCTCCAGTCTGGCTTCCCGACACTTTAACATTTTAGTCACATCTATGATTCTCTTTACTTGCACTGAATTATTTGCAGTTTTGCTAATTCATGTCTTTACACATGTTATTTTCACCATTTTATTCTTCATACCAGAAGAGTATCACTGTATCCTGGATAAACCCAATCACAGTCCAATCAGTCTGTTGAGTTGCTTCATGACTTCTAACAGGTAAGTCTAGAGATAGAAATATTGGGACCATCTCATGGTGAGCCCTCTTCAAACCAGTCACATATTACTCATTTTTGTTTAGAAACAGAGAAATACTCACATTTTCTTTGTACAGGAGAGACAAGCTGAGTAACCATGTGATTATTACAGATAAGCTACATTCCCAACTGCCACCACCCAACAAAAAGAGAAAGGTAAAGGGGGAAAAAAAAAGAGGAGAAAGATTAACTTTATTATTTAGAGTAGTGAACAAAAATTTGTCTTCAGAATCCAGCACTTTTCTTTTAAAAAAAAATTATTTTTTTACGGTGGGCAGGCAGGATGTTCTGGACTTGTCTAGGCATATCTTACAAAATTATGTGCTGAATTAGGTACAGCACATGTCTCCCTGCTTCTTGGTCTATTTCTGGGTCTATTTCTTCCCATTCCTACAAAAGTAGTTTTCTGGGAATTGCTAATTTACTGAGAATGTTAAAGAGGACAGGACCTATGCCAATGACTGTCTTTTTTTTTTTTCAAATATAGTCGAGAATGGGCTAGAGAAAGTCTTTGATTGATCCCATTACATACAACTTTCTGCTCTCTACAGACTATTTGTTGAAGGAGGCAGACCACTCCAGGGGAGGCAGTCCTTGTGGGAGGATTGGGAACCCCATCAGAAAAACTACTTCACCTCATTTCTGACTAGGATACTTCCTGCCCAGCCTGGAATCGGATATTGCCAAGACAGCTGCAGAAAAGAAAAAAAAAAAAAGAAGAAGAAAAACCCAACTTTTCAAAAGTAAACTACTACTATTTAAATGAGTTTGATCAAGTAGTTGAATTTGGACAGAGATTGAGTTTCCTGTGTAGAAAAAGCAACATGATTGCACAATACAATGAGCAAGTCAGTTCCCAATGCCAAAGCACCTAGTGACTAAATTTACTAGCTCTGACTGGGTGGATCTGGGATATGGGCTGGGCATTAGTTACGCCCAGACTCTGCAAATTCTTTTAGGCATTCACGTGGATGACACCACCATAGTAGTCAGATTGGGGCAGAGTGAAATCTAAAATGCATTTAATTTCCTTTCGAATTTTTTAAACTAGTAAATAGCCAATTTTTATAGCACTTGTATTTGTGCTGATTATAGAAGCTCAGCCTGATTTAACAGAAAAGTGGAAAACTCAAGAAAGCATTCATGGAAAAAGCCATCCAGAGACATAACATTCAAAAATAATGAATTTAATAGTGACTATAAAAAATAATGTACTTTAATCCAGATGAGGAAGCATTCTTTTGGTACATATGATATATATATATATATATATATATATATATATATCATACACATATGATACATATATGATATACATATCATACATATATGACATATATACCTATGGCGTGTGGGATCTTAGTTTTTTGACTAGGGATCCAACCTGTGCCCCCTGCACGAGAAGCATGGAGTCTTAACCACTGGACCGCCAGGGAAGTCTCAAAGAAAGATACATCTCACCATGCAATAACTGCCCTCCTAGTCTAATATTTTGGGAGGCTAGCACTCATTCAATAAATAATCTTTAAGTTTCTACTCTCTAGATCTTATACTAACTATTGGGGAAATATAAAAGTTAAAGAAGACTTCAGCTTAAACTGCCTCATTTCTTTGTGAGTGAGTCCCAAAATACTCCTTACTGAAGACCAAATTGTTCCAGATGCTAGTGATATAACAAGGAAAAAAAGGAAGACATCCCAGTTATGTGGAGTTAACATGCTGATTGGGCAGACAGAAAGTAAACACTAAACAAAGATACACTGTAATGCCAGGTCTTGTCTGGCTCTAGAGAGAAACACTGGGGAGAGCAGAAAACATGGAGGATAAGTGGCATTTGAACCGAAACAGGGAAGACGTGAGGGAGCAAAGCGTGCAGACATTTAGGGAAAGGCATACATAGCATGTTACAATCTGAAGAGAGATATAGACAGAGGCACAAGCAGTCCCTATCGAAGAAAAGAGGAAGGCAAGGCGGTGGAAGCCAGAACATACTCACGACGCAGCCCTGGAAGAGCAGCCCCTCCCTGGTGCAGGAGGAAGACCGAGGGGGCAAGTGTCATGGCTGGAAAGTCAGTGGAAATCACCTTATCATGAACTTGAATGTCAGAGATGAACTTACTGCAGTAAAAAGTTGGTCCACCATTTCTTCCATCTCCAGAATTCTGTGATCAACTTGTTCTCTGTTTTGATTAAATCTAATTAGAAACAGCATAAATCAGAAGTCTTCATTGTCAAGAACACATTGCAAAGAAGTTTTGAAGGTCAGCATCCAAAGAAACACTAAAGTAATATTAGTCTTTTCCTGGATTCTTATAGAAGCAATGAAAGAGAGCACATCACATATAGGACACCACAAAACTGCTTGCGTTTACAGAAATGTTTCTTTCTTCAGATGTCTTCTTCCTCACAGCCTCCCGCCACACAGCAGTGGCTCTGTCCTGCCTCTCCATGCTTCATGGAGGCCCCAGAGGACACAGAGATTTCACTCGCATCTGCCACTTGCCTGCACCTCTTCACGAATGGTATCATTTTAAGTGACTGCACTCTCAACCTGGCCATTTTCACCTTGTGAAGTATAATCCTCTTTCACCATATTTTTTCCAAAAGAAGATATTCTTCTTTTTATTGTTTATTGGCTGGAGATGGCTCAGATGGTAAAGAATCTGCCTACAATGTGGGAGACCTGGGTTCAGTCCCTGAGTTGGGAAGATCTCCTGGAGAAGGGAAAGGCCACCCACTCCAGTATTCTGGCCTGGAGAATTCCATGGACTGTGTAGTCCATGAGGTCACAAAGAATTGGACACAACTGAGCGACTTGCACTGACATAGTTGATTTACAAGGCTGTGTTAGTTTCAAGTGTACAACGAAGTGATTCAAATATATATATTCTTTTTCAGATTATTTTCCCTTATAGGTTATTACAAAATATTGAGTATAGTTCCTGAGAAGATAAGCCTAGTCAAAATGTTTTCTACTCACTGAAGAAAAAATTTATCTTTACCAATTTTATATGTTGATAGAAATTTTTCCTCATAGTTTTGTCTAACATATATAATCAGTAAGACGTTTTGTCCCTAGGATTGTCATTTAATTTCTCAATAGCCCCTACGATTTCTCTCCAACTTTGACTTGAACTGGAAAGGACCAGATATCTGTCTTTATTGCGCCTTGCTCTAGCAGGCAGGGCATCCGGTGAATTCACACTCTTTGCTTCATTCTCGGAGAGCTGTGAAGGCTGGATCTTGGGTCCCCAGTTCCTAATGGAAGGCTCTGAAACATGATTCCCAGTTTACAATAGTCAGGACATGGAAGCAACGAGAATGTCCATTGGTGGGGAAATGGACACTGAAGATGCGGTACATATATACAATGGAATATTACTCAGCCTAAGAAAGAATGGCATAATGCCATTTGCAGTGACAGGGATGGACCCAGAGACTTTCATAATGAGTGAAGCAAGCCAGACAAGGACAAATATGATATTGCTTACATGTGGGATCTAAAAAAATGTTGAAGCTATTTACAAAATAGAGTCACAGACGTAGGAAACAAACTTAATGATTACCAAGGCATAAAGGGGCTGGGGATAAATTGGGAGACTGGGATTGACATATGCACAGTACCAGCCTTGTGTTAGTATACATTTATATACAGTATATTAATAGATAACTATTTATATACAGTTATATTAATAGATAACTATTAATAAGAACCTGCTGTATAATGTAGGAAACTCTACTCAACACTCTGCAAATGACCTATATGGGAATAGAATATGAAAAAGAGTAGATACCCGTATATGGATAATTGATTCACTTTGGTACACAGCAGAAACTAACACAGCACTGTAAATCAACAATACACCAAACAATCTTTTTTTCTAATAGTGTTTATCTGTTCTTTTTTTATTATTTATTTTTACTTTATTTTACTTTACATTACTGTATTGGTTTTGCCATACATTGACATGAATCCATCTTGGGTGTACATGAGTTCCCAATCCTGAAACCCCCCTCACCTCCCACCCCATATCAACTCTCTGGATCATCCCTGTACACCAGTCCCAAGTATCCTGAATCCTGTATCGAACATAGACTGGCGACATTTCTTACATGATAGTATACATGTTTCAGTGCCATTCTCCCAAATCCTCCCACCCTCTCCTTCTCTCTCAGAGTCCAAAAGTCTGTTCTATACATCTGTGTCTCTTTTGCTGTCTCGCATACAGGGTTATCATTACCATGTTTCTAAATTCCATATATATGTATTAGTATACTGTATTGGTGTTTTTCTTTCTGGCTTACTTCACTCTGTATAATCGGCTCCAGTTTCATTCATCTCATTAGAACTGATTCAAATGTATTCTTTTTAATGGCTGAGTAATACTCCATTGTGTATATGTACCACTGCTTATTTGGAACATTATGTATTTTTGGAACACAGAAAATATTATGTATTTTTGGAACACACATAGCTGTATTCTGAAAAAAAAATTTTAACAATTTTATTAAAATATTACTAAAATATTACATATTTTATTAAAATATGTACATAAATATATGTACATACATAATGTACACACATAAATATGTGTGTATGTACATAATATAATATGTATGCCTTTAGAAATACACAGCTTTGAATGCTATGTTTTTCTCCAGCTTTGTGCTTAATCAGGCTTTCCTGGTGTTTCAGACAGTAAAGAACCTGCCCACAGTGCAGAAGACCCAGGTTTGATCCCTGGGTCAGGAAGATTTTTCTGTTTTTTTCCAGCTTTACTGAAGTACAACTGACAAGTAAAAATGAGCATATTTAGGCTGAAAAAAAAGAAAGAAAGAAAGAAAGAAAAAGCCTACAAAAAATAAATCCTTGAAAATGAAGTTTCTGAAGGAGCTGCCCAAATAAGTCAAATAGTGATAATCGGTTATCTCAGTTGAGGTATCTGGGGCATCCAAATCAATTTAAACACCTTCAGTGGCTTTTAGAATGTTAGTTTTCAAATCTATCCTGAGTATGGGATTAGGTCAAGTTGTAGTACCACACAGCTCATCACTCTTACCAAAATTTAGCCATTATTCTTCAGGTCATAACAAGACTTTCTTTCATTTCCAGAATTCTGAAAAAAGGTGATTTTGACAGTTTGTGACAATATTCTTATAGCTTTTCTGAAGAAGTGGATTCTTAAGCTCCTTACTCCACCAAAACTGTGGTCAGAAGCCTTAAGTAATATTTTAATAAAAATTGTTAAAATATTTTTTTCAGAATACAGCTGTGTTTCAAAAATTTCAGTATGGGGGGCTTTTCTATTTGTTACTTTAAATAATTTATATTCATTATTGAACGTGGGCTTTTTAGGGGGAAGTGCTTCAGATTCTCCACATATACACTGTCTTGATATCTTTATTTTAGTTTTATTATATTAAGGAAAAGCTATGACTTAGTCTTTCCTTTTGTATGTTCATTGAAGTTTTCTTTGTAGACACTTCTAGGAATAAATAACTTCTGCACATGTCTCTGGAAAAATAATTGTATATTTTTTGTGTATAAACATGATGACATCGACATTATCAGTCTATGCAATAGATGGTCTTATTAGCCTCATTTTACAAGAGACAGATGCAGTGTTGTGTCACTTGCCCAGAGTCATATAGAATAGAGGAGACGGGATTCAAGAGGAGGCATTTCAATTTCTGAGCCACTATTTTATCTGCTACCACATACTCAGGAAATATTGTTGAATGAATGAATGAGTGATGGGACTTGAAATGGCCAAAAATGGTATGAAAAACTGCTTCACTCACATTTGGAAAAATGCAGATCAAAACTGGGGTAGATAAAAATTTACATATCAAATCAACTTGATTTTGAAGAAAAGTCTGATATTAAGGATGTAGGTCCATTCAGTACTCTCATGTTTTACTGACAAGAATATAATGTTACTATTTTTTTGGATAAGCAATCCCTGTTAAATTAAATTTTCATATAGGGAAAAAGATACAATGTACAATGTCAAGAATCAAGACTATGGAAAATGTTTACCATATTGTTATATATCTGAAAGTGAAAGTGTTAGTCCCTCAGTCCTGTCTGACTCTTTATGACACCAGGGACTGTAGCCCACTAGGCTCCTCTGTCCATGGCATTGTCCAGGCAAGACTACTGCAGTGGGTTGCTATTCCCTGCTCTAGCGGATCTTTCTCACCCAGTGATTGGACCCAGGTCTCCTGCACTGTAGGTGGATTCTTGACTGTCTGAGCCACCAGAGAAGCCCATTGTATATCTAAACATTACTAATTCGTAACCTTTCTGAAAGTGAAAGTCGCTCAGTCGTGTCTGACTCTTTGTGACCTCATGGACTGTAGCCCGCCAGGCTCCTCTGTCCATGGGGATTTTCCAGGCATGAATACTGGAGTGGGGACCTATTCCTTTCTCCAGAGGATCTTCTCAACAAAGGGATCGAACCCAGGTTGCCCACATTGCAGGCAGATTCTTTACCATCTGAGCCACCAGAGTACCAAAAATAAGAATGCAATATATTTGGGTGCTGTTCTTGCAGGCTGAGAGCGTGCTTGATGGAAGACGGAAGGTCCATTTGATTTGCTCATCTATGTTCTGCTAATGTCAGTACATATGTTCTGCTGTTTATGCATCAAGTATATTTATAGCTTCCTTTGTGAGTCTAGGTTTCCTGTCTTCTTGAAGAAAATCTTTCCCACCTAACAATTACCCACATGACTTAAATGTTCCTCTGCTGGAATATTGATCTTCCCTGGGCAATTCTGGCTTCTCAGACCTTCTGACTTGAACTGAAATCTACAATATTTTCACTCTGGGTCTCAGGCTTTCCAACCACACCACCTGCTTTCCTGGGTCTCCAACTTAAAGTCAGCAGGTAATGGGACTTCTAAGCTCCCATCATCCCCTGAGCCAATGCTTTACAATAAATCTCTCTCTCTATATATATATATATCTCCTATTGGTTCTGTTTCTCTGAGGGCCCCGATTAGTATAGTGACCTACTACATTTCCAGGAATTTATGAGAGCTTTTCAAAGTCCCCTATAGACATCTTATTCCTCTTTTTCCTTTAAGATTTTGGTCAGCCTTTGTCAGTTCCAAGTGGAAATTCTGTCTCAGGCAGCTGCAATGGACAATTGCCACTGTTTTTTTTTTTTTTTTTTTTGTCTCCAATCAATGAACTACAAATAAGGCTATTCAGACAGAGCAGCTGAATCAGGCCAATTAAAGATAAATCCTGAAAATGAAGCTCTTCAACAAGCTACCCAACAGGTCAAATAGTATGATTATCGATTACCTGGGTATGGACTGTCTGGGGCATGCCAAACCCATTCAGGTATGTACAGTGGCTTTTAGGATGTTGGTTTTCAAATCTATCCTGAGTATGGTATTAGGTCAAGATGTAATGCCACACAGCTCATCGTTCTTACCAAAATCTAGCGATTTTTCTTCAGATTGTAACAAGACTTTCTTTCACTTCCAGAATTCTGCAAAAAAGGTGATTTTGACAGTTTTTGACAATATTCTCATTGCTTTTCTGAAGAAGTGGATTCTTAAGCTCCTTACTCCACCATTCCTGTGGTCAGAAGCCTTCAGTAATATTTTAATAAAAATTGTGAAGACATTTTTTTTCTGAGTACAGTTTACCTGTGTCCAAATCTTTCAGTATGGGGTGGTTTTCTATGTGTTACTTTAAACAATTTCTATCCATTATTGAACCTGGACTTATTTGGGGGAAGTGTTTCAGATTTTCCGTGTATATACTCTCTTGATTCTTTAGTTTTATTGTATTAAGGAAAAACTGTGACTTTCTCAGTCTTTCCTCTTGTGCATTATTAAGGTTTTCTTTGTGGACAGTTCTATGAATAACTTTTGCACATGTCTCTGGAAAACCAATTGTATGCTTTTTTGTGTATAAATAAGATGACATCAATATCATCAATTGAATAATGCTATCAGTGTGTGCTCAGTCACATCTGAATCTTTATGACATCATGTACTGTAGCCTGCTAGGCTCCTCTGTCCATGGAATTTTCCAAACAAGAATACTGGAGTGGGTTGCCACTTCCTACTCCAGAGGATCTTCCTGACCCAGGAATTGAATTCGCATCTCCTGCATTGGCAGATGGGTTCTTTACCACTAGTGCCAACTGGGAAGCCCAATATTATCAGAATATTAGCCAAAGACTATACCTTGTTAACTATATAATACAAGGGCTTCCCAGATGGCTCAGTGGTAAAGAATCCACATGCCGATGCAGGACAGGCAGGTTTTATCCCCAGGCCAGGAAGATCCCTTGGAGAAAGAAGTGGCAGCCGACGCCAGGATTCCTGCCTGGGAAATCCCATGGACAGAGGAGCCTGCTGAGCTCCAGTCCATGGGGTCACAAAGAATTGACCATGACTGCATGACTAAACAATAACAACAAAGTATAAACTTCCCGTTTAATTCATAATATAAAAATTTGCTTAACTTTATAGAAAATTTTTCTTTCTGTTTAATACATAAACATTGTAAGCATTTGTGTCTACCTGAGACCTTTTCTTTCATAAGAGCCTCTTGTATTTTTACGTTTCCTGCTTTGGCCCTTAGGGACTCTCCTGCATGTAACGTGCATCTAATATTACTCTTGCCACTCTCGCTTTCTTAATTGAATTGGTCAGGCACGTATCTGTTACCCTTTATTTCCACTCTATTTTGTTCATAGTTTTCTTTTGCCAAAGTTTTAACCTATTTATGGCTCTTTCAATCATTTTTGTTTTTAACAATGTCATCAAAGAGATGCATATAAAGTAACAAATAAATAAATAAATAAATCTTTCAGTTCAGTTCAGTCGCGCAGTCCTGTCCGACTCTTTGCGACCCCATGAATTGCAGCACGCCAGGCCTCCCTGTCCATCACCAACTCCCGGAGTTCACCCAGACTCACGTCCATTGAGTCCATGATGCCATCCAGCCATCTCATCCTCGGTCGTCCCCTTCTCCTCCTGCCTCCAATCCCTCCCAGCATCAGGGTCTTTTCCAATGAGTCAACTCTTCACATGAGGTGGCCAAAGTACTGGAGCTTCAGTTTTAGCATCATTCCTTCCAAAGAAATCCCAGGGTTGATCTCCTTCAGAATGGACTGGTTGGATCTCCTTGCAGTCCAAGGGACTCTCAAGAGTCTTCTCCAACACCACAGTTCAAAAAGCATCAATTCT